>JAKOOJ010000002.1:171135753-171633253 GCA_022577455.1 Arizona elegans
GCCTCCGGAGCCCAGGGAGGGCAAAAACACACACACACCCGCCATGGTGTGTGACTGACTAGGCCATGCCCACCATGGCCACACCCACCGAGCAACAAGGCAGAGAATCCCTTGCTAAAATTTTTGAAGCCCACCCCTGAATTGAACCTTCTAACCAAATGTGATTAGAAAGTGCATTTGGCTGGCTTTACTTATGAAAGGCTCTGCTACTGCTGAGAACAAACATATTGTCTCCTTCAGCTCCTGGAAAACCTTCAGGAGACCACTGTTTTATGGTCTCCTCATGAGAAATTCCCATTCAGACTACTTGTATACAATATTCTTATCTCTCCTTCTCAGGAGATAATTTAAGGATCAGTCTACATACTTGTCTTTTGTTCTTCGCAGTGATCATCATATGTCTCATTCTCAGAAACATCTTTAGTCAGTTGTGACTCATTCCTGAAGCCCCAAAGTTTATGCCTTTTATCAAAATTCATTAGTTGAAAAAGGTGGACTTTGAGCCACCAGTGACTACGGTAATACAGCTCTCCTCTTTCTTGTTTCCTAATTATCACCAATTCTGTACGTTCCAAAAATTATAATGGCTATTTCTTTTGGGAGATTCAGTTTTATACCTATGTTTATTCTTGGCCCAGTCTAAACTTTCATTTTCCAAATGATATGAAATCCCCCAAAATATCAATTCTGACAGCTGCCTGAGGCTATTTATTCTGTTATGCATTTCCTCATTTACATAGTTTTTCCCTCTGAGAGCTCACTCTTCCAGACCCAGACAATAGCTGTCAGGGCCAAAGTGAATCATATATATGTTTCTTTCATTTCATTTTACTGCCTTCAGAAAAAAAAATCCTTAGAGATTATTCATGTGATAAATTATTCTGCCCCCTGCTCTACAACATCATGTACTGTATAGGCATATTTGTAAACATACCATATGCACATGTGTCCCAGCAATCAGCACATCTGCAGGTTTCACCAGGGACCAGCCTATTTATTCTTTTTTCTCTTTCCCTGTAATTTTATTCATTTTAATACAAATGCCAAATTCAGGACACACTTTGCTATATACTTGTCAACATGCAAATGCCTATGTCATGAAAAGCCGAAGGCAGGGGTGTCAAACTCAAGGCCCACGGAATGCTTAGATCTGCATCCACGGAACTGCCCTGGAAACAGCAAAGGACCAGCTCACGGTGCCTCTGCCAGATAAAATGGAGTTCATGAGGGCCCTCCCGAGATCTGTTTTTACTGGCAGAAGGTTGCAGGAGTCCATTGCAACCGAAAACGGAGCTTGGGAGCCCATTTTCACTGGCAGAGCACTCAGGCCACCACAGGTGCCCCGAACACAAATGACATCGAGCTGGCCATGCCCATCCCGGCCCCACGAAGTCAAACACAACCCTGATGTGGCGCTCAATGAAATCAAGTTTGACATCCCTGGCCTAAAGAAAAGAGACTTCCGTCTAAGTTTAGTACTGCAGTATCTGTTGGATTCACAAATTGCTCCAATAATTAAACATAATAGCCAGATTAATCTATAACACTAGATCTCAAACACATTACAGTTTAGTACTGCACCAAAATCTAACTTGTGTCAGATTCTTGTTGTAAAAGGATGATGCAGTGAGTATCAGTTCTTGTTCCTCTTAGGATGAAGAATTGAGGTCACTAGATCAGTATTAGAATGCTGAATTTGGTAGCAATGCTAATGTAAAAAATTATGGAAAAGCACAAATCTTAAGCCACAATTTTCACAGTAGTTATGGACACGCACGCACACACACACACACACATCTTATACTATATTTTGTTATATTTGTAATCATTTTATTTATTTATTTATTTTATTTACATGGCTGCCCATCTCAGATACATGTCTCTGAGTGGCTAACAATATTAAAAATAATAAAAACATATACAAAACAGCAGCTGAGAACAATTATAAAACATCAGTCAACACAACCAGGAAACAGACTCCATCTCACAACCAGGGCCCCAGGCTTGAGCACAGAACCAAATCTTTGAGGCTTTATGAAAGGTCAGCAGGGTTGGGGCCAATCTGCTCTCTGGAAAGATGATATTTCAGAGGGCAGGCACCATGGCAGGAAAAGCTCTTCTCCTGGGCCCCACCAGCTGACACTCCCTAACAGTCAAGCCCTGGAACATGCCCCTCCTGCTGGACCAGATGGGACAGAAAGAAACAACTAGAGAGAGATGGTCCCATCAGTAACCCAGCCCCATGATGGGCTTCACAGATAGAAATAGCAGTAACACTTAGACTTATATTCCACTTCATTGTGCTTTACAGCAGGGGTGGTATTGACTTACCTTCGCTACCGGTTTGCAAATGTGAGCGCATTCGCACTTCGCCCGCACGACACCTCTGCGCATGCGCAGGACCTTCTGCATGTGTGCAGAGCATCAAAAATGGGACATGATGACATCTGGGCGGGTGGGCAGAGCCTCCCGCAGCCGCACCTACCAGTTTGCCCGAACCGGATAGAACCTGCTGAATACCACCACTGCTTTACAGCACTCTCTAAGTGGTTTACAGAATCAGCACATTGCCCCCAACAATCTGGGTCTCATTTTACTGACCTTGGAAGGATGGATGGCTGAGTCAACCTTGAGCCAGTCAAAATTGAACTCTTAGCAGTCAGCAGAATTAGGCTGCAATACTGCATTCTAATCACTGGGCCATCATGTCTCTAGATGATTATAAGCACCTTGAGCTATCTAAGGACAACCAATAAATACTGTAACAATGCAGGCCATCATAGCTTATACCTGTCTGGAACCTTCCAAATCAGGTACTTGTATGGAAAATGATGAGCAGATTTTACAGTACCAGTTAAGTATACGCCCTCTTGGCAATAATATGGCAGTCTTCTTTCAGGAATTTTTCTTATTTATTTTTCAAACTTGTCCAATGCCCTACGATTTCCTGGTTGTGGTGCCAAATAATTACTAGCATTTCCTGTTGACATTATTTATTCATCAATGCTCATGAAAAGCATGAGTTTCATCTCCTTCCTCCTAAATGATAAGAAAAAGTCTATTTTTGTTGGTCTGGTCCATGAACTTTTTTCTTTTCATCTGAGAGACTTCAAAGATCTTAATTAACTTGAAACTTTGAAAAGAGAAGTAGCTTTCTTAGATTTCACCCTGGTTATTTTATTTGTTAAGAGGGCTTGTAGTCTAAAAATTATAATAAATATTTCTGGGTTGCAGGTTGGGCAAGATTTTCCCAGTGGGTTATTTAGAAATAGCACCCTGGAAACAATAGCAAAAGGAAAAAGAGAGTAAGGCGTAGAGGCTCTGTGAACCATTTGCGAAGGTGTGCAATCTGATAGCTTTCCAAACTGAAATACTCTTATTATTGGAAAGGGGTTTCTTTCTAATTCAATACATGGAGATCATCACATCCCTAATCTAACACCAGGAACCTCACTTACACATCTGTAGCCCAAGAGGGCAATTTGTTCCATGGGAGGGCCTTTTCATCAAACACTCTCCCACTTTGAGGAGGTGAAAATATGTTTGCTACATACAGGCAAGGGGTGGTGAAATAGACAGCTGGGTACAAAGAATACTCGGCTGTTGAAGGGACTGGATGCAGCAAAAGCAAATTCTGGCTAATTTGCATCTCCTAATATTAGATGCACAAAATTATAGACATGAAGATACTAATAGGACAGATGTCAGCACAGATCTGAAAAAGATGAAGACAACTTGAAAAAGTCCTGATTTCATTTAAACATGTGTGGTAACAACTTGTGACAAGCTCTTTGCTAAGAGACAACGGTGTGCCTTGGGATGTATGTATAATTCTAACTACCCAGATACCACAAGATTACAGAATTCCCTAGAGTAGAAACCAATCTGATGTTTGAATTTATCATGTGGTATCTGACTATGTGTGAACATATTTGAAGCAGCATATCAAGTCTCCTACTTTAGAAGAAAAAATATAAATACATTAATTTTCTAGTAACTGGGTAGGTTACACATTTGAGGACATTCTTCTCTTTGCATTGAGAAAAAGAAATCTCTCATAAGAGCAAATTAATTTTGTATTAACATTTTACACGAGGTCTTTAAAATTCCATTTCTCTTGGCTTTATGTCCTATCAAACAAATGAATTAGTTTCATCAGGTCTCACATTTTTGCCCCTTAGAAATCAATTCTTTGCCTTATGAAACCCTTAGGTGCTTTCCACAATTACAACAATATGGCCAGCTGATGCCCTTATTCCTGAACTCCCTGGTTGCTATGGTAATAGCAGCAGCGCATATACTAAACAGATATCATAAAAGTTTCAGAGAGTTGTCACTGTACAGCATAAAAATATATCTGAACCTTGAGCAAAAGAAGGAGTCGCCTAACCAGTATAGAAGCTAAACCGGGACCAGTTGGCTACAAAGGGATGAAAGAGAGATGGAGTCTGCTTCTCTCCCACCAACAGGCTCACATCAAAGGAAGGAACTGCCAAGCAGCATCAATAGGCTAGAATGGCACTTGATACTCAAATGCTTATTAAAGGCATTTGTGTTGGTTTTATTTAATTGCCTGTACAGGATTTTCTCTTGCGACATTATATGTTCAGACCAGATGGCTGAATTGGCCAACCAGTTTGCTCAGTTATTTTATTCTCATTTTTACATGAGTTAGCAAACTGAACAACAAAAAAAACATATAAAATTCATTTGAAAACAGTTTTCCTCTAATATAAAGTGTTTTATGCTTTTCCTTAATATAAAATACTTTACTAGTCTAATATGTGTTGTTTTGTCTATATATCCTCAATGTATTTTTTTTTTTTTTGGCATGCATTTTGGGAATTACAAACTGCATTTCCTAATTCTGAAAAGCTCACATTTCAGCACTTAACATGTACATGTGTTCTGATTTGCATGTCTATTTCAGGAGTGCCTGCTGGTTTGTAAAAATAATCCCAAACACATTTCTTTTCCATCCTTATTTTTAGGTACAAATATCAAGATGATTAGATGGCAGGAAGGGGTTGGTGATCATTCATATCTGCCTGGCCTAGATCTGGTAGTAGTTCCAGATTCCTAATTACTTAGTCTTTTTAGAGACGCAAGTGACTTCTAGTATTGGCAGTAGAAGCAAATAGTTCCAATATGGGTAGTCCTATAAACAGAGCTGAAGAGATACTGCAATAAACTGATGACATTTTTACCAAATCCCTATAACAAAACAAAGTTCTTGGCTATGTCGAGAGTTACATTTATCCTAAGCAAGTTTGATAATTCAAGAAATAAATCTGAGTGCTGTACTTCAGTGCTATTTGTATACTATATGGCTGCAGATGCTAAATCAATCTCATATTTCCCAATTCTTTCTTCCTTCCTTCAAAAAGTCCAAAAACTAGGATTTGGATAGAATTTCATTTAGAAACCTCTTCTTCCTATAGCAGTCTTCCCTTTCTTTATATCCTCTGAAATGGGTGGACCACAACTTCCACAATTCCCGAATAATCTAGATTGGAAGTTAGGGCAGTTCTGATCCAATATATCAGAAAGTCACTAAGTTAGGGAAGCTTGTTTTACAGAATCCTGATTTTGGTAGCTGATTGTAGATCATAAGCTCTGTAACTGTAAGCTTCTTGAAGAAGCTATATAGTCACCAGGAGCCAAAAAGAACTTGATTGCATATAATCAATCAATCAATCAATCAATCCAACTTAAAGACACTGGAATGATTAAACACATGCCTACAAAGGCAGTGCCTTATCAACTGAATGTTATTATTATTTGTTGCAAAGCAGCTGAAAGGAGATTTGCCAAATGCTATAATGGATATAAAATTTATGTCAGTTGACTATTATACTTGAAGGGAACGAGAAAAGTTATCATGTCCTACTTTAATGGTGAAAGTATAAAATCATTTCTACTACAATATAAGCAATAGAGAAAAAATAAAAAGCTTTCATGATTTTTTAAATGTATACATTGTCATCCTCCATATGCTGATTACTAATATTTAACTTTTGCAATGCCTTCACAAACTCATCTAAATGGTTTGGAATCAATAACACAAAATCTGTATCTGAACTATTTTTCTGCACAACTGGTCCTAGAGGCAAAAAGCAACTTGCTGATATCTCCTGTTAAATTAATTCACTTCTACACTCCAACCTCAACAGCTATTATAAAGGAATAAATTATCAACTAAGAATGACAACTGAACTATTTTTGGTTCTTCATCAATTACTGAAAAATTTAATAAAACTTCTAGCCACATTTGTATGCAGTGATCTCATGCATAATTTATGCAATTTATGCAAACATGTAACTCCCAGGGTTTATGATATAAAGAGTTCATCCATCCATCACTTAGTGGACAGAATGCAGCAATGCCCAGGAAACACTACACTTGGGAGATAATTGAAAGTGCTTCTATCTGATTAACCTTCCAAGCCATTTTTAGAACTACTGAGAAAGTTGTCCTTCAGATAGAAATATTAATAGGAATCTGTCTAAGAAACAGGATAGTTACCAAAACTTTGAGTCACAAAAGATCCATAGGGTAAAAAAATAAATCATTGGGCAAGATAAGGAATGTACCCTAAGGAATACTCTGAAAGCAGTGACCCTTGCTTATCTAGCAGAAACAGGGCCTAAAGGGGCTGCCTATTTATGCAGTAGAACCGGTATTAGAACTGGTAGTAAAACTGATGGGGGGCTCCGCCCATCGACCCCAACGTCATCAAAACGCTTCTGTGCATGTGCAGAAGAGTTCACTCGGCCCCACTGAGAACTGATAGTAAAGGTAAGTAGAACCCACCCCTGCACTGCAGCCTTATTTGCAGGAAGTCCAGTAATTACTATGCCAAAAGTCTTTTGTGACACCCTTTAAACTATCTCAAGTCCATTGATGAATCTGTTGTCCCAGGGCTCAAAGTATTCTCTGCAACCAAATGCAGGATATACATGTTCAAGGATTACTCCATTGAGTAGCTAAGTATATATTGGTAATTACTTTTGAGCCTACATGTAGAACTGGATCTTTAGACAGGATACCCAGACATTTCAGAAGGTGCTTCACTCAACTCCATGAGGGCAAGAAGTGGCCTCCTGGGCCAGAATGTAATGAATAGAATTACTCAACTAGGTTATCTTGCACATCATGGCTAATGCTGCAAAGGATAGGAATACATAAAATAATTATTTCAGCCAAGGTCCAAAGAGCAAGGTGGCTCACGAGCTCATGGCAATAAGGACAAGCGCTTATTTCAGAGTTAAAAAAAATATATAAAACAGGGTCTTATTTTTGGGGAAACACGGTAGTAATAGCCAAGGTCCAAATTGACTATCAGTCTTGTTCTGTTATCAGAAGCACTTCAACTAATAACTGTTGTTTACTTTTGTAAAAAGGCTGACAGAGATGCATCCATGACTTATTGAAATCTCTGGATGTAGTTCCTTAAGTAGCTTGCCATAGCAGTCAGCAGTCACCACTGTGTTTTCAATTAATAGAAGTTTCTCCTTCTATATCATTGAACCTGTGAATTTTCTTTAAAAGCCCTTTGACCTGTGTCCACCTCAGTTCTTTCATTAGGTTTCTATTAGAATCTTGCCTGGTCATACCAGTCAATGGATCTTTTCATCTAATTGAGAATGCTTTCAGGTCAGTCATACTGTTCTCTACTTCCATTGTTGATCAACAATGATAACTTATAATGGAACCATGCACCTGCCAATGCAGAGATGGAATTTCTTGTGTGGTACCATTATACATAAAGAAAGTTGTTGATCTGATCCTGAAATTGGACAGAAAGCCACCATAGTAACTTGCAGGAGAAATAAATCCATGGAACCAACTTCAGGAGTGCTATAATAATGCCCTTAACTTTTCCATCTTGATAAGGATCAGCCTTCTGAATACTATGATTTATTTCAAAGCTTGGGAGTTCCTAGAACAGGAATAGCATCCTTGTCTTTATGTGGTTATTGACCCAGATGTAGCTCCTCCTTGGGTGGTACCAGCTTACCAGGTTCGCCACAAGGCTATATTACTGAAATGTTAGGTAGGCATTCCTGTATTTACTGCTGGCACCTAGATAAATGGTATATCTATGTTCCTAGTACCCACAGAACTCCTCCTCCCCCAGGGACGTTGATATTAAACTGAAAGAGAGTGCATTCAGGTGAAACCATATCTAAGGAACCTTTGATGGGAGAGTTCATGCTGGGCAAATGGGTTTGATAAACATAGAAAGTTATCTTGTAGGATTTCTGCTACATGTCTTAGGATGTCTTCATCCTAAGATTCAGTGCCTGATGAACTAATCCAGGGCTTGACATTCAGGATGGTTCTTTATTCTCCATGCCCTTAGGGCCTCTATCCAGCAAGTATTTTACAGACTGCTTCAATCTGAGATATTTCTCCTTGTTTCTGGATACTGCGAGAGTAGAAACCTATCTTTCAACTTCTTTATGAATTCTAGGACAAATTTTAGTGAATTCTAAAGCATCTCCTGCAGACTGTCTTCTAGCCCCATCTATTGTTGCAGGTGTGTTTCTAGATGTGTTAGAGTAGATTAACATCTGGAAATTACGAGGGATATTTATCTTTGTTCTTACTGCCTTTGCCAAACTATTGGATTGCTGAGGCTGACAACCCAAGTACATTCTTTCCATGTTTACTTCTGGTCCAAAAGCACATTATACTTTCGCAATTTAATCTGAAAAGTCTATGCAGCAGTTCTTCCGTCTGTTTTCTTTCTTCTTCAGGGCTACAGGCAAGAACTTTTTTCTTACCCTTTGCTTTTTTCACCAGCATGAACTAAACTACTTTTCTAAACAGCTTCTTCAAAAAGGCTTTTTCTGGTGGCTCATAGCTATAGCCTTTCCTGGAAAAAATGCAGGTTTTTAAAGGAAGTGGGCAGGTGCCACTCACACCAATTCTGAAGCACCATTGTCCTTAATATATCTCTACCTTCTTTTGATGATGGAAAAGTATCTACTTTAGCTGTTCTTACAGTAACCTGATTTTCTCAAAAGATGAGTTTCTTATGCCTGCACAAATGCCTGCACAGCCCCCTGCTTTATCCAAACCCATCAAGTTTTCCAATCAAAACTGCTATGATTTGTAGCTCCATCTTTCTTTACTTCAGTCAGTGTTCTTCCCCAAACTCTTTCTGTGGTAAAAGCCTATTTTTTCCCCCTCTCCAGATGAATGAAGATCAGGAAAAGAAAGACGGTTAAGGCCCAATGGGAATCTTAAAAATGATAATTGGGTTGGCTGTGCACAAAAGACACCATCTGTTTTAGATAAATAATTAAGCCAGGTACCATATTGACAGACAGGCACTTCAATAATTATTATTCAAAAATAAAACTCAAAATCATTTGTATATACCTGATAAAGCTGGGAATAGAGGGAATGCAAATTAAAAGCAAATCAAGAACAGACTCCAACTTTTAACTGAAATATAAAACCTAATGCTAAATTGCTGCATTAGGGATGTGCAGATTATGGGGTAAACCTCAGCAGTCAGTTTACAGTAGGCATCAGTTATATTTCAGATTATCATGCAATTGAATGAATGGCTTGATATTATGAATTAATTAGACCCATTACAGCAAAACTTTCTTTTGTGGTATTTTCTCTAAATCTGGCTTGAAAAAATCAAAAGGTTCCATAATAAATGTATATTAAGAAAAGGCCAGAAGGTTGTACTGAAGAGAGTAAAGATTTAATTATGGATTCTTGAGTCTAAATGTTTGTTTAGGTCAAAATTTATGCAACCTCCAAAAACTGCTATAACTGAGTTCAATTTATCTTGTTTTATTTTAAATGTATGCAGAAAAAAACACACAGTATAGAACAACTGCTTGCTATTTGAATTTTTCATAATTACTGTAAGATACAGTATATCTTCAAACAATTCAAACAATTCAGCAGTACAACCCTAATAATGTTTTTAAAATATAACACTATTAGATGTTCACAAAGTTTTTTTCAGACTTTTTTGTACTGAAGCTGTTTCCATGCTGCATAATTTTCTTGGAGCTGGTAACTTGAGAAGGATCTAACAGCCTTTCCAGTTAAAAGAGTGCACACAATTGGAACTGTTAAATGAGGGAGATAGCATTTCCCATGGGTATACACTTAAAAGAGAGATCAGGCCTCATTTCTGAGAAATTAAGATAATGGAGAACTAAAGCCATTCTGGAAACAAATCCATCCATTAATAATCCACAATGCTTTTAATATCTTCTCTGCCACTTATCCCACCTAAAATGGTAAATTCAGCAGTTTCCCAATTACAATTCAATTGCCTTTTCTTGGTAACTCTGACATGTTACTTGCTTATCATATATGGGTGATTCTTTGCAAATTAATTCTGAAAGTATTGTATATTTCCTTTTAATCTCTCTGAAAACCAAAAGTTAAATAAAAGGCTTGGCCCTTTAAAAGTTCCATTGGCTTTCTTTTAAATCTCTAACCCTGTCTTCAGTTCATATTGTTGAAATACATTATTCTTGTCTTAAAAAAAGAAAAAAGAAAGAAATTATATGAAAGCTATAAACATAGAGCTTGTGAAGATGAAATCACCACTCCCACTTAAAAATTCTAATCATAATCCAACGGCTACCAAGTGGTTCCCAGTTCGCATTACTTTTTCATACTTATTCAGAACATTGTGCTGACATGGAAGGTTTAATTCATCATTCAAGTGACTGCAAGACAGCACAGAAGGGTATCTTCACCAATTACCAGTGGACAGAAATTTTCATTTCAGCCAGATCAGCATTTCCAAGCTAGCTTCTGCTAATCCATGTGAATCTCTCTTAATAAATGGAAAGGAGTTAAGAAACCTGAAACTTGAACATCCCCAGGCTTAAGCAAGCCAGACTTTTAAAAAGGGATTCAAAGTTTCTCAGGGAAGAAAGTCTATAAATCTAATTAATTAGGTTTTCACACATCTACAGAATCTCAAGTAAGTTCTCCATTTAGCAGACTGTACTAGGATACAGCCTGTCAGCTCTTCTCTCTGCAACCAGAACCTCCTTAAGTATATCAGCTCTTGTGTGGACTACAAATGCAAAAACAGTCCTCCCCCAAAACCATTTAGTAGATAAATGGGACATTTACTGCATGTTCCCAGCAACCAGTAGATTCAATCTGTATTGTAAAAAAATCAGAACTTGAAAAAAGGAAGAGGGGAAGAACCAGCCTAAAATGGAAAAGGGAGGGAATGGGCTGAGTAGGACCCAAAAGTAATCCAAGTCTCAATGTAGTAGAGCAGGGGTGTCAAACTCGTGTTGTCACAGCGTCATCATGAGACATATCGTAACTTTTTTTCCCTTTGCTAAACCAGGCGGGGCCAACACGTGACACATTCATCCCAGAGGCCATGAGTTTGATAGCCCTCCAGTAGAGCAAAGGCACACTGGAGATATTGGGAACAGGTCTAATCCTCACCTGTCATAAAATGCTCTATTATCATACACAATCACAAATACATGGTTTAACCTGTGCAGTAGGCCTCTAATGTAAGTATTCTGTTCTTAACAATTGTTGATTGCAGTTGTTGACTGCAGGGATTCTAGTCTCACTTTTCAATGTTGGTTTCTCTTCTTCTTTATCACTATGCTAAGTTACTTTGCCCAGGTAACTGCTACCAAGATTCCCCTTGGAACCAACTGCAAAATAACACATAATACTGCAGCTAAGTCTCATGCTGAGCCAGGTAGAACCCAATAAAACAACCCAAATAAAAAATATGTAAGAAGACCAAATGATTAAAAGAAATTATTTAGTATTTAGAAATATAAGATGGAAATCTGAATTCACACAGACCTCCATACATATCTAACCATTCTTTAAAAAAATACTTTTATTTTAAAAAAGGAACAAAGCAAAGAGGAGAAGTTGAGCACTCAGCTTTACTAAAATTTCACTAACCATTTCTTCACACAGATGGGGCCATATTAAACAAGTACATATCACCTGTCTCTCTTGTAAGAATAAAATAAAGTAGTTTAAATAGGCATATGGAAATATGAAATTACAGATGGGCCTTTTCTTGGACTTTTGTCCTTGTTTCCAAGGCAACAAGACTCAATGTCATCTGCTAGTTGCCATAGCAATTTCACCTGATTCTGGTTGAGCAGCATATTGGGAGATAAAGCAAGGCAACTCCCTTTGCTGCCATAGAGATCCGGGCTTTATAGATTAAAATCCTGGGGGACATGAGAAATGCAATTGATTCAGAAGATCCAAAAGAAAGGACTCAGCTACCAATACAATTTCTCAATAAACTATTTTAATTTCACTCAGATTAAGTAATACAAGAGGAAGATCTCCTCATGCACCAAAGCAGAAGAGGGCAAGCTTTGGGTAGTGCTGCATTTAATGTTTTATTCAAAGGACAAATGTTGCAGTGAATGGGATACTAACAATAGTAGAATGATGATTATATTTGGTATATGATTTCCTATGTGTCCTCTTTTACTTTCTTTTGAGCTCTCATTTTTAAATGATTTAAATATATGCCACCTAAAAACAGTAGGAAATAGTGTTGCTAATTTACATCATAAAGGCAAAACTAAAGACTCTGTGTAGCTGGTTTTATTGACTGTTTTGTTTTTCTCAGAGGTGCCTTCAACTGAGCAGTCTAGTGTCTTTCCTGGAAGTTTGTCGTCCACGTTGCAAACCTACTGACCTTGTCAGAAATTAGCCAAGGATGGCTAGATGTTTCTATATGGATGAATCTATAAAGTCATGAGAGTTAAAGCTCGACTTGAATGAGATTTAACAGCAATAGTATTTAACCAAATTTGTCAGTGCAGTCAAACCCGATGGCAATCACTAAAAACATGTTTGGGGGCCATGATAACAAGGATTACAAGGTTGTAGCCTCTCTACCTTTGCCCTAAAATTAATGCCCCATTACTAGTTATCTGAAAATAAAGTATATTGGAACGGACCTTTCCTGCAGGTAGCTTGTCTTTCCCCCTCTCCCATTCTTAAGTAGTTTGTTAGGAGCAGATTTTTTTTTTTACCATATAGTGGTGTGTGTATCTGTCTCTGTGTGCATGTATAAGTGGTACAGTCATTAAAAGGCAGTATTGCAGGCTAACTTTGCCCATAGCCCAGAGTTCGATCCTGTCTGGCTTTAAGGTCGACTCAGCCTTCCATCCTTTCAAGGTTAGTAAAATGAGGAGCCTTTGTTGGGGGCAATATGCTGACATTTATAAACTGCTCAGAGTGTGCTGTAAAGCACTGGGGAGTGGTATATAAGTCTAAATGCTATTGCTATAATTTTATATAACCATAATATGGTTATTTAGTTGTATAATTGATATCACATTTTAAATGAATTTTGAAATTAGAATATTTTTAAAATTTAGTCATTCAGTTTTAAGAGGAAGGAAGAATATATAGTCAATCCTTGTGACACAGATCCAAAGAACCAGTCTACTCACCAATTCTTCTGTCTTTGCCATATGGTCTTTGACTCTACTTTTGTAGAGATGTCTTCAGTTTGCCATAGCACTGGAAGTCCAGTGAAAAGTTTATTTAATTTTATTTATTTATTTTTATTTATTTAGTTTGTCAAACATGTATGAGAAAACAAGTATAAGTATGAACATAACATACAGTCATGGCCGTAAATGTTGGCACCCCTGAAATTTTTCCAGAAAATGAAGTATTTCTCACAGAAAAGTATTGCAGTAACACATGTTTTGCTATACACATGTTTATTCCCTTTGTGTGTAATGGAACAAAACCAAAAAGGGGAGGAAAAAAAGCAAATTGAACATAATGTCATAAGGTATAAGTATATACATATTAAATGAGTAATAATAAATGGGAACAGCAGGACAGGAACAGTAGGCACGCTGGTGCACTTATGCACGCCCCTTACAGACCTCTTAGGAATGGGGTGAGGTCAACAGTAGACAGTCTAAGGTTAAAGTTTTGGCGTTTGAGGATGTAACAACAGTCAAGTAGTGCATTCCAGGCATTGACCACTCTGTTGCTGAAGTCGTATTTTCTACAATCAAGTTTGGAGTGGTTTACTTTGAGTTTGTATCTATTGTTTGCCCATGTATTATTGCAGTTGAAGCTGAAATAGTCATTGACAGGTAGGATGTTATAGCAGACAATTTTGTGTACTAAGCTTAGGTCAGACTATAGGCTGCGTAGTTCTAGGTTGTCCAGGTCCAAAATATCAAGTCTGGTGGCACAAGGTATTCTATTGCGAACAGAGGAGTGGAGGACTCTTCTCCTGAAATACCTCTGGACTCGCTCAATTGAATTAATGTCCGTTATACAGTGTGGATTACAGGCAGATGAGCTGTATTCGAGAATTGGTCTGGCAAAGGTTTTGTATGCCCTGGTTTGCAGTACAATGTTACCAGAGAAGAAGCTTTGCAAAATTGGGTTAACAACTCTTAATGCATTTTTGGTAATGCTGTTACAGTGAACTCTGGGGCTTAAATTTTTTGAAATGAGTATACTCCTAAGTCCTTGACAGAGTGAGGGTCGTCTACGAGGTCATATCCACCCAGTTTGTATTTAGTGTTCTGATTTTTGTTGCCAATGTGTAAAACAGTGCATTTGTTGGTTGATATTTGAAGTTGCCAATTGTTCGACCATTCAGACACATAGTCAAGGTCCCTTTGCAGGGCAGCAGTATTATCAGTGGTGTTAAATAGTTTTATGTCATCAGTGAGGAGGACACAGTTGCTTATAATATGATCGCAAAGGTCATTTATGTAAATTAGAAAGAGAGTGGGTCTCAGTATGCTGCCTTGGGGGACACCACTGTTAACTGGTGCAGGGTTTGATAGGACACTCCTTATTTTGACTATTTGTTGCCTGTTTGACAGGAATGCAGCTATCCATTTGTGCAGTGATCCAGAAATGTCGTAAGCGTGTAGTTTTAACAGTAGTTTGTCATGTACCACTGAATCCAAGGCTTTGCAGAAGTCTATGTAAATTGCGTCTATTGCTTTATCCTGGTCAAGTTGTGTAGTCCAAATGTTTCTGCAGTGTAGGAGTTGTAGATTACATGACATTTTTTTTCCTGAAACCAAACTGTTTAATTGTTAATGGCCCCAAGCTTCTTGTAACAAACACTGCAGGTCTTTCATTTGGAAGGAAATGAAAGGAATGCAGATGAAAAGAAAGCAATTCTTAAACCCTAAAATGCATTGTTTAAAATATCCTTCCAAGGTACAATAAAACTAAGGAGCAGGTAAGAGCTAGATAGATAGTGGAGGTTAAGTTAAGAATGAATGCCTGTCTGAGTAATGTTGGAATCTCACCTAAAAGAACACCATTTTGGGTAAGTTGGATGGAATCATATGGTTAGTGCAGCAAAAATCAAAACAAAGGTATAGTCAAAACCATGTCTCTATTGAATCAGAAAATTACTTAATACAATCAGACTTAATTTTCCCAGACTTTTTGAGGAAATATAAGGTCCCCAATAATTCAATTCAGGAAATCAAAGATCCAAAGATCCAACTACATGCCATGCATGTATGAGTACTTGACTGTAAATAGAACAGATTGGCAGCTACTTTGCTGCACTGAGAAATTTCCTCTTTTATCAATAATCTTTAGGTTTTATAAGTATTTGGGATGACTTTGTTAAATTTATGTAATAAATAAGTCATTGGTAAGTTCTCTTCAAAATAGTTTTCTATCATTTTTTATTGATGGGAGGGGGGAACCCTTCATATGTGTTAACTAGTCCCTGCATTTTCCTGACAAGAATTTCAGAAGTGATTTGATTTCAGAAGTCATTCCTTCTAGGATGAGAATAAATGATTGGCCCAACATCACCTGGCTGGCTTCATGCCTAAAATAGGACTGGAACTCATGATCTCTCAGTTCACTTCTCAGCTCAATGCCTTAACTATTACATCAGTCTGGCTCTCTTTATTTACTGTACAATAATGCATTTAAAATTGTCATTCCTCCTTTTGTATATCTGCAGCTCAATACTTCATGGTATTGAAAAACCAAATAAAATAAACCAAATATGGAAATGCATTGATGAAATTAGATCCTACATAAACCCATTAGCTAATTACAAAGCCATTTATCCAAGCTACTACTTTTCAGTTTACCAAGCTCCTTGAATGAGCAATTTACAAAGTAAGCATATCTTAATTTACTTTTGTCTTATTTATATGCGTAATCAGGCTTAAGCAGTACACTTTGAGATATGCAGCCTGATTGAAGAATTTCTCCACAGCAGGAAACAAAATTAGAAATCAATGCAAAATATATTCAAAAGTCCATTTGAACTTAGTTTCTCCAACTGTGGTCTAAGCTACAGTATGTACGTATACTGTGAGTGTGTGTGTGAGAGAGGGGGGGAGGGAGAGAGAGTAAGTGAGTGAGTGAGGACAGATTCATGTGGGGTTAAATTAGCCAAGCTCTCCAGACGGCCTCTGTTCTTACATGGTGCTCTGTGGTCCTAAAACAAAGCACAACTGAGTAAAGAAACATAAAAACTGAGTATCCCATTGTGAAAAGGGAAGTAGGTGAAGCGCATTGATTAGCAGCTGCCAAGCTGGAAGTGAATAATTCACAAGGAGCCAGCGAGACTCTCCAGGGCCTTCAATCTCTGGCTTACTCAATCAGATGCTTTCTATGAATTCTAAAAGACCAGTTTGGTTACCTTGCTGCAGCCAAAATCATGAGTTTAGTTAGCAAAAAATGTAATGAAGTATTCCCCAACCTGCCAGCTAACCTAATTACAGCTTCCAAAAGACAAATATTTATCCAGTTCATTTGCTTTTGTTTTAAGTGGCATATAATAGTGTCAGATTTGTTTTAATCACAGTGGATCTTATTTCTAAAATATATAATACTGAACCTTTAAAACAAAAAGTTCTTAATGCCCCCTAAGAGATATAAGGGTAGAAGAGCAGAAGTGAAATTATATATGTAAACTGATTACTAAACATCCCTTATTATATTGTTTGATAAAAACAGTTTTGGAAAATGTAATATTTACTAGATTTTATATGAATTATTTTACTCCTAATTTTCCCATTTAAATACAATGATGACATAATAGGGTTCAATTAATAGACCAAGAGATAATCATGAGAGACAGAAATAGCTCACAATTATGGAACAGACAGAACAAATCCAAATAGGAAATCACTGCAACAGTTTACACATGTACCAATACAATTGCAGATAATGTACTGGATTTTTCTACTAGGAACAAATTGCTGGTGCCAAGACTTCCAGAGTTGTCAGAATCTACAAATGTTTCCTTCAGTCAGCTGCCCAAGTACGCACAAGTAATAATGATTAACACGCTACAAGGAATCATTATGAACTAAAATGAATGCTTTCATTTGCACTAATCAAGGGGTTGTTGAGTTTTTTTGTATCTACAGTGCCAATCGTTAACAATGCTGACTCTAGTTTTCTGTTGCCTTCCACTTGGTATACTTGTACCTCTGGCTCCTTTAGCTGCCTGAGGTTAATGAATTCCTTGTCACTTACTAGTTCTTGCCACACAGGCTGTTTATGGCTGATATTCAACAGGAATTTTATTTGCAGGCAGGGTGGAATCTCTTTTTACTGAAATCCTGATTGCATGCCATGTGAGAAGGAAACAGAAGTGCACATACAATAGCAGCTTTGTGTGAGATTCACCAAGTCAGAGCAATGAAGATTCCAAAGAAATGACTTGCCCCAAATGTCTTTCTCCACAAGTTATCTGGCACTGGCATGTACTATTCAGTCCCTAAGGCTAATCCAGGGATGGACAGTGATGTGGAGAGCAAATGTTTGCAAACTAAAAAAACAAAAGGGCACAAAAGAGCATTGCGAGTGGATGATCCTATTTAGACACTACTACTAGTATGCTCCTGTGGCAACAATTTGCTGTGTTACACTTGTAAAGTGGTGAATGGAGAGAGTTCTTATTTCATGATAGAGCATTGGTTTATGTCTAGAAAAGGAATTAAATTGATTCTCAGCTGCACCATTTTGCATGTTCCTCATAACAAGTTATCAGCCCAAGATATCCAACCGCCTTGCTTAAGAATGGATATCCTAGGAAACCCATTTGTGGCATATCTATTTTCATCTCCAACCAACAAATGTATTGTTTCTTCATATAAAGCTTTTATTTTAACATGTATTGTTGCATTTTTCACAACGCTATTGCAATATAGTATATTCCAAGATAAACAGCTATTTTTAATGCTAGCTCTACAGAATGAAAAGAGCTGCAATGTGTGAGTTTTCCCTATACTGTAGTATTTTACTATTGTACAGTAAGATTTCTAAAATTGCACGTAAGGACATCACCAATGTGGCTCCTGCTTATCACAACCCAGCATCAATTCACTTAGAACACAAAGCAGCATGTGGCTGGACTGTCACTGTTACAGCAGATCTCCCATCTGGCCTCTGATTCCGCAACCACACTCAAAGAATGTTTCCAAATGGTTTTGCATTAACTTAGAAAGAAATATTGAATAGAGTCCCACATGATTTCTTCCTTTGTCCAGTATTATTCAGTATCTTTATTATCTAGAGGGTAATTTGCTTATTAAATTTACAGATGAAACCAACCAAAAGAGAATTGGCTAATAGGAAAAATGTTCAAGAGTAAGAAGGGTTAAGTCATGTGAGTTGGCAAAGAGACAGGATTAAAGAAACTCTTCTGGACACAGTATGTGAGAAGGATACAGGGATCATATCCTTCTCACATAGACTGTGGCCAGAAGAATCTCACTAATCCTGTCCCTTTTCCAACTCACATGACTTAACCCTTCTTACTCTTGACCATTACCCCATTGATTTGGCCTAGTGCTTAAATGTATTAAGATGATTTTGAATCATGATTTTTCCTATTAGTTCATAGTGTACTAGCATGTCAACATGAATATGTGATGTGATGCCACAGCCAAAATGTCTTAGGAATCTGGAGGTACATTGTATCCAAATCATAGAAAGGAATATTTTAATTTTGTTGATGTTGATAGTTATTAAATATCAAACAGCTTAGAACAATGATGGGCTACCTTTAATGGTGGTCCTCAATTTACAATGGTTTAGCAACTGTTCGAAGTTACAATGGCACTGAAAAAAGTTAACCAACTTATAGCTGGTTGTCACATTTATAACTTTTGCAGCTTCCCCATGGTCATGTGATCAAAATTCAGTTACAGTGCAATTGACATGTATGTATGATGGTTGCAGAGTCCCAGGGTGATGTGACCATCATTTGTGACTTCTAACAAGCAAGATCAATGGGGAAATTCTCTTAACGACTGATAATTCACTTAACAATTGTAGGGGGGTGATCATAAAATCAGGCATGATTCACTTAACAATTGCCTTGGTTAGCAATGGAAGGGAAGTGGTAATTATGTTCATAATAAGGGTTTTCTGTATATATTCACTAACTAGCAAAATACTCCTTTTGCTTTAAATTTCCAAGGATTGCTTGGAGGTGGAGAAGGAATTCAAATGTAGCAGTAGTTGGAAATTTATCCTGACAGTTTCAATTTTGCCTACAACCCTTCCTCCAAAATAGTGTTCCAGATACACAATCAGAAATTAACAGATTAGCTGGATTCAATGCCCTCCCACATTTCTTAACTAAATCTGACATTCTTTACAAAGACTAAAGTTGATACAACACAAAAGGCTATAATGCAGGGGTGAAATGCTCCCGGATCCGGCTGGATCATCCGGTCTGGTAGCCATCTTGGCCGGTAGTTTGGCTCCACCCACCCACCCGGGTATTAAAACCAGGAAGTAAACCAGGAAGTAATGTGTTTTTTACTTTCTGCGCATGCGCAGGTCTGCACGCGTGCGCTTCCGAACCGGTAAGGAAGGTAAGTAGATTTCACCCCTGCTATAATGTCCATACATTTCCCACCTTGAGATGCACACGATATTGGACCTTTGGAAGTAGCTACATCCCACAAACCACCATGTATAATTTACACTGTTAAAATAGGTAAAATATCATTAGATATTTTTAAAGCTTTTGACTCTGTACAATGGGAAACTATTAAAATAATTGTTGAGGTACTAGGTTTTGGTAATACGTTTATACATGTTATTTCAAAACTGTATCAAAAGAGTAGTGCAAGAGTGAAGGTGAATGGAAGGCTGACAGAAGAGATAAGACTGGAAGCGGGTACAAGACAAGGATGTCCCCTGTCTCCAACATTATTTTTATTGGTTATGGAAATTTTGACTAAAATGATAGAAAAAGATGAAGAATTGGAAGGCTATAAGGGATATAAGATAAATCTGTATGCGGATGATACTTTGATTATTTTGAAAGATACAGAGAAAGATTTGAAAAAGATACATAAGCATTTGGAAGAATTTGAGGAAATGACAGGTTTGAAAATAAATTGGTCAAAATCTGAATTATTAATGAATAATAATGGTAAGGAGTGGGAGAATATGCAAGAACAACTTGGGATAAGGATTAAAAAAACATTGAAATATTTGGGCATAACACTTTCACTCAAAGTTAAAGAAATGAAAAAATTAAATTATGATGTGGCGATGAATGAAATTGAGAAAAAGATAGATAAATATAAAATGATAAAGTTGTCTTGGTTTGGTAGAATTGCAATGTGTAAGATGATGTTGTTGCCAAAGTTTAATTTTTTATTTGAGATGTTACCGTTAAACTTGACAGAGAAAGATATTGAAGGATATCAGAAGAAATTGGATAAATTTTGCAATGGTGGGAAAAGACCTAGATTAGTGAAGAAAATGTGGTATCAAAATCAAAAGGAAGGTGGATTAGGAATCCCCAAACTACTCAATTATTATTGGGCTTATGCTATTCGGACTGTGGTAAAAATATTTAAAGGTGAAGATAGTCATTGGAGAGATTTAGAATTAAAGGACATTAAGAGATTTGGCTCAACATGGTTTTTAGATAAAGCAAAATCAAAATGTGTAATTAATAGCTATTGGTTAAAGGGACTGAGTAAAATTTGGAACAAATTTGTTAAAATTTTAATTCCAGATATAATTTTCTTAGGGAAGACAATTGAAAATTGGCCGATTAAAACTAATATAAGTCGTGATAGAGTAATGGAAGATGAAAATATATAAATTATAATAGATTGGTTAAAAACTTTAGAAAATGAAAGGAGGAAAAAAGAAATCATTGAAAAATTAGGTTTAGGCTGGTTTGAAAAAATACAGATAGAAAAATGGACTAAGAAGGTAAGGGACAATTGTTCGATAAGTAGAAGTAAAACTGAATTTGAATATTTAGTATTCCAAATTATGAAAGATGAAATTGGGCTAAAGGGACTCGTTAGTAAGATATATAAGATTATAAATTTTGATGGAAAACCACAAAGGGTGATGAAGATGAATTGGGAAAAAGAACTTAATATTAAAATATCAGATTTAGATTGGAACGTGAATTGGAAGAGTAGAATTATGAAGACTTTATCTGTAAGGATTAAAGAGCATAATTATAAGGTTGTTTGGAAATGGTATTTGACTCCATTAAGATTGTCATTGATGGATAAAAAAATTAGTAAACAATGTTGGAGATGTGACATGGAATTAGGGACTTATGAACATATGTGGTACAAATGTGATAAAGTTAAAAAGTTTTGGCAACAATTGGAGGAAAGGATATTTGAAATGATGGGGAAAGCAATAATATTGAGACCAGAAACTATATTACTGTTGATAATTAAGGAAATAGAACCAACAAAATATGAGAAAGAATTGATTAGAATTATGATTATAATGGGTAGAATTATAATAGCCAGATATTGGAAATTAGATGTGAATTTTAGAATAGAAGAATGGTATTGTGAAATGTGGAAATTAGCTTTAAATGATAAAATGACATGTGATATTAAAATTAGAAATGGTGACTATAAAGAAGATATTTTCTGGAAATTTGGAAACCATTTGTGGACTATGCGCTGGGAAAATTGGATGCTTCGGTACCTGTACCCCGAGAATGTGGATTTTGGCGATCATGGGGATATATCCGAAGAACCAAATCTTCCTTTCTTATGTATAGCACAGGGTGAAAAAAAAAACAAAAAATAAATAAATAAAAGTTTCTGAACAGACTCAGTGAACATCATTTAGTATCACAGAATTATAGAAGTAGAATGGGTCATTTGAGTTAACTCCATCTTTATGCAATCCAAATTAAAATCGTCTAGCCTCTATCTAAGCTTATTGGATGAAGGAGACTCCACCACCATTCTATATAATTGGTTTCATTGTCAAACTGCTCTAATGTACACCTGGTATTGGTCTTTCTATAGCTTAAATCTATTATACCACAATCTGCCCTCTGTGATGATAGAGACTAGATCTTGTTTTGCTTTTTTCTATGTGACAAAATACTTAAACAGCACTATCTTCATCCCCTTCTTCTTCTCAAGGCTATATGTGATCAGTTCCTTTGTATCATCTTTATGGGATTTAGGTTTGAGTGCCCTGATCAAAAGAACGAGAAACAATACATAAGCATTACCTCCATCATCTTACTCACATTTACTCACATTTTTAATGAGAAAGCTGAAGAGTTTTTAAAAGGGATTGTGTCATTGCTAGCCATTACAGCAGATTACTGATTATGGCATTGCTAGCATTTATTGAAGAACAATTAATAAATTCTTAAATACAGTTTTCTAGACAGGTATAATAGTTAGGTCCCAGATTCATAAACCCACAAGAGACATATGTAAGCAGCCAGTTGCAAGCTTCTTGGTATCAATGAAAAGACCTGTTTTCTTGCCAGAAAGGCTGCTAGAAAATCTTGCCTTATGTAGATAGGGATGTACTGATTCTAAACAGGAACTAATTCAGTTGTTAGAATTTTTACAACTTCATCCTTTGCTGAGAAAATTGTTCCAGAAAACAAACTTTCCTTTTAGGTATCTTCTCTGAAGCTAAATAATAATCATAACATTTAGTTCACATTTACTAATTAATTAGAATGTAATAGGAAAGTTGTCAAATGTTTTGCTAAAATCAAGATCTATTATTTTGGTAACAAACTTTATCCACTCAACCCACTCAGGACCATACCTGCAAGGAAGAAGAGACATTACAGGAGATTTGGGAACTCAAATGCAAAAATAAATGTCAAGTAAATTTGTCTCAAAGGAGTATTCAGAGAGTACTGACACTGTAGTTGCCTCAGTCTACCACATTTTTTTAACATCCTACTGACCTTCAGTAAGTAAGAAAGAAAAATATCAATCTGCATAATCATCAAAATTTATTATGCTCTTGGGAAGCAAAACTATTGAAAAAGATTGGAGAAAGATTTTAAAAAGCTGCTCTAAGTACGTGCAAGCAAATCTGTTCTAGATGTAATTATTCACAATCTCCCTTTGAGCACCCAGAGAACACAGACCCAGCTATCGCAGAAATACTTGGATAAGATATTCAAATGCTGTAACATGTTTATATTTACAAAGATCAAAATTGTGCAGATCATGGTATTCTCCATGACATTCTATGGAAGTGAAACTTGGACTTTGAAGAAGCAGAATAGGAAGAGTTTTTAACCTGTTTGAACTATGGTGTTGAAGAGAATATGCTGGACAGCGAATAAAATAAACTGATGGATCACTGAACAAATTAACCCAAAGTTCTCACTTGAGGCACGAATGACTACTTCAATCACATTATGTGAAGACTTAGCTCTCCAGAAAAGGGAGAGCTGGGAAAGATAGAAGGAAAGAGAAGAAGAGGGTGTGTAGACTAGGTTACTGTAGCAATGAGTAGAAAATCTATCCAGGTTAGGGGTAGATCATCATGGAGAAAATCGATCTATGTAATTGTAAAAGTTAAGAATGACTTGATGGCACATAATCAAAACAGTGCAAAGTTGGAAATAAATGAATGTTGGATTTTATTTAGAAAATGAGCACTATTCTTTTACTTTGGGGGCAGCTTTGGATACAACACTTGAGTTCTAGGCTAACATTGTAACAAAAGAAGACAAGAGTCCAAAATGAGCTGTCCCCTGAATCACAAGGAAGCTAATTTGGAGAGGCAAAAATCTACGGTGTCATTAGTTGTCATTGTTCATTAGGACTGTTCCTGAAAATTTTACATTCAGCTTTGTTATTCTCTGCCAGGCTAAGGACAAAACTCTCAAAATTATATTAAAAAGTAAGAATAGTTTATCTGTGTGGTTTATTTTAGAATTGCAATTAAGAGCTGGCTTCAAATCTCACACATTACTTTTAGCCCAATATTTGCATCCCTGCTGGGCTGAAAGGCAAACAGGCCCTGACTTGGTACCATTTCTTTCAGTATTGGTGAGCAATGCCTGACACCAGATTATTTCTCCACATCAATATGGTAAGTTTGTTCTTATCAGGCATATTTCTTAACTGAAAATAATGGTCTGTTCCAACTGGAGCACATCCTAGTCTTTAATGCCCTCAATCCTCCCAAGAGTGATATCTGAACATAATAATGTTTTCCTTTTTTTTTTCCCCTTTCCCTTTTTCCTTTCCCTCCTCCTTTTCCCTCTCCTTCTCCTTCTCCTTAATAAGGAATTGTGTATCAGAGTTTCATTTACACACACACAGGGTGGATAAAAATCAATGATTTTTTTTAAAAAAAATCAAAAAATCATATTTTTTTTATTTAAATCAGATTTTTTTTATTTAAATCGGATTTTTTTTATTTTTATTGAATTTATTTTAATAAAAAACTTTTGGGGTAAAAATCTATCATAGATAGTTTTCTATTTAAGATACATAAATAATTTAGTTTATCCAGCATGAAATGGAGCTTAGTTATGTAGCATGAGGCGCGGGTGGTGACGGGAGCGATGTGGCGCTCCCATGTGACCCCCCTCCTGTGCCAGCTGCACTGGCTCCCAGTGGTCTTCCGGGTGCACTTCAAGGTATTGGTTACCACCTTTAGAGCGCTCCATGGCTTAGGACCCAGGTATTTACGAGACCACCTTATGCCACCAGTAGCCTCTCACTGACCATTTCGCTCCCATAGAGAGGGGCTCCTCAGGGTGCCGTCGGCCAAACAATGTCGACTGGTGGCCCCCAGGGGGAGAGCCTTCTCTGTGGGGGCACCTGCCATCTGGAACGAGCTCCCCCCGGAGATACGGAGGATCCAAGACTTACGCATCTTCTGCCGTGCCCTAAAAACGTTTTTATTCCAACAGGCTGGTCTGGCCTAACTCTCCCTTTTAAATTGGGTTTTAAATGTTTTTTAGATAAATTGGATGTCTTAATTTGTTTTTTGAGCCTAAATTATTTAATCTGTTTTTAATAGTTTTTAACCTTTGTATGTCTTTGTATTTTATTTTGGCTGTTCACCGCCCTGAGTCCTTCGGGAGTAGGGTGGTATACAAATATGATAAAATAAATAAATAAATAAATAAATATTCTGCAACACTGGGACTATCGGTGAGTCAACAGTGGGTCAAAGGAGTAGCAGAGATGACAGTTGCTCTTTAAAAATTATGATTTAAATCAAGTTGATTTAAATCAAATCCACCCTGCGCACACAGGACTAAAACTTCAGAACTGTGTACTGGATATTTTTCCAGAATTGTGTGTTATCAATTCTAAAATAGTAATTTCCAAATTCTGAATAAAGCACAGTATTTGCACCAAGATAACTTTGTCACACTAAAATAAATAACACTGATTTATGAGTTCTTATGAGCCCCCATTTACAGAAGTGTTCTTATTTAGTGGCCTTACTCCTCGGCTTTCAATTACCGTACTTTGATGATGGAAATTCTTCTACTTTTCAGTATTGCACCAAATAATATGTCCTCAAAGTAGGCTATTTATTTGTGTTTCTGCAAAGTTTGTCCCTTTTCAGTGAAGAAGCACTCTTAGTCAGAGATTAATGTCAAAATACTAGGGAAATAACTTAAAGACATTCTTGTTATACATTATTATTGGATTTATGAATACAGCATAATATTTAGGTGTAATTCAGAAGGGTGTTCCTTATACGTCAAACATGGGGAAAGTATCACCCAAAAATAAATATTTTGAATTTAGAGGGCAGTTATAATATTAGGAACATCAATGTAAAATATTTACATTTGTTTCTATTAAAACAAAGTAACAGAAGAGATGGCATTTTTCATACTTGGAAATTTCCTTTATCCAAGACAGCATGAACATTGCTAGTTCTTGGTGCAGCAAGGTTATGTGATGACAGGTAGTTATTGCATTGATGATTCTGCCTAATTCAGGGAATTGAGAATTGAGGGAATGTGTTTTGACACATATGGCAAAATCTGTGTGTGGCTCACATTGTAAGAATATCAGGTTAATGGAAATTATTATGATTCAGGTTTTGATAGCAGCTGGTAAAATAACAAAAGAACTGGCCTCCATAGAATAAGTACTCTTCATTAACAATTCATTTTATACATCTCTTTATCAATACATATTCTTAAAGCAGATAAAAATAATTTTTTAAAATCTTGTTTCAGGATGCTGAAATGACTACAAATGAAACTAGTAGGCATTTGCCTTTCCTTGTCTTAAATAAATAAAACAATTTCTTTTAAAGGATGAGAGAAAACTGAAGCCTTCATCTCCAACCAAAAGTGACTTCTACTCTGTAGCCTAAATCATTATGACAAATAGAAACATCAGGTTGCTGTTTTTTTATTGTTTTCTATTGATTACATGAAATATAATCATTGCCAAGAATATTTTATTCAGATGGCCCTCTAATCATTGATTAATCCTTATATACAGTCTCAATTATATGGAAAATAGTATTTCATTTACTCGAGATCTCTGTATATATGTATGTGTGCATAGATAATGCAACTTGATATCATATGTGCATACATGCACACACACACAATATTTTCTGTCTCTCTAAAATTGACTCATCTGAAATACAGTATTAATCAAATAATGTAGAGCTGGTTGCTGCTTTCCTCTCATGTTTTTTAAACAATTTCATAATCTTTTTTTCCTAGTGTTTACTTAAAGAAGCGAAAGAAACTGATATATTGAAGTGATTTTATTCATTTGAAGAATCCTGCAGTACAGTACTGAAATCCATTATTGTTTAATTAACAGCTTCTTCTTTATTTCTTCTCTATTTTAGGCCACATGGAAAAGACACAAGGAAGAAATGTTTCAAGCAATAAAATCTCTCTTAAAAAACAAATTGTTATACTATTTTCTACATGTATATCTAAACATGGATTTAGATTCAGGAGCAGTCTATAAGGAAACTCAAAAATATGACTTCAGGTTCAGAACTATAATTAACACACAAGCACAATGTCAGACAAATTTATGTACTTATAGTCAGGTCACAATAAGCCATTCCAGGAATCGATGCAATAAACATTTAATGTGTATTCTGATCTGTTAAGCAGAACATGAGAAATAGGTAAAGAGTAGAAGACCAGATACTGAACAGTTTCCATTCTTATCCTTTACATCTCTCAGGGTATCACTGTAATGTCAAAGAAACATAATCTTTCTAAATCATTAAACAATCAATCTCTCTTTCCCTGAATTCCCTATTTTCAGAATTTATAGTATAATCATTAAAATATCCCACTTTTGCAAAAAGTATAGATGTCTTTTTTTTTTTTTATAAAGGCTGCTCAGATTTTATTAGTTCCCATTCAACGAAAGAAAAACGTGTTATCAAGGTGGTGGGAAAAATGACCTAGTTGTGTTGATCCTCAAGTGAGTAGAAAAGAATGGTGCGTGTGGATTTTTTATATATATAGTTGTCGTTTTTGTTTTTATAAAAACCCTACGTTTAAATTCAGTACTCAGAAGCAGCCTAAACTAGTCTAAAGGGAAGGGGAGTGAAAAATGGGCTGTAGCCCCTAGCGGTTAAATCAGAATGGGCGTTGTGCTTACCTGATATGCTCCTTCTCTGTGCAGCTGTCACGGCAGTCATGCATGGGTGTTGCCACAGTGCTGATTGGTAGGACCGAGCCCACTGAAATTCTTAGTTCCGCCTCTTCCTGCCTCTCTTCAGTTTTAAGGCGAAGTATTCAGTAGGCTGACGTGTCTATAGAGATAAAATGAGAAAGGTGAAATGCCACCCGCCCCCTGAAACCTTCAGTATCGACCAGGGTGGGGCTGACTGCCGTGACAGCAGCACAGAGAAGGGGCGTATCAAGTAAGCACAACGCCCATTCTCCTATTGGCTGTCACGGCAGTCATGCATGGGACATACCAAAGCTCTTGTCCTATAGGGTGGGTTCCTGTCGGACTCTTTGTAGCACTCTCCTGCCGAAGGCAGCAGAGGCAGAGGCGTAGGAGTCGAGGCGGTAGTGCCGGATAAACGGGGTCACCGAAGTCCACGTAGCCGCCCGGCAGACCTCCTCCAGTGGAGCCTGGGTAGCCCAAGCCGCTGAAGTGGCAGCACTTCTGGTGGAGTGCGCCGTGATACGTCGTGGGACAGGCAAGGACTGAGACTCATATGCTGTGGCAATGGTAGCCTGCAACCAACGCCTGACAATGGAAGCTGAAATCCGAGCACCCATGTTGGATGGCTGGAAGGAGATGAATAGAGCTTCGGTTCTTCGGAAGGACGCAGTACGGGATAAGTATATCTTCAGAGCTCTGTGCACATCCAGGGTGTGCCAGACTTTCTCCAAATTGTGCTGAGGTCGAGGACAAAAATTTGGTAGGATGAGTTCCTGGGACCGAGGAAAGGTGGAATTAACCTTTGGGATGAATGCTGGGTCCAAGCGGAGAACCACCCTATCCTTGTGAAAAATGCAGAGGTCAGAGCGAACCGAAAGCGAAGCCAGTTCCGATATCCTGCGTGCAGAGGTGATAGCTACCAAGAATGAGACCTTAAGGGATAAAAATTTTAAGTTGACTTCCCGGAGGGGTTCGAAGGGAGGTTTTTTTAGGGCATTGAGGACCTTGTTCAGGTCCCAGGTAGGAAACCTGTGTATTACCGGAGGGCGTAGATTAGTGGCCCCCTGTAAAAATTCTCGAATGAGGGGATCCTTCGAGAGGGGAAGGTCAGGCACAAAGGAGAGAACTGATGACAAGGCTGCCACCTGGCGGCGCAGAGTGTTGGGTGGCGAAGCCTTCTTGTAGAAAATCAATTAGTTGAGCCACAGAGATAGATGATGGGTCCAGACAATGTTTGGCACACCAACGAATGAATGATTTCCAAGTGGAATCATAAATATGAGCGGTTGAAGGTCTGCGAGCTGCTAGGATGATAGGAATGGCCGCTGGGAAAACGTTGGCGTTGATCAAATGTTGCCGCTCAACCTCCAGGCGGTTAGATGATAGGCCTGAGGTTCCGGGTGCACGAGATCGCCCTGCTGCAGCACGATCAGATCATCCGGGATTTGCCACGGAGGTGCCACTGAAAGTGACACGAGGTCCGCAAACCATGGCCTGCGGGGCCAGTGAGGAGCTAGGAGTATGAGTTCCGCTCGTTCTTGCAGCAGCTTGCGAATAACCTTGGCCACCAGAGGGAAGGGAGGGAACGCATAAAGGAGTAGACCATGAGGCCAAGGACTGCGAAGAGCATTCACCGCTTCTGCTCCCTCCGAGGGGAACCGGGAGAAGAAGCGAGGCAGACGGTGGTTGCTGTTGAAGGCAAAAAAGTCTACCTGAGGACTGCCGAACCGATGAACCAGCCGCTCGAATAGATGAGGGGGGATGCTCCATTCTGTGTGGTCCACTTTGAAGCGACTGAGGGAGTCGGCCTGGGTATTGTCCTTCCCGGCAATGTAGTCCGCCCGGAGAGAAGTCAGGTGAACTTCGGCCCACAGGCCCAAACGGAGAGCCTCCTTCATGAGCGGGTCCCGCCCAGTTTGTTGATATGAGCCTTGGCCGAGATGTTGTCCGTGAGGACCAACACATCCCGGCCTCGTACTTGGGGCAGGAACCGCCGTAGAGCTAGGTAAACTGCCCGTAGCTCGAGAACATTGATGGAAAGCGCGTGCTCGCTCGTTGACCACAGACCTTGTGTTGAAAGAGACTCGAGGTGGGCCCCCCAGCCGATGAGACTTGCGTCGGTCGTTAAGACCACTCTCCGGGGTTCGTGGAACCTGCAGCCCTTGGCTATCGCTGGAGAAGTCCACCAAAGGAGGGAAGTGACCACCGGAGAGGGTAGCTGGATCGTCCTCGAGGGCAGTGTGGAGGGACTCCGTTGAAAGGGAAGTAACAACCATTGGAGCTCTCTGCTGTGGAGACGAGACCAAGGGACGATCCCGTAAGCTGACACCATTTTACCCAGTAGGGTGGAAAGATCCGCCAAGGAAGCTGACCTACGACGGTGGATTCAACTAGCTAGGGAAGACAGGCTGGCTTGCCGGTCCTGGGACAAGGAAACCTCCACAGCAATGGAATCAATGACCGCTCCTAAATGTTGAAAGCGGTTAGTGGGCGCTAAGTGGCTTTTAGCCCAATTAATAGAAAAGCCATGTGATTGCAAAATGCGGACAGTGCTAGCTACATCTAACCTAGCCTGGTCAGATGAACAGGAAAGGATGATGATATCATCCAAGTAGAACATGGCTCTGATAGGGATGGAGGAAATATGGGCCATAAGGGCCGCCATCACCTTGGTGAATACTCTAGGGGTGGAGGATAACCCAAAGGGTAGAGCCGTGTATTGAAAGTGACGGTCATTGTGGCAAAAACGGAGGAATTTACGGTGGTCTGGTTTAATTGGAATGTGGAGGTAGGCCTCCGTTAGGTCAATGGATGCCATGTAGTCGCCCAGTCTAATACCCAGCAAAATAGTTTGCAGCGACTGCATCTTAAACCGGCGATAAACAATGTGCCAGTTTAAGGACTTTAAGTCCAATATGGCACGCCAACCTCCTGATGATTTGGGAACCAGAAATAGTCAGGAATAGAAACCCTGCAACCGCTCTGTGGGGGGAACAGACTCAATAGCCTTAATGTCCAATAGGTGTTGGATAGCCGAATTGATGTGAGCGGTCTTGATGTGATCCCGAGAGGGAGGACATCGCAAGAAAAATTTTGGGGGAGTGGAACGGAACTCCAAGGAGAGTCCGAAACGAATAGTGGACCTGACCCAAGCGTCTGAGACGGTGCTGTCCCAAATGTCAGCAAATTGGGAGAGTCGGCCCCCTATAGGAGGACCTCAAGAAGACCTACCGGTTTCTGCGGAAGGACCGACCCCTACCCCCTCGGAAGGGCCGCTTAAAGCCAAGTCTAGACCCCTGTCTAACCTGGTTGTCCTGGTGGGAAGGGCCCCTGGGAGAATAGGTACATTGAGAACGCTGGGTTGAGAAAGGGGGATCTGAGTTGCGAAAGGAAGCAGAGGAACGAAAAAAGGGTTGAGCCCTGTTGTCCGGGCGGCGGTTCAGGGAAGGGAGTACCTTGCGGTGATCCTTGGTTTCTACGAGGAGTGGATCCAGTTGAGAGCCAAAGAGTTTCTCGCCCAAGAACGGTGAAGAAGCCAACCGCCACTTGCTTCTGATGTCAGCTTGCCAGTTGCGAAGCCATAAGAGGCAGCGTGAAGTGACTGTGGATCCTATGGCCTTGGCAGAAAAACGGGCCGGGCTGAGAGTGGCGTCTGCAGAAAATTCTATGGCAGCTAAGATCTTATTCAGGTCCTGATGAGAACGATGATCTGAAGCAGGCAAACGGGCTTGCAGCTGTCTGAACCAGAGAATAGTTGCTCTATTGAAAAATGATGCTGCAGAAGAAGCCTGCACTGCCCACGCCGAGGCCTGATGCCCTTTAATCAAGGTTCGCTCAGCCTTCCTTTCTTCTGGCCGCAAGCATTCCTCAGGGGGGCCTGTAAGAGGAGAGGAAGAAGACAATGCCAAGACAGGTGGGTCAATTGAAGGAACCTGCAACAGGTGAGAAAATGCAGGGGCCATATTGAAAAGGCGTTTGTCCAGATTATTGGGAGCAGGCCCAGAACCTGGAAGAGTCCATTGTCTGACAACCACATCGGAAAATAATTTTGGAGCAGGGACCATTTCCTTCTGAACTGAAGGCTCCTGGAACAGGGAATTGGCTGGATCCCCAGAAGTAGAAGCAGCAGCACCTGCAGAAAAGGATGAAGAAGAAGAAGTAGATAATCCAAGGCCAGTAACAATTTGGGCCTTGTGGAGCAGTGAACGAAACATCTGTGGCCGGAAAAGGCCAATAAATGCCGGTTGATCAGGTTCCAGGCCATCATCATCCGACAGGTCCTGATCAGCCATGATTTCGCCTTCTGAAAGGGAATCTTGGCTAACTGATTCATCCGGATCACCAGCCTCAGAAATAGGCTCAACATCATCCTGAGAAGGAAGAGCACCAGAGTGTTGTTGCAGACTGGAATGAGCAGAAACCACAGAAGGTGGGGCAGATTTTTGCTGAAGGCCTTGGGAAATACCTTGACGAATGGCCTCAGAAATTATAGCAGCCAATGCAGGGGTAATCTCAGGCACAGGCTGAGAGACCTGACCAGAAGACAGGACAGGCGGGGTCGGGCAAGCCTGGATGGCAACTCCAGAGGAAGCAGATGCCTCATGAGTACCAGGGAAGACAGAGGCCGCCTCTTCATCACAAATAATGTCCCCCACAACAGATCTATCTGGTGATAAGACTGGAACAGGCCTCTGAGTAGATGGATTTGAAGAGGCCTTCTCTGAGGGAGGATCGTTAGACTGGGCCTGGGCCTGTGTAGGAGTTCCCTGCGGGCCAACAGCTGCTTGGGCCTTGTGAAAGGCCCGTTCAAAGGCCTTATGGCGCCTCTCCTCCTCACGTGATGATTTAGATGAGGGGAGCTGGGAGGAAGACTTGGCGCTAGTAGCCCTGGATTTGCTGGGCCGACCCCTCGAAGTCCCTTCCTCAAGGTCCTCCACCCGGGGCCTCTTTCCTTTATCTTGGGCCTGGCGGGAATGGCGCGGTTTTGCTGCGTCCGCCATCTTGGGAAGTTAGCCACGCGGTTGGGAGGCCTAATCCAGCGAACTGAAATAACCCCAGTACTTGCGGTTAATGATCCAGATGGGTATCAGACGCTGGACTAGTCGCTAGCCTGACGGCTAAAACGCGACTTGCGGCTGAAGGCGGCGAGAACCTGGAGCCTGCTGGAAGGGAGAGAAGCACGCCAAAGGCTATCGGGCTAAGCTCCGAAGCTGCGCGCTACCCCCTGTGGCACAACAAATTTGCCCGGAACAGACCCCGATGGAATCCAAGGGGTCTGTCAATCAGTCCTCCGCAGCAATGCTAGCCTGCGGGAAAGCCGGGAGGCGCGGCTGAGCGAGCTCGCGCTCGCGCCTGTTTAGCCACCAAAGATGAAACCGAAGTAAACGACGCCAGGGAGTAAGTCAGAGAGAGAAACACAGTCCATTCCGAGTCAAAGGCCAAGAGAAGATAACAATTTGAGAGGATTCTATAGACACGACTGGTTCTGATCAGACCGAGCCGAAAAACTGAAGAGAGGCAGGAAGAGGCGGAACTAACAATTTCAGTGGGCTCGGTCCTACCAATCAGCACCGTGGCAACACCCATGCATGACTGCCATGACAGCCAATAGGAGAAGTGGCAGCTGTTGAATGCCGGCCTTCCTCACGCTGTGGAACCCACACTGGACTTGCTGGGTTTGCTGGCGTGGCGCTTCCTCATGACTTCCTGGGCCAGGTCACAGGTGATCATGCCATTGGCTACCTGGAAGGTTCCTGAGTTCTCTGGAGATTCCGACACAGTGGATCACTGGATGGGTGTGTTTTCCAAAGAAAAAACTAGCCCACCAGTGTCCAGGATCAGACTTGGGAATACCTGGATGGTGGAGGTGGAACCCAACCGTCTTTGGTAGTAGTCGTGGGTTGCCACAAAGGAGCCACTGGACGGGATTGCTGCCATGTTTCTTGATCTTCTTTCTTGGGCAAGTTGTAAATCCTTGAAGTCTGCACCCAGAATCCCGATGGCTTGAGACCATAGGTGACCTGGCTCAGGAAGGCAATCGCTAGGGACCGAGCCCATTTGCAAAGGAGCTGCTGCAAGTCTCCATGTCCACAAAAAACACCCAGGCGATAATGGTTTCAAATGTCTTTTAATTCCCAGATGTGAATGTGGTATTTTGGTCTGGATTCTAATCCTAACTTACAAATAGTCTGATTTTCTATAACTTTATGTTGAGGGAAAAAATGCTATCTGATGCCATCACCACTGATTTAGCCAAATATTCCATATATTTATCTAATTTCTTTGATACCAGTACCCGTGAGAACTGTTAGTCAAACGGCCACAAACCTATTGCAGGAAAAGCAGCATATAAATGTCACAGAACTCCACACTTTTACCCAGTAAGTCACAAAACATGGCTTATATTCATGTGAACAATTTGTTTAATCATAGGAAAAACATTTTTCCATCAAACACATCCTGTGCTACTATCATAACCATCTGCAGTACTGTTATATAGTTCCAAAGCCAAATTCAACTCCTCAGCTGTGTAGTTTTAAGATTTAGTCTCTGAAGGAAAAAATATTTTCCGTTTCCAATAAAAATTATTTTTATCTTTTTTAATTAGGAAGAAAATAATGATGATATTCATTCAGTCGTGTCTTACTCTTGGTGATACAATGGGCCAGGTAGGTCTTTCTGCATTTTCTGATCTTGCACTACTTCTTTGAGTTTTTCTATGTTCTGGCTGTGTCAGCTTTGATGGTGAGGAAAATAATACTAAGAGATAAATCAGGACAGAATAGTCTCAATTTAAAATTTATGTAGTTCTACAATGTATAGAAGCCCACTTCAAAAAAGGACTCAAAATGGTTTACAATTAATAAAAATCAATCAGACCATCTAATCTAAGTAAGGAAATACAAATATTGTATTTGGTGGAATAAAATAGTTTTAAGAATACCTACATTGGAGGTATTCCTCATTTTATGATTTAAAGTATTCCTCAGTAGCTCGGGATAGCTATTGAGAAAACATTAAGTTGTCCAATTCATCACCTTAGCATTCCTTCTCTCAGAGATCACACATGGAGTCAAACCTGGATGGGAAAGGTGGTTCTGTAGGTATCTGGATGCCAAACCATTTGTGGCTTTAAAAGTGATAACCAGCATTTTGAGTTAGAGACTAGGCACCAATGCCATGTCCTGCTAAACCAGGTAGCCCTGCTAAATCTGTTACTCTTTGTTAATAGACAAGCCATGGAAGCTTCTGAATCATCTTAAAGTAAAGCCCCACTTAAAGCATAATATAGCAGTCCAATTATATCTAGTGTCCCTAGTAAATATAAGCTGCTAAACTGTATGACTGGATTCCAAGCAAGAAAAATTATATAAAATTATATGAAATTCTTCATAAAAATAATGTGGGAAAATATGCGCACAAGAAAATATGAAAATTACACATTTGAAAGCAGGACCAGAATGTAGGGATTTACTGATTAAATGGTTTGAGACTATTGGTCCATCTAGATTACATGAACAAACAGCAGTTGTCCAGGTTTACAGACAAGACTATTTTCCCAGTTAAACATGGAGATAATATGATATACATTCTCTGTCATTATGATATTGCTCCTGAATATTTCCTAATTGAAAATTAATTGTGGAATATTTACATAAGGGATATACACAAATGCACACAGTTTGGCATATACTTAGCTATAGTATTACTGAACTGATCCTGATTGAATAATCTGCATTTATTTTTTGAAAGAGGCAAATTCTAGAATCCCTAGATTGCAAGATTACCAGGCTCCGGAAATCCTCTGCAAGAGTAAAGGCTTATAAATCATTATTAAACAAATCATTATGATTCCTCAATTAAGCTAGTAAATGGTTTGCACTTCCAAAGTCTAGTGCTATGAACAATTACTCCCAGGACACAATATTCTTGCAATTTATTTTTCAAATGATAATTTTAAAAAATGATGAGGTAAACGTGAACTGATGTTTCAATCAACATTATTTCATCTGACAGGATATTTCATGGAAAAGACATATATGTTCACATTTCCTTTTACGTATGCATCTCAGGGTACAGAATTTTATTACCTATCAGGATTCTCCCATACGTTATGAAAAGACCTTGAAAGAGTTCTTTTTTCATAGGATGGCATCTACTATATGTTGCTGTTCTTCAATGAATTGCTTTATGGCATTAATTATATTTTCTAGTTGCCTTTTGGTTTTGTTAATATTATATAACCATAAGAATTTAGAAGGAAAGCAAAAAATAGAAGAGCAGTGTCTGGATTCGCACAAAGAGCTATAGAACTAAATCAAGCATAGATTTTTTTTGTCTTTTAATGACCCTGTAATCCCTTGTATTGGGATGGAGTCAGGGCAACTGAATGGAGCTGAGTGTTTACTGGCTGGATGCCCTTCCTGTTGCCAATGCGGAGTTCACAGCAGATATCTTCACATTGTGCCCAGAGAGAGAGAAGTATCTGCTGCTATCTAGGATTGAACTCATAGCCTCCTGATTGTGAGGCGAGAGCTCCACCTCTAGGCACTGCACCACTCTAAATCAAGCATAGATGTCGTAGGTTATTTTGGATGCACTTCTGCTAATATTGTTCCTACCAATTAGAAGGGAGAAAGAAAACGTAAATCACATTTCAGTCATATACTGAACCTGTGGTTCCCCCTTGGAGAAAAGATTACTTATAGTCTCCAGTCCCTGCATTTATATCACAGAAAAACACTAAACTTTGGTGGCACTTTTTTCATTGATTAGCCAAAGTAAAGTGCAAAATAGACTAAATATACCAAATATTCAGTGGTGGGCTGCTGCATGGTCACAAGGGTTCGGGCGAACCCTTAGCTCTAATCGCTGGCTGGGCCTGCCCACCTGCCCCTGTGCTATGCTTTCCATTTATAACTAACTTTCTGGCTCATTGGGTGGCCCAGCTGTGATCCATGCCACCCTTGCTGTACTCAACGGAGCTGCCTGAGTTGATTAGGAGTATGTTTGAAGCTCCATTTCTCTCCCAAGGGGGTGCGTGCATACTCACAACCAGCAAACCCTTTGTTAAAGTAAGTGCGGCCCACCTCTGCAGGTATTAAATATTTTTAAGGAAGGCCCAAGCCTTCTCAACCTTCTTCAATCTCCAGCATCATAACATCGCCGTTCTTTGATATTTGTACCATTAAAAATGCTCCCCAAGCAAAAGGCAAACTCAACTAAGATGTATATAAGTAATACAGAATACAAAAATAAACAGCATTACTAAAAGGTACCAGGTTGACCAAGATAAAGTTAGAACTAGCAAGTAATTAGATACAATAGCTAAATGAAGCTTCAGTATGAAGAGATGGTGGACAAGTGTATACTAATCACCTGGATGTTGGAGTACAGAAATTCTACCACATCTATGTTTTAACTGCAGATTACTTTAAAGAGTCAAGGTGATTATTATAAGAAACTGAAATACACAGAACCTTGACTTAATCCAACAATATAATATAAAAAATGTAAACTTAATGCAATAAACAGTTCCGTATGTCTCTTATTTATATTCTAGATTATATTGATTTCATCATATACTTTGCTTAATGAAAGTATTAAAGAAAATGGGATGCTGATCAACCTACTTAAGACTGGCCTGGTGTTTCCATTGTGAAATCTCTACAGCTAAGCAGAGTACATTATCTCCTTCGTGATACAGAAATGGAAAGACAAATACAAAGAGGGGAAGTGACTCAGACAAAGAGAGCAGATCTGGAAATGTGAACCAGCTTCTGAGACTGGTTTCTGAATATGGAATTGAGCCAATCATAAATAGGAAACTCTTTGTGAATATTTTGTAGTTTTCAATTGAAACTGAATTAGAAAGTATGTAAAAATGAATTAAAAATTGAACTGAAAACCACGAAGTCTTGAATCTTCCATATTTACAATACTTATTTCAGCTGAAAGGAAATTGCCAGCTGGAACTATGCATATACACTAGATTTCCTTTGTTGGACACACTTAAGAACGAAGATGCCATTAAATTGGTCAATTCTGTTCTTAATTCAAACAGCATACAGTGAATAGATAGTAGCCATTCTTGCTGTTATTTATAGCTATAGAACTTTTTCAGCCATGGAGCAGCTCACAAACATTCCAACTAGGCCACACAAATTTTATTAGAATAGAGCTTTGTAGAAAATTAGCAAACTATTTTCAACCACATGATTGCCTAATGGATAATCATACATGTATTCACAGTGTTTTCAAAGAGCTGTTGTATTGAAGGATTGAGTGGTTGCATAGCCCCAGGGCTCATTAACTGGGGGAGCAGAACATCAGATGACTCCTAAATTACTCTAAAGTTAAATTGTATGACTATCTGCCATGTGCCAAAGATTCTGTAACAGACGATTGTCCCTCCCTTTGTTTGTATAGGGAGGCAATATCCTATAAGAGCATTGCCTGTCCAAGACTCAGGGAATTTTAAGAGCATTTTAATGTAATTAAGTTCACTTAAATGGAATGAATGAAGTAAGCACCAATACTTGAGAAACCTCTCTTTGGAACCCTCATTGCTTCACCCCTTCTTTCCACATTCAAAAAAATCTTCTGAAGCCTTTCAGAGCACACATCCAAGAGTTTTCCTACTTTGTTCCTACTGGGAGATTTATCACATAATTGTAACCTGATCAAGATGGCAAAAAGCTCTGCCAGCAATATTGCATTTTGCTTGTTAAAACTTTATTTTTCATTCAGTCCCGTTCTTACTTCATTAGAACTCACTTCACTTGCCTGATGAAAAAGGGAATCAGCCATTTTGTGCCTGTTGGATCAAGGTTATTTGCCAGACCCAGAAAAAAAACACCTGAAATCTTATGAAATAGTGAATTAAGTTATGAAACACTGAATTGGGTTATGAAATAATGAATAGTGGGTGAGAATAGTGAGATCTTAATGATATTGATTTAATTGAATAAAGTTATATCACTTCCCATCTTAACAAATTATTCTGGACAACTCAGAATTCAGAACATCTTGCATAATATCACATGTAAAACACAGATGTCTCACAAGATCTTGTGTAAGAAGATCCCATGGTATCCCATGGTATCCTGCCAAAATCTCACAAGATTCAAGATATCTCCCACAGTATCTTGGTGATATTGCTGATATTTGGCACTGCAACATTTGGAGTTATTGCTATTCTTCCTAAACCATCATGTGAAAATATACAGTCCAAGTTTACAGTGGTAGAATCAATTTACGTTACTTCTTTTTATAGCTGAATTTACTTTGGAGACAAAATACTTTCTTGATTTTATTGCTTTGCAAATGATATATTTGTCCGCACTGATAGTTCATATTAGCAAATCTAATTATGAAAATTATCACACAATATATTTTCCAAAGATGTATAACTGGATTGAATAAACATAGATGAAGTGTGTAACTATCATCCAATGCTTTCTGACTTCTTGGGTCACCACAGATGCATGACAAAGCCATGTATTTTCTAAAAACGTCATTTTACAGCCATTATCCACACAGGCACTTTCATCTCTTGAATCCCCAAATGAAGCTGCCAACAGTAATGATTCTCCCTGGAAATAAATGAAAGGATGAAAACCCAAAGCCACAAATATACACCAAGACAGCTTGATACAAACTTGGTGCCTTCTCAGATTTCTGCCTACTAATTTCTTTTCCTATTGTGGAGTCAATAACATTCTTAACCCTTCCTCTACGTTTCAGCATTGCATTTTAAAATAAATTGTTTAAATAAAAGCCTAAGGAAAAGATGAGGAACTAATAGTACCTTTCAGATATTGCTGAACTGAAAAATGCTGGAGTTATAGTTCAGCAAGATAAAGTTGGCAGCATACAAATAATTGTAAGTAAATAAATAAATATGAAAGGCAAAACTTCTGTACTTCATGCCTAAAGACTTATAACTTTTATATTTTGATACATGTACAGGAGTACAAATAGAGAGCCTATTTGGTGTAGTAGTTAGAAACCCGAAGACTGTGAGTTCTAGGCGATTTTAGGCATGAAAGCCAGCTGGGTGATTTTGCATCCTATCACAATTAATGGATAAAAAAATCAGTTGATCTGGGGGAAAAAAAACACTGGACCCTGCACTTGTGGGAAAATGCTACGAAGAAAAAAAGTACAAGCAAACATATAAATACTCCTGGTTCATGTTAAGCAAAAATACTCCAGATTCCTTAGTTCAAACCTCTGCCTTCCTTGGTAAAATATACAGAAATCACTGTGAAAGGACATGGATGTTACTTCCAAGCATTTCACAAAGAAAAGAAACCGTTTGAACAAGCATCTCAGCTGTGACTAAAGCAGTCATATTTTGTACTGAATAGATTTGCTATGCATTATATAGATCCTGCAATCAGGATCTGTGGGTAAACAGACATCTTAATTTGTGGAAAGAAGAAATAATCTGTTCTTCTACATCTCTCAATTGTTATGATACCCATTCTGACTTTTGCTCCTCAGTGCAACTTTTACACTTATCCTGCAATTTATCTTGTTTTTTTATCCCTTCTGACCCAGTTCCTTGCCATCCTATCTTCCCAGTGAGTGTCTTCCAATCTTTCCTTGTTTTCCTTGGCAAAACTTAACCTACACAAACTAATTTTTTCACCCATACTTTCACTTTCAAAAATTTATCAGCCTGCTTTCTGTAAAGTATATATAAAAGGTGAAGCTGTAGGTTTGGGGAATATGAAATACTGGATACTGCCACTGACCAGTCAGACTTCACACAGTTTAGCAATAAATCTAGCCTAATTTATTAGCCCAAGGACTGCAACATCAATACCTTCTCATACATTGATAGTGAATTGAAAATGAAGATTTTATTGAACATTTATTTATTTCTAGTCTGTTTAAATATTTGCTGTGCTCCTTAACTGCCGTTGTCTTCATTAACCAGATTGCCAATATTTGGTCTTATTACTGAGTGGATGTTTCAAGATTGTGTGTAGGAAAATATCATACAGGAAACTCATCTAAGAGCTGCCCAAATTCTGTTTTTCCTTTTCTTCTAACTTGGTGAGCTCAGAGATCACCATCTTTTTCTCATTCGGTTTTCATCCTTTTCTCTTTTCTTGCTTGAAATAATCCTTCCTTCCTTTCTTTGCTGGCTTGCTGGCTTTCTCATTCTTTGCCCAGCAGGAGAGGGCAGCAAAACTCATCCCTTCTCCTTGACTAGTTCCACCTTCCACCTTAACCATAATCCTAAACCATATAGGTCTTTATGGTATATTATCATCACCCTGAATTGCATCTCAAAACAAATTGGTAACCAAAGCAGCCCCACAGTACAGGCATTATGTCTTAGGACCAGGACTATCTGGACATTTCTGTTAATACCACTTTCTATACCAGCTGCACTTTCTGGGTGGCCAAACTCCAGATGTACATATTTTTGGTGTCACCCCCTAACTTGTCCACCCAAACGTACCCCAGCTTGCCAAGAAAATGATGCTTATATCCTGAGCTTTTGCCTGGAATATTTGATGATGCTTGTATTCTACAACTTGTACCAAGCAGAAATAGAAAAAGAACAATGTGGATTGGGAAAGTATAGGCATCTGTCAGGAGATGTACATGATGATACAAACCTGATAATTTCCATACTTGCACGCAACATAAGGATGCAAGAACATAGAAACAGGGTTTTATCACAACATTAACTTGTGCATCATAATTTTCCCAGTAATATTGCTTACTGCCAATGCTTATCAGGATTACAAGCAAATGTTATCACTCAACATAGAAATCTCAAAAGTAAATTGCAATAACAATGTGACTAAGAAGGTTTTGATACTGTATTAACAGGACTGAAGCTGCATAGTACAAATCAGATGCAGTCCTTTCCGAAATTGTCTGTTATTCTCACTTGCTCCTACAGTGTTAGTTACCTTTTAGTGTTATTTACTAACTTTAACTTCCTTAATAGGTTTATATTGATTTATATACAAATAGAAATGCTCGGATGCAATTAGCTATGATAAAATACAATATACGCTATTTATTTATTTATATTTACTTATCTCCTGCTTTCATGATCAAAGAATCATTTAACTATGTACATAATGCTTCATATCCTCCTCCTTTTTCCACTAACAACCCCATGAAATGGGTTTTAAAACATAGGATGCATAAATGCATAAAGAATAAATTATTGTGTAGCCAATTTTTAATCTCACATGTATGTAAAGGCCCTTGGTAGATTTATATGTAAATAAAGCTATCAGAGAAATTATACTATAAAATATACTTTGACTTAAAAAGGGAGGGGGGGAAGAAATACACACGTTTGGAAATATTGTTTGGAATAAGAAGCTGGAAACATCACAAAACAAAACTGGGGTGATGAAACTGAAAATATTAGTGGCAAGCAAAACAGGAGGTTAAACATCTTTAAGGGTGAAATGACAGCTCTAATCAAACAACTGCTTCTCAAAAGAGGAAGCTCTCAGCCCTGCAGTGACCTGGAATAAATCTGCCAAAATAATAAGATTCTCAGCTCCACTCCGATGCTTCTATAGGTGTCAATAATGAAATCTGAGATAAATATTCATTTCAAATCACTTCACATGAAAATATCAGGGAAGAAAATAATTGAATAAAGTCCTTGTCCTAGACACAATGGAGGGGGAAGAGAATCAGGGCAGTGTAATGGATAGAAAACTGAGTTAGACACACACAAAAATAGTTTAAAGACCTCATCTAATCATTCAGTTGACTAGATTCTCTTAGTCAATCCTGATCTATCATTTCATGACCGTGGAGGTAAAAATGGAGTAAATTTTATTATGAGAAAAAAATGGGGGAAAATGTTGCAATAAGAGAAATTCTATAAGAATATAATATTCACTTGAAACATATGAGGTGTCCTTGGTGCTCTCTGAGCTTAGTTGTTTTCTTGCAGATGTTTCATTACCCCAACTAGGTAATATAAATATAATATAATAAATAATAATATAATATAATATAATATAATATAAAGAGCCTGAGTGGCGTAGGAGGCTAATGCCTCCTACTAAGGCAGCATTTAACATCCAGCTGCCTGCAATTACTGCGAGTTCAAATCTCACCAGGCTCAAGGTCGACTCAGCCTTCCATCCTTTCTAAGGTGGGTAAAATGAGGACCCGGTTTGTGGGGGCAATAAGCTGACTTTGTATAAAAAATACAAAAGTATGAAGGCTATTGCTTAACACATTGTAAGCCGCCCTGAGTCTCCGGAGAAGGGCGGCATATAAAAATCAATAAATAAAAAATAAATAAAATAAAAATATCATCAATGCACACAATGCACAGTGCAAAAAACATATATCAGACTAAGTAGCAATGTGAAACACAAACATAAATACAATACTGTATTTATACACAAAAGTAGCCTACAGTATTGTAACTTACAAAGATCTAGTACAGCATTATGACTATCAATAGTATCAATCATTCTCCATGAATTTACTAAGCCCCTTTTAAAGTTATACAGATTTGTACAAAAAAATATTCCCTTTTGTTGGTTCTAAATCTCTAATCATTTTGTTTCACTTTGGTTTTTGCATTGTAAGAAATGAAGAAAGAACAATATTAACTGAATTGGTGAAACTTTAGAACCCCTCCTCTAACTTGTGGTCCACCAGATGTGTTAAATATGGTCTCATTAGCATGGCCTATACCTGGTGGGAGTATTTAGAACCAACAAATCTGGCAAGAATGATTTTGGACAGGAAGGCTGTTCTGAAGTCTAGGTTTAAGTGAACGCAGAGTATCCAGCCACATTGATTCAATTTATGTACAGCAATTGTGTGACTGAAATTAACAAATCATTTAAACCATGACTTGAGTTTCTATCAAGGTCAATCCCGAATACTGAAATAACACAGAAATTATGCCAGACCAACAAACCATCAGGCATGAAAATAGCATCTATAATAAACCACGATGACATTACACTAATGACTTGTGGGTCATGGCGTACTTGTGTCATAATGTCTAATGTGAGTTTGTTCATGTTATTATTTGTTGCTTTGTTCCCCTCCCAAGCACACTTAAGTCATTAATTCTCCTGCTAGTGATTTCATACTTCCAGAAGGCTGAAAGTTTAATGTATGGCCAATCTATAGCCCTAAACAACTGTTATTCAGTGGTTCATTTATTATACTAAATATAGAGACAATATTTAGTTCAAATAATGAAATACGGTTACATGGTCACCTTAGGATTTTCTACCAATTGGTTATTGCAATTTTAATAAAACTGTATTACATTGGTTCTCACATTTTCAATCCATTTTGCCAATATAAATGAACACATATTTGTGGACCTGCTGAAAGTTACATGGATAGGATTTTTACTTTTATGTTTAGTTCCCTTGTATTATTGGCTTTTCTTAAATAGTCTGTTGTCCATATAACAACCAAAGCCACAACCCACAAGCTTTCATAACTAACCTTAGCCTTTAATTTACAAAAAATGTATAATTTGTACAATGAAAATAGCCATTATAAAAGTAGTTGTTTCTGCTGCAATATTCTGTTCAGTTTCCTCCCAATGCATGATACTTTTCTGTTCCAAACTCTGTGCATATTATTTGCAAACTCTTTTATATGGTTTGGAAATATTAATATTCCTTTAACATAAATACTTTATTGGCTGAAATACCCCCTTCTTCCTCTCTCAAGATGATTAATATATTTGGAAGAGAAAATGCAAAACCTCTCCAGCCAAACCTCAATAATATACACAGTTACAATTCCCAATTGTCTTTATTTGGTCTTTGCCTCTTGTTGGAATTTCTTTGCTCTTAAAGTAATAAGTTCACTTTATACAGTATTTCAACATTATTAAATTAATGTCCCAGTTTTTGATAAAGAGACAAAGAAAAAAAAGTCAAGATGATATTCTGGACTACACAGTCAAAGTCCTGCCCCTTTAAACAGGGCCGTGATTTAATTCATCTCAACATGGAAGGCTATCTTTTTACAAAACTGCAGCATTGTTAATACACAGCCATGGTTCCATTACATAGGCGTAAATTCTTTTCAACTATCTAGGAAATACCTTTCAAGTTATATTAAGATAAATGTGCTAAACCTGTATGCTCTGTAAAGGTACTGTTGGTAAATAGACCTTGCAAAGTTATAAACTCTATTAAAGTGACTTCTGATTAAATAAACTGAGAATCTGTTTAGAAGAATATCAATAAAGTGGTGTCATGTTATAAAAGAGACTGAAAAAAGAAAAGGCACAACCACTGAGCCCCGAAAAAAAAAAAGGAACAAAACAAAACACCTGGGATAATATGTCTCAAAAAATTAATTTTAATGTTACTTCAGTGATGTCATTTACTTCTATTATATTACTGAAGTAGCTGACAATACCACGTTGCACATCACCTTCCCAGACCCAATGGGAGAATCAGAATTTCTAACTCAGTGCCTGAGACTGCCAGGTTCTGAATAGAGAAAAGGGAAAACAGAATGATTATTTCAGAAGTCTTCTGATTTCACGATTCTGTCATCTTTGATTCTTTTTAGGGTTGGGCCCCTCCGGAGAGAGGTTTCATTTTGAGTCTTTCTGGGCTCAGGAAGCTGAGGCCAGGAGGATGTGTGCCTGTGTGCCTCCAAGGACTAATATGCCATATGCAATATTACCTGGAAGATTGGGTTGGTCACTCATGCCTATCTTCCAACTAGATTATTCTAATTATTATAATTTATAATAATTTGATGTCTATATGTGACATCAAGAAACTTCAATTGGTTCTGATTGTGTGGCCCATTTGCTTACTGGCCAGTCACATTACTGTACTGCTACTGTGAGAGCTACAATGAATTTAAAATGCTAGTCACTACCTATAAAGTTTTATAAGGAGCAGGGCCTCAGTGTCTAAGGGACTTCCTTTCCCAGATAGAATCTGCTTATGTGATCCAGGTACCCAGAAAACATCTACTAGAAATTTCAAGAGGAGATGGTGGGTATTCCTCTCATGCTCCCTATGGTAAGAATGGCCCCATCATCATGGTCAATGCTTTGCTAGAAAGCTTTTGGGGTCCCCCTGTAGACCAGAGGAGCCTGTACAATTATTTGTTATTTATTCATATTGATCTTTACCTTTACCTCTAACATTCTATTATAATGTACTAGTTACTCTTGTTCTTTTAATATCTATATTATATAGATATAATGTATTTATATTTAATATCTATACACCAAGGGGTATAGATTCCAAGGGGTTTTGGCTAGCATCAATAAATAAAAAATGCAAATGACATAAATTGATGCAGATGGCACAAATGGCTTATATTCAGATTTAACAGACATTTGGATTTAATGGAGATTCCCTATGCCCAGACAGTTCCTTACATTGAAGGTTTATCTTATTTATTTTTCCTTTCTGCTTTGCAAATGTGAGCATATAATGGTTAATTCAAAACCATTCCTCTCCAATAAATATCTTAATCTCTTTAAGAAATCCTTTGTATGCATGCTTAACCACAAACAAAGTTTATTATATTAGTCCTTGACTGTGATCCATCTTCTCTGGCATTTTGCAAGAAATCCATCAATTTTCAGTTTCTATATGGTCCACTATAAATTAATCAGTTGTTCCTCTGTAACTAAGGTCTCCCCACTGCCCATGCCCACCTCTGCATGCTCATGCAATTTAATGCAGAATTTCTAATATCTGTTTCAATAAACTGATATCTGTTTTTTTAACTTTATCACACAAACCACAGAAATTGGCAGTCTTCCAGAATTTAGGGACTACTTCAGAACACTATTTGTGGCTAGATGAAGCAAGGCCAAAAAACAAAGGAAGATATATAATCACCCTGAGACAATCAAGGCATAGACTAAAAATGCATTTTTAGATATAGGTCATGTTTAAAATAATACATGTTCCAATATATACAAATGCCAAGCCTAATGTTTATACACATAAATTTAAACAATTCCTCTGTCATATGACTCAGCCTGAGAAATGAACTAATGAACTTAGTTCAAAGCAGAAACAGAACCTGGAAAGGGGAACTGGAGTGTCAGCAATGTTCAGGCTGCTTTAACAAGGGATCTACAGTATGGGACATCAGCTACCAGAGTTAATTCAAACCGTTAGTGGTGAATTCCATTCTTCTGACTTACTAAGATGAATTTTTAGCTTGCTTCCCTCTTCACTTTTCCTCTTGGGGCATTTTGGTCAAGAGACATAACAAGTTTCAAAATAAACTATTATGATGTTGCTTTTGGTTCATGCTATACTCTCTTTGGATTGTGTATGCCATTCAGCCTCAAGTGTCAAGAGGATATTAATCACAGGTGACTGTAGGATTTTCCAAAACAGCAGAGTTCTACCACTATAGATTTCTCACTATGGAAAAGAGAAGTCTAAAGGTCAAGTGGTGAAATCCAAATTTTTCTACTACCGGTTTTGTGGGCATGGATTGGTGGGCATGGTGTGGCTTGATGGGTGTGGCAGGGGAAGGATACTGCAAAATCTCCATTCCCATCCCACTCCAGGGGAAGGATACTGCAAAATCCCATTCCCTCCCCAGTCCTGGAGAAAGGATATTGCAAAATCTCCATTCCCACCCCACTCTGGGGCCAGCCAAGAGAATGATTATTTGCCGGTTTTCCAAACTGCTCAAAATTTCCGCTACTGGTTCTCCAGAACCTGTCAGAATCCGCTGGATTTCACCCCGGATAGAAATATAAGTCAAACTACATCTATCACCTCTGGGTATATATATGCATAAAATCTCCCCTTCCTAGAATGAGATTAAGGATTATCTGATTTTTAATCTTCATAAAATTCATGGAGGATGAGATGTACAGTAATAGGTGATGTCTCAGATCAAATTCATCTTGCCATCCACTGTATTGTCTAGTTCTCCCATTTAGACATCACCTTATTTAGGTGAGATTTTCAGAAGCTTTCTACTCATTTTCCTAGCAATGTTTCCATCCTCCATTCTTACTGCTGTGATACTGAAGAGCCTGTATGAACTGAATAAAGTTTCTTATTACACCCAAATAGGAAAACTATGGTTTTCAACTCTTATTTCCAAAACATGCTCATTTTAGCTCTTTCATTCAATTCTGTGTCATATACTAATTTAATGAGCTTGCCTTCCTTCTTGTTATCCAAATCACTAATAAAAATGTTAAAGAATTCTGGGCCCAAGTACAAACTGTATGGTATATTTTATCAAATGTTTTGCTGAGAATGAGATACATTGTATCCACTTTCTCACCAAAATCAAAATAACAAAGTTAACCCTTGAAAAACCTGGGCTGGCTTAAAGTAATCACTGTACTGACTTCAAGTTTACTACAGATTGGGAGTTATATTTTCTGCTTTAAAATCTTCCCATGTAGTTTTTTGCAGTCCCCGTGAATTAAGAGAGGTATTTTATTTCTGGCAGCTTCTTGTTAACAGATTTGAAACCTACTGGGATGGTATGCTTAGCATGTACCTTAATTATGTAATTTAGATGCTGAGGAACCAGTGAAAAGGTGAGATCAAGAATTGATGCAAGCCACTGATATAATTAAACAGTTCCTGATACTATTCATATTGCCATATAACCAATCATATATTCTGACACTTTCCAAAACAAATATATATAACTTACAGCAACTTGCTCTACGCTACATAACATACTGGCTAATTAATGCCAAGGATACATCTGCCCAATCTATATTTTTAATCCAGGATGTACCTCAATTCAGATGATGCAATCTGTACTTTGTCTTCAGTTCTCTCACTGATTTGTTAGCCATTTCTAGGTTTCTTAGCAAAGATATAACTTTACTGAATAGATATTTACATTATACATTACTCCAGTTTTAGTTTAAGTAAATATCCCAGGACATCTCTACTCCAACTTCTTCTACTAGTTTGATATTGTATATCAGTTATGGAGTAATTTACAAGAAACCTCCCTGATCCACATATTAAATGTATGGCCCAGTGGGAGGCCCATATTAAAAACAACATACCTCATGTGTGGCTAGAATCTGAAAACGTCATTTAATGCAGCACAATTTCTGACTAAAATGGTCCAACTAAGATCAGCATATGTGGGGCTGATTGGGGTAGATTGCAGAGGTGATACAGAAACATAATTTTATGTCATTTTATTCTATTTTACATATTTATGTATTAAATTATTGTATTTTATCCTACTCTCATTTTAAATTGTTTAGAATTTTATTGGTAATATGTGTTTGAACCTGTACGTTGATATGGCCTATAGGCTAATTAATTAATTAAAAAGAAAGGGAATTTCAGGTTTCTTTTATTAATTAATAAAAGAAACCTGAAACTCCATTTCTTTTACAAAAAAGGGGGATTGGTTATTTTCATAGCTTGAGCTGTTGATAGGAGTATATCTATGTTCAGTCAAAACCTAAATCACGGTTTAATGTTACAAGAATATGTTCCTAGCTTCTACATTCCTCCTTTTCTCTTCTCTCTGGTATGATTGTAAGGAGGTCAAAATTTTCCACTTTGATTTTACAGTAACCAAATTTAGGATGTTGTCCAAAATTAAACTGAAGATTTACTATATAACTAAATAATCAGCTTCATACCCTTGCTCACTTCTATCAAAAATTAACCACAACCTATCCATATTAGGATGCCATGGCTAGCATATTTTGTCTAAAAGGGAAGTACTGGTTATAACATGTAAGCACCACACAATACTGAAACAAAGTAGTACAAAAAAGTGAGGTGTATTAAAAGATTAATATTTCACTTTCATGAATTTTTATTTCTGTAAATTGAAATGTCCACATCATGTAATGAATGGCTTATTTTCATATGCACATCCCTGGGCATTTGCAGGAGAAACCTCATTTATAGCTTCTGGCATAAACAACTACAAATGAGGCCATATTTTAAAATATATTAGGCCATTCCATGTTGGTTTCTTATAGTTCAAGAAAGTGTATGATAGTGACTTTCACAAAAATCTCCCCACAAAAATAAATAGTAAAGGACTAGAATAAATTACAACTAAATTAATCATACAAGAATGAGAGAAAGGAAATTTATGTGCTATTATATCGTTACAGTAAAATAGGTGCAAAATAAGTTGCCTCCTATGATGTGTATAGAAATTGTTCTTGTTAATAGAATAATTAACAACCTGAGAAAAGGTGTGGACAAATTTGTAGATGATGTAAAATAATGTAAAGCATTTGAATAAGAAGCATATCATAAAGTCTTCCAAAACTCTTGTGGCTTTACAGGGATGAACAATAAAATGATAAATGAAATTCTTAGCTAACATTAGCTAAGTTGTAAATACCCCAACATAGTGTTTAATTGCTCACCAAACCACCAAAGATGCTTACCAGATTCTAGGTAAATTATAGATACAAAGCAGAATAGAATGAACGTTTTTAAAGGAGTACAATATTATCCCTAGCGTGTCATAAATATATGTAAACATTGGGAAAGACAAAAGAGGAACAGAAGTGCACAGAAACTTAATGCTTTTTTAAAAAGAAAAAGAAAAATTCATATCAGATCTCCAACCCAGAGAAAAGATTGCTGAGAAGGAATCAATAAATATGCAATGCAATTGAAATAGATATTAAGAGATTTTCTATTGTTCTAATAAGCAGATCAGGTACAGATTCACTTCTCAATAAAAACAGTGATAGGGAAGAAATCTGTTTGGGTTACAAATATTTACTATATACATATTCTATTTTATATACAAACTGATATACAATTTATACATCTAAAATTACATTTTATCACACTTTGCTATGCAATTTACAAAGCATACACATAAAAGCATGTATAACAGGTGACATTGCATTCAGAATCAAGTATATTTGGAAAACATTAATAAAAGCATCCAAGCTGGAATATGCACAAAGGTATACACTAGAGAAAACATATGCATATATATTTCTGTAGTTTTTTTTTAAAAAAAAACAAATATATCAGCTGTGGAAATAATACAGATTGATAATATTAAACTATGAGAAACTAGGCAAAATCAAGCTTGAGACACTTGCCTATTTTCTCCAGTGAAGTATAATTAAATTCAAGATGCAAAAAAAAAAAAAAAACCCTGAAGAAAGACTGGATGATTCAAATTAAGTGTGTCTCTTGAGTCAAGGTTTGAAGGCTGCAGACCAAAGTCAACTGCAAGAAACTGATTATTTCCTTATAATTGCTCCTCATTACTCCATGTACTACATTAATTAAGCCATTCCTGAAAATATCTTGTGACAAACATGCACAATAACCAATTGGTTCAAATGTATACACAAAATAGCAGAAAATACCATATATGTGTGGGTATGTATGCACACATATATGTACAAAGACTACCTGGGAAATATATAAAAAGTGAGTAGAATAAACAAAATCAAGTTCACAAGGAATTCAATTTATTTTGATAAATTAGAGAGATAGACTCAAAGTGACAGAAACAAATGCAAAGTTCTCCATCTAAAGAAAAGAATGTAAATATACACTTATAAAATGTACAGTTCTACAACTATACACTTATAGATACATACATGGCTAGGCAATAATATGTATGAAAGAAAACTTGGAATTATATTTAATCACAAGTTGTGATGTGCTTGCCAAAAAGACAAACACAATTTCAGGGTGCATCAGTAGAAGTATAATTTTCAAATCATAGAAAGTAATGCTTCCACTCTTCTGCACTGGTCACACCCCAGCTCAAGATACCGCATCTTAAATTGGAGAACTCAAAACTGATATAAAGAGGAGTTACAAAGATGAAAGGGGATTAGAAATGTGTGTACAAGAAGAGCTTGTGTAAATAGCACATTTAGCCTTGAGAAGAAAAGACAATTGTTATGCAACAAGAATCTCTCCATATACTTGAAATGGGATGACCCTGAAGAAAAACATCACCAGAATAAAGGCATGGAATAATAATCTGTTTAAACTGTCGTTCCTAACAAGTCATTTTGGAAGATAGTGAATTCTCCTATCCTAGACATATAAATAGAAGCTGATCTATTTTGGATCCTTTCATTTGTATTCCTGCATAGAACATAGTATTGACCTTGATGACTTAAATGTCATCTCCAGCACCGTGATTCTATGATAAGCATCTATCATTCTAGGTTAGGATATTCCTTGGCATGGAAGAAGGAATACCAAAGATGCAAAGGAAATGTCCTATGAGGAAAGTGCTTGAGGAAAGTGGAAAACAAGAATTTAATTTCAAAATACAAAATAAACTCATGGGCAATTTGCTTTATAATAGCTATTATGACAAACTTTTCACATTTTGGAAGGATTTTTTCCCCTCATATAACAATCTGCAAACTAGAGAACTTAGACACTTCTAACAGGCAACAGAAAGAGGCAGTGTGCAAAAGTTTAATCTATCTATATTGTCCATATTCTGTCGACTTATAATTTTCAAATAAGTTTGTTGTTTGTTTTTTGTCTTATTTGTTCAGTGGCTCTGTCAACAACTTCCTCTTCTGACACAAATCATCTTTTTCATCTCAGTCTGTATTGCTGTATTTTCTCTCAGTCCTGCCAGTGCCCAATAATTGTGGTCGGAATCCTTCAGAGCTCTGTGATAGCTCTGCAATGTTATCCATCTTTAGTAACGTTCTTGAATATTCAATGTTATTTTGTACAGTTTTTTCTACATAAATACAATGATTCAGAAGCACTTGAATTGCCATTATTGAGTTCATATAATCTTCAAACATAACAGAATATATCCAATGTACTCATTGTTTTTCTACATAAAGTTCTTTGTTTAGAACAACATAAGCTGTGCTCTTCTGGATCAAACTCCTGGTCCATCTAATCCTGCAGTCTATTCTCACAGTAGCCAACAAGCTGCACAAGGAAACCCAACAGTTTCTCAGCAGATGGCCTTCAGAGGCAATCATACTGCCACCAAGGCTAATAGCCATGGATGGCAGCCAGGGAAGTCCCACAACTTCCATGAATTGGTCCAACCCCTTTATTTTTAAGCCAACCAAATTGATAGCCACATCACACAGTAGCAAATTGAAAAATCAGCCATCCTTTCCATACTCACAGAAATGCAAGACTAGAAGGTGCCACTTAGGCCATCATCCAATTCCTTTCTCAGTATAATAATTCATCTTAAAGCATCCCTCATAGAAGGCTGTGTACCATCTGCTTAACACATCCAGTAAAGACAAATATACCATCACTCGATGTAACTGACTCCTTCATTAAAATAGCCAAAGTGGTAGACATTTTTTCTAACATTCAGTTAGAAATGGCCTTCCACTTAACTTAAATCCATTATTTCACTTTTTTTTTATTTTTATCCCACCTTTATTACTTATAAGTAATTCAAGGTAGCAAACATATGTAATAATCCTTCCTCTTCCTATTTTTCCCTATTTTGTGAGGTGGGTTAGGTTGAGAGGGAACAACTCACAGTTTTCTTAAGTACTACACCTTACATTCCTTACTCAGTCTCTCCTTACTCTGGAATGAGGGAGAATGGATCTTGACTACCAAGCTAACTGGCTCTGAACTACCTATACTGAGGCAGCAGCACTCCAGAGTTTCCAGTAGATTTGTCCTAATCTTAATGGATTTGAAAGACTGACCTCAGGACTTTTCCATGCAAACTTATGTGCTAGCTAGGCCCTCAAATTAGGACTCTTTCTAATAACACTTATTTTATGTCATCTTTTATTATTCTGTTTTCAGAAACAGCCTCTGCCAAAATGTTAGTGCCCCAGACATATCCTTTTCACATTATAACATTCCGTAACATAAGAATCCTAAATCTGTGTTTTTCAGTTATTCCAGCAATAGACTTCTCAACTTTCATAGCTTGCTCCTAATTCCAGACTCCTTTCTCATATAGATATTTCTAGTTGGGCTACTGCAGTCTTTTTTCCTCCTACTCCTGGTCCTAGTCTATTACCCCAAATTCTAATGCTATTGATACCACAAATCGTGTTCTCTGAATAGTTCAAATAGTAGCAACAGTTGCTAGTCAATCCAAAGGGTGTGGTAGTTTTTTAAGATACAGACAGCACATGACCCAGGAGAATGCAGACAGATAATCCTAAATTTTTTACAGCAGGATTCCATACGCTTATGGAAAACTAAGTATGCAGGATTGCAGTTTAAGAGCACCAATCCCAGTATTTTAGACATCCTCCCAAATCTCCTGCTCCTAAATGTAGATGTCCCTGTTTGTATTCTCTCCCTTCTGCATACAGATCAGTTAGACAACAGTATTTTGGGGTGGGGAGAAGAGAATTTTGTATTCCTTAGTGATGGATCATTATGAGCCAAGCCGTTGCATAGAAACCAAACTGTTGGTACTTAGGCAGTACTGCTATTTATTCTCTCTCTATGCTAAGCGTACAGCATTTGCAAAGCAGCCATTCCTGGGCGGATGTCTCAGAGAAATTCCAGGTGGAGAAAGTAGCAACGGCAGCAACACTGTTCCTTTGCAGATCACCTTAGTAACCAAACAAGAGTCCATTCTTCTCAGTCTGTTCAAGGATGCATCAGCCCATCCCTCCCTCCCTTCAGCCGTGTGCCCCCACTTTCAACTGCAGCTGGTGTAGAGATGCTAGTGACCACTCCCCTCTGCCACCAGCCTCAATCAGAGAGCAGTAATGACTTACAGAACATCCAAGCACATCTGCTAAACCGTAGGGGCACATTTGTCTATAGGAAATTACAAAAAAACAGCCTGCTGCATCTCACCATTTGTGCTTTTCCAGCGTTGTGAATGGCTGCTCATATAGCAGTCACAGTAGCTGTACCTCTCTCCCCACTTCCCATAGAACGTGCCCATAAACTGCTTGCAGAACGATTAGAATGCTACCATGACATAATTGCAAACACAGAGAAGGGCCCTTTCTACCCAGCTGAACAAATGGGGAGCCATCCATTTTAGCATGGGTTCTATCTGCCTTGCCCCTGCAAACTAATCCCTCTCTACTCAAATATACCCCATTCTGCTAAACTCTGGGTCTAGATTTGCCCCATTTTTTACCATTTTTCTTTGCTTGTTCACCCAGCTCTGCTTAATTGCCTGAAATAGGAAACACAGTTTCTGCCTCTTATCCTTTCCTTGACTTGTCTGAACCATGGGGGGGGGGGGTGGGGGTGTCAAAATAATTTATATTCTTTACGGCCATTTCAACTACCCGTTTTACATTTTTGCCTAAAAACCAAAAAAAAAAAAAAAAAACCCAACACATTTTAGCCCAAACCTGCCAATGAGGTCAGGTTAGAAATGATTCCACTTTCCCTTGGAAAAAGCATCCACTCTCCAGGAACAAAACAAGAATGAATGCATAATGAAGATGGCAGGAAACCGGCCAAGAGTGCTGACAGCTGGAAAATGACCAAACTGAAATGGCATACCCAGGATATCCCTTTCTTTGGAGTGTTACTTGCTCTTTCTAAGCCTCAAAGTCCCTGGCTCCCTGAAAGACTCAATGCCACCAGGCACCAAACAGCTTCGGTGTATACCGAGAGGACGAAATCAATGGGGGAGTTCACCTCCGAAGCCCCGCAGGCTCCCCCATACAGCCTCGCCTTCCGAAGGAGCGGTGACTCCCTTGCTCAAAAGCCCCAATAACCTTCACCAGCAAGGCAGATCCCCACGGGAAGGAAGGGGACGGGCTGACTCACCGAGCATCTGGCTGAAGAGCAGCTGCTCCAGGTCGCCCAGCACGGTGACTACCAGTTCGGGATCCACCTTCAGGAAAGCCTTCTCCTCCGCCGGTGCCCCCTTCCCGGCCGGCTGAGTGGCCGTTTGTGGCGGCTGCTGGGGCTGCTTCTGCTGCGCCGTCTTGCCCTTATTGGAGAGGATCTCGTCGTCCGACTTGGGGTCGTCGCCACTGCCGGCCTCGGGGGCTTTGCTGAGCGGTTTGACTTCGGCGTAAGGCCCCCGCGGGATGCGGCTGGGCTTGCCCAGGTTGGAAGGCAGAGGCGCCAGCGGCGGTTTGTTGCTGGTGGCCGGGGCCAACTTAGCCTGAAAGAGCGAGTGCTCGGACCGGGAGAGGTTCTTGGACATGAGCGAGGACGCCTGCTTGCCGCCTTTGAGGCTGCGGCCCCCGAAGCCTTTGGCCGCCTTGGCCATGTCGTCGCTCCACTTGGGCTCGTAGAGCTGCATCTTCTTCTCGCTGTCGGTCAGGAAGGACAGGTTGGTGAGGGACTTCTGCTTGCGCAGGTTCGAGGCCACCGGCAGCCGAGCCTCCACGCTGTCCGACTTGAAGACCTTCAGCTCAGCCGTCTTGGGCGCCACCCCGGCGGGGCCTTTGGGGTTGGCGCGCTTCTGCATCATGGCCTTGCTCCCCTCGGACGCCGCCTTCTTGAAGCCCTTCAGCTCCTCTGGCCCTTCCTCGCCGTTCAGCTCCGCGTCCTGCTGCAGACTCCTGACGTGGTGGTTGCCTCCGCCGCCGCTGCTACCGAGCATCTTCTTCCCGCCCGCCGCGAGGAAACCATTTAAAAGCCCAGCTTCTGAAGCACGGAGGGAGAAGAAAGAATGAAAGAAGGGGAGGAACGGGAAGGAGGGAGAAAACGGGTGGGGAGAAAGGCGAAAGAAAGGAAAGACGGGAGGAGGAGGAAGAGGAGGAGGAGGAAGAGGAGGTGGTGGTAGTGGTAGGATAAAACAGAAAAAGAGACACGCTATCAAAGCAGCCGGTACCACCTTCCCCGCCCCGGCGCGCTCACAGAGGCGCAAGAGCGCACGGCCCCTCCTTTCTCTCTCTCTCTCTTCCAGCGCCGCCGAAGGGAAGGAAGGGGACTAAGGCACACACGCACGCACACACACACACACAAAAAGGCCTTTCCTGCCCGCCTGGCTGGCTGGGAAGAGAAAGAGAATGGAGCGGGGAGTGGGTGGCTGGAGGGGAGTGGGCGCAATAAGCGCGCGAGGCTATTTTTGGTTCTGCGAAAAGGAGGCGTGGGTAATTGTGCGTGAGGGGGTGTGCGCGTGTGTGTCCACATAGGAATAAGTACGCGTGCGCGCGCACTAACGAGAGCTAGCTGCCTGCGGTAGAAAGGATTCGCTGCAAGGGAGGGGGGGCCCTCGGTGAATCCTCATCGGGCGTACGCGGTGAACGGGACGTCGTCGGAGAAGCGAGCCGTGCAAAACAGGGTCGTGCCCTGAAGCCATTTAGGGCCTCCTCCTCTGTCTTCTTTTCCACCCCTTCCAGTTGCAAATGGCCCTTTCCAAGAAAGAATCTTAGCATTTGGCACTAACAGAAAGGTCTGTTTAAAGTCACTTAGGCCACCTTCAGAATATCCATTCGCCTTACTAGAAACCAACGCCTTTCCATATATTTTATGGTTCCTTCTTATATTCCTTATATCAGCTGGATCTGATCTAATCCTGATGCACTTATATGTTCAAATTTGAATAATATTTTACATGCCTACTAAGGCCTTACAAGCTATGTATGAAAGGCTCAATGATGGAGTTGGTTTGGTTTAGTGGTTAAGGCATCAGGCTAGAAAGTAGGAGATGGTGAATTCAAGTTCTGTCTTATAGCCACCAAAGCCAACTAGGTGACTTTGGGCCTGTCACTCTCACTCTCAGCCCAACCCACCTCACAGGGTTGTTGTTATGGGGAAAGTAGGAGGAGCAAGACGTGTTGATATGCCTTGTAAAAAAATAATAAAGGGTGGATATAAATAAATAAAAAGATAACCAGAAACATTCAGTGGCAAGTTGAGAAAAAGAATGCACAAATGCAAACTCCTCAGTGTCTAACTTGGAGAAAAACTGCCTTTCCCATGTAATTACATAATCTTTCTCTATATGGCTTCAGGCTGCTGCTCTAATAGTACGGTGATTCCAATTAAACTCATTTCTGAAAGACCTGTGTAAAAGATTATAATTTTTGCTAATGAATATCTCTGGCACTGGACAGCAGTTTTCCGTGTATGTTAGGTTCCATATTCCAGTTGAATGTGAAGCGTGTAGAAAAATGGCAGTATACTGCAAACAATTTGGAATATAATTTACCCAAGGAAAATGTACAGTCTGCACTAATCCACAATTTCCCCTCTCGTCAGCTAAATGGAAATTATGAGTAAAGTCTATGATGGGTAGTTTGCAGGTATTGTGTGTGCTGAATCAGTTTGCTCATTCATTCATTCAATAATTAATATTTTGCTGTATACTGTCTCGAAGCAGCTACTGTTAAACATTTTATTCAACAAGGCGATTTAAAAACAGTGATGTTTAAAGAAATACAGAATCAACGAAGAAAATGATTCAAAAGATAAGCAAATGCCAATCAAAACAAAACCAATGACAGAAAATCAATTAAGTCATTTAAGAAAGGGCCAGAAGGTTCTTCTCCATGGTCATAAAGTCCATATTCCACACAGAACAACAATATTCAGAAAAGATTCTCCTGCTGAGCTCAATGGTTGACAGATTCCTGTAGAAGGAGAAGATCCACAAACCAACTTGATTTCATACTGCTAGATGTTAACCAGTAATAAGCAGAATTTCCATTGAAATAGGCCATTGGTTACTGATAATAAAAGGAGAAGTGATTGATTGTCTAACAAATATTCCACACATAGTAAGAACTGCAGGTGTCCTAGTGACAAAGAGACTGAAAAATGAAGTCTGCAGTTCAAATCTTGATCTGTCAGAGAACAAAGAAACAGACACTTGGACTTGGGCAAAGAACCTTCTCCAATGATAGATAAAGATATCGGTCTCCCTTCTAGATTTCTTGTGAGATGATCTATGTGAAATATTTTGACTACTCCAAAGGCCTAAATAACTGCCAAGTATTATAAGTAGTCAATGTGAGGTGATTTTAAAAGTGATGGTAGCAGTATTATTTTAACAATAAAAATTAATAAATATGATAAAAGTTTGTCTTTAACTGTTTATGGTAGAATACTGCTTTAAAAATATTTATTTGGTAAAGTCATTGATTTCAATGAAGCACCTTTGCAAATCAATACTCACAAGTTTGCAATTTTTGTACACACAACTCTTCTAGCAATACTGACCCGAAGAAAGAACAATTGCAAAAGCTGCAAAATTTACAACAAAACATAATTGTATTGGTTTTCAAGACAATTCCTGTATTTTCAACCATTAACTCTCTTGGATTGGCAGAAAAAGAAATACTCAAAGTTGGCTATCCATTTTAAGAAAGGAATGCCTTCAGGAATCCTGCTATTAAGTAAACAGCTCAATCTGATGACATAAACCCAGGCAAGACTCAACAGATCAACTTAGATATCTATCAAACAAAATACTAGGAAAGGAAATGATCGCTCAGCCCTGAGTCACTGCTGCGTTATTGGTCAACCAAAGCCTGCCCTCAAATCCCAAAACAACTAACATAACATGAGGTAGGCTTCTTATCTCTGCATGGATAGACAGTGACTTGGGGCTTTTAATGTCTCATCCATGTTACTCATAGGCTGTTCTGGGTTTCATTTCTGTTCTCGCTGTTCAGAATACTTTGCACTTGGGACATGCATTCCTTATCAGTCTGAGTAGGAATCGTGAACAGCCACTTTGTAGACTCTGTCTAAACTGTTAGGGAGCCATAGTATGAAGTTAATTTTACAGATACACCTTATCTCCTAATATCCCTGTTTTCATTAATTTATCCCAACTCACTAATGGGCGGTTTAACCAGTGTCTCCTTATCTGATGAAATTATCTTCAAGACAAATCTGATATTGGTCTGTTGTACATGGGGAAAAAGTGCAGAATCATTACAGATGGGCCTCTGAATATGGTTCTGGAGAGAGTTGATCTGAACTAACTTGAGAGATAAACAAAAATTCACATTTCAAAAAGAAGTGTCTAGAGAATACCATAGAAGGAGGAACAGATATAGCAGATCAGAAGCAATAACTACGAGAATAAAAACAAGATTTAGATTAGGCTAGATAACTTTATATTTTACATTTGGATATGTTATATGTTAATAGTGTATATGTTAATGTGAGTTCTGTTAGATATGAGAGAATGGGATAAAAAATAATCAAATTAAAAGTAAGTAAATATTGGGTATATGTACAGTACATTTCTATAGAATGAATGTGCTCCTAGGACTAAGACTACAAGTGAAGGCTTAACAGGGAATATTTCTATTGTTTTCTTACTGATCCTTGAGTTTATATCACCATCATCATAACCTTAACACATATATCATAAGCAAATAGAAAGTTGGACGGAAAATATGTAATACATAAATCAGAACTCTGTCCAAAACATAACTTTCCAAAACCCGAACAGAATGAGGGGGTATAAAAGCTGGGAAGAGAGTGTTTTAATACAAAAATGGGCCATATCTAATCAGGAGCTGCAAAGAAAAAAAAAATCCAGGCTAAAGCTTCCCTATGAGAGATTCAGGGGTGAAATCCAGCAGGTTCTGACAGGTAGAGAAAACTGGTAGCAGAAATTTTGAGCAGTTTGGAGAACCGGTAGCGGAAATTTTGAGTAGTTTGGAGAACTGGCAAATACCACCTCTGGCTGGCCTCAGGAGTGGGGAGGGAATGGAGATTTTGCAGTATCCTTCCCCTGCCATGCCCACCAAGCCACACCACACCCACCAAGCCATGCCCACAGAACTGGTAGTAAAAAAAAATGGATTTCACCCCTGGAGAGATTGGGTAAAAATCTTACTAAGTCCTCTACTGTAAACCCACTTCCTCCTCCACTGGAGTCAATTGAATCATACCACAGCTATTATTAAAGCTATATTGGGAAGAGTTCCAGGATTCATGTTCTGCATAATATCCCTACCTTTTGGGGTTACCAAGGATATAGCTATAATACGAGGGCAATTGGTGGGTTTAGAGGCTTCCCCACTAAATGTCCTCTAGATACATTAGACTGCAATTCCTTTTTCCCCAGAGAGCCTATCAAATGACCACACAGAAAGAGGATAGAGACACCTGGCAGGAGAAGGCTGTTGCAGAGGTACTAGTTCTATAGAAAAAAGATAATTTCAAAATTATTCTTATAGCTGCCATTGTTCAGGCATTGTACAAGAACTTGATTATCTCAGTATTTAAGAGAATTCTAATCTCACATTTCTCTCCAAGAGAAATGAAGATTTATTATACACTGTAGCTTTGGAAACAGTGGATTCCACAATAACCTGCACTAAAAGAAGAGTTCTAAAATAATGTGTTTTATGGACTTGAAAGACCAATGAGTTATTAAAGCATCTTTGATCGACTGCTTTAAATCTGTTTAGACCATTTTAGCAAAGCTGGCTGAGGAATTCTGGGAGTTGAAGTCCACAAGTCGTAAAGTTGCCAAGGTTGGAGACCCCTGCTCTGAGGAATTTGTATCTGAGAGTATTCCTCTATCCCTCTTTATATATATTTTTTTATTGTTTTACCTTGGAATGGAGTTGGAGGATTGGCAGAGAGAAGTAACTAGCTGAGAAATATGACTCTCCTCATATTAGTTAGTTAGTGATTCAGGTTCTTTCTCCGTTATGGAGTTTCACCACTACCTTTGAATCAGCAAAAAAAAAAAAAAAAAAAAAAAACCTACATCAGCATGAAATTTGTCATTCCTGCCTCTATTTCCGGTCACTGCCATCTACCTCACTTGCCTGCAAGTTTTTTTTTTTCACACCTTGCTGGTGACCTTGGGTGATTTTGAAATAAGAGAGGAAATAATACTTTAACACTAGTTACAACTTGTTAACGCCAACCAGTCTCACTCATGGGCTGGGGACAAGATGAGAATATCATAGTGTCATCACTGAAAATATATATATTATATATATGTTACCAGGGCATGTTTGTGACACCATTAGTTGTGAGATCTTCAGAAGAGAGACAAAGGATACAAAGTAAGACCTGCAACAAGGACAGCAATATTTTTGGCAACATTGTTTTGTGCCAACTGTAGGATATATAGGTAGCACTTTAATTCAATAAGGAAGAATGGTCAACATTCCTGCCTAGAGAAATTCTAGAAATAATTTAGGAGGCTTGTAAAGGTGTCCTCGTGTCTACTTTTTTTCACCCCAAACCCTAAAAAAGAATCTTTTATTGGAATTTTTTCATGCCTGAAGCAATTTAATTTAATTTATTAAATTTATATGCTGCCTGACACTCAGCAACTCTAAATGCAATGTCTCATCTTGATCTCAAATACTATCTCTAGGGCAGAACAGGGCATAAAATGTCTGTTCTAGATTAATACTTGTCTCTGTGTGTGAAGTATTTGATGCCAGCTTTTTCTAAACTGTGAAATATAGTAACAAGATACGTGCAATTTGGCTTTTCTTTCTAAGAGTCCTTCAGAAGTACTTAATGCAGAACTTTTTCACTTGGCAAATCAGAACAGAATGCTCTGCCTGTCCTATAGATTAGAAGGTTTTCAGTTTCCTTTTTGAAATCACTCCAATAACGTGACAATAAAGGCCAGGGACAAAATTTTAAATGTTCAGAAAAAGAATATAGGCTGGGGGAGAGGAGAGAAAGAGAGATGATTTTGCTTTTAAATCCCCCCCCCCCAAGTGTGTTTCACTTCTTCCCAAACCTGTTTAAAACCACTAGATTTCATGCAAGCTATAATGTAAGAAACAGATAGTGGGTTATTCCTTTCTCCAAAAGTTCACACAGCAAAGTGTAAGGCTTTGGCTCCATTAACAAATATACAACCCAACAACGGAAGTGGGGAACTTCCTTTATCCAGGACCGAAAATAATTTTAGGCCAATAAATCCATAAAAGAACCTTTACATACTCAATGCAAAACAAAAAAAATACTTCATAAATTTGCATAAACGCTGAAAACTACGATTGTTGGACATTTTAGAATATTGGGAGCTACATAATATAAAAGAAGCTGTATTGATTTTCTTACAGAGAAGGCCTCTGGCAACTTGAACTGGGCTTTCTTATTCAAGCTTTTGGTAAATGTGAATTTTGGAATGAAATTATACAATGGGTAAGATCAATTTATAGTTCACAGAAAGCACAAATAATTGTTAATAGAGATCTAACAAAACCCCATGAGATACAAAAAGAAGAAGACAGAAATGCCCACTCTCTCCTCTCTTGTTTATTTTAGTCTTTGAAATATTGCAGTGAGGTAAGACACAAGATGGAACAATTGTGGGAATAAAGATTTTAAAAATAACTGGTAGTCCTTAAGGTAGTCCTTATGACTAAAATTGAGCCCACAATTTCAATTGTAAGTCATGACAGTCATTAAACAGGTCACCACATGACTACATCCAATTTTATGATCTTTTTTACCAGGGTAGTTAAGAGAACACAGTGGTCATAAAGTGACCTTAATGAGGTCATTAAGTGAACCTATTCACTATGGGATGGGTTTTTTTGCCGGAAACTACTTTCTGGCAATAATGTCCTAAATATCCTAAATTGTGGTCTCATGACTTCAGGATGTAGCAAATGTGCATAAATGCTGAGCACCCAAAAGGTAGTCACATGACCATAGATGGCAAGCAAGCAGAGGCTGGAACTTCAAATCTGAGTGATCTTTTTCAGGATCTTTTGTAACTGAATATACGCTCAGTGACTTGTTGTAAGTGGAGGACAACTGTATCAGTGGTGAGTTTTGACCAGTGTTACCACCAGTTCGCTTCATGCAAGCGCAGTGTATTGAGACTCGGCAATCCGTTCTGCCACTGGTCTATCTTATTTGAAATTGTATTTTGCAGCATGTTGTTTGGTTTGGATGTGTGAATGGGTGCTTCTAAGAAATAGAAGGATCTCAGGGTTAGAAAGATACAACCTGAGATTTGGGTAAGATGGATATTTGTGCTAAATGGATGTTTAGCAAACATGCTAAAATCTTTGATTATAATATACAGATCGAACAATGGAATAATCACTATTTGCAGATGCTGCAATTTTCTTGGCAAACACTGAAGATTTTGAAGACAGAGTAAAGGACTATCATTCATTAGATGGCAGGGAATAGTATTTAGAACAGAGCTATATACTATAAAAATAAACTTTTCTACACTTTATTTTCTTGTCCAATACGTATGACACTATACAGCATGAAAATTGACAGTAGTCCCATCTTGGGTTCCTCTACTCCCTCTTAAATGTGGATTCAATCTTAATATTTTATTGAGATGTCTGTATATTAAATACTTCCATACCTCTGCTATTAGCATCCAATTATACAAAGTTGGAGGCAGGGATAATGTAATGCAATGCCATGGAAGGATAAACCATATGTAATACTTATAGAGAAATGTGAAACAGGAAAGCTGCTTCAATGCTGTTTTGAAACAAGATTGACTTTTCAAGCAAGCAAACAGACAGGCAGGTGGGCAGGCAGGTAAGGATTGAAGGATGAAGCTGTTTACATGTTAATTAGTATGGCACAATTCTGTGCTATATTTTGAACAGAAATTCGTCTGCACAAAAAGTACCTTAATGATTTTCTATTTTGTAACTTTTGCACTTAGGCTTCTTAAAACTTCACAAGCAATATCAGGTCTAATATTGATTAGGGACCTTGATCTAAATGTCAAGAAAATTGATTAAAATGACATGGCTGCAGAAAGTAAACTTATGCTGCTGTTTTGGCTGTTTTTGCTATTACACCTGGTCTAACGTAGTGGATGGATGAGCCAGACACAGATTCAGATTCAATGAGTCACAAAACAAACAAGAAAACTCAGCTAAATATGTTTTTCTCAAGCAGCCTCAAAATCCCTGCTCAACTTTTTGTCTAGTCACCTGAGAGTGATGAATGCATTTATGAGTCACTGGGGTGACACTGAGGTCTAATGGTCAGTAACCTGCAGGAACCGAAAGTTCACTGTAGTTCACCCTGCTGTCAGACATTTCATGACACTTTGTCATTGAGAATTTCCTACAATATAAGACAATGCTTTTGGTTTTGTTTCTAATTGACCTGATAGTGTTGCCATCACCTTCTTCCAACATTATACCCTCTAAAAGTTTTAGACTATACATGCCATCATTCTCAGGCAGCGAAGTTTGTGTTAGTTGGAGGTGATCAATGAGGGCACTTGTTGCAGATAAGGGTATCAGTGGAGTCCTTAATGGTCTCCAAACTCAGGGAGCACCAAGGCTCCACAGTTCAACCCTGATCTATTCTCTTCCATTGTTATAATGGGATCTGTAGATTACTCCATATGGAGAAACCAGATAGTCAATGAAAGACCTAGGACAGGGCTGTCAAACTTCTGGCCCGTGGGCCGGATGCATCACATGCTGGCCACGCCCACGCCCAGTTTAGCGAAGGGGGGAAAGTCCCGATACGTCACATGATGCTGCAATGATGACGTGAGTTTGAGACCCCTGATCTAGGAAGTCAGAGTCTGTTGCTGCTGCTGCTGCTGCTGCTCTTCATCACTTGAGCTTCATCAGTTGAGACTTTCAAGAAAAGATTGGACTGCCATTTGTCAGAAATGGTGTAGGGTCTCCTGCTTGAGCTAGATGACCTCTAAGGTCCCTTCCAACTCTGTTAATCTGTTAAATCTGCTCTTAGGAGAGCTCATCTAATTCCTGGTGACATAATATAGGGACCCAGCTATGGATGGAAGTTAAGGGGTTTCCTAAAGAAGGGACTGCAGGAGAAAGGATGATCACAAATTGACACCACTAGATGGTGCACTAATAGAATGTTTAGGGCAGATACATTTTACTGATATATACCGTAAATGTTGTTAATAAATATTTTTAAAACACTTATTTCCCAACTAAATATTGAGAGCAAATCCTGTCACTGATTTTCAGTGATAAAGTACAGCCAACTGACGGCATGCCCTTGGGATGCTCTTGCAGCTGCCTAAAAAGCGGATGGGGCCACTTGCTGTCCAGCTTCAAAACAACTACTTATATCTGTAGCCCATGGATAGTATGTGGGGCCATCTCCTTTTTAAGCAGCTGCAGGAGCCTCCCTGTCACTTTCCACTTTTCCAACAGCATTGTTCTTTATGTGCAGATTCTCAAAACATTTATTTGAGTGTAATCAGGACTGAATTCAATAAACATGCTGTTCGGCTAAGAGATAATTTTAAGAAATCTGTCCATAGCTACTCCTGGATTGAAGCCAATAAGCAACGGATAAATGGCACACCACCCACCTGAGGCTAATTGTCTGAACCAGCCTTCCCTGCCCCTTTCCCAGTTAAAGGACAGGAGCCTATCTGTATGCTTTTCCTTTATCTAAATCAAACTAAGGGAAGTGGGCTTTGATTACAGTCCTCTCTCTCTCTCTTCACTAATTATTCTTCCTGTGGGAGGGGACAATTAGCTTTATCTGGTGACCTCACAAAGGATGCCATGGCAACGGACAGGATATATCACATTAGAGAGCATTACCATGTAGAATGGAGAAGAAAAAGAGGGGCGATGGAAATGAACAGGAGAGAATTCAAGCATCGGCTTTTTCAAACCACAGCAGAGCCAACAGGACAGTATTCCATAACTAAATATACCCCAGATGTTTTAGACAACAACTATCATAATTCCCAGCTGGACACATCATTAAGGGTAACAAGAATTACAGTCCAACACATCTGGAGAATATGATAAGATTCTTATATAACACTACAAAGACTTTGGGAAAGAGTCAATAAATCAGCTGCCAATATTTTAGAATGAATTACATATAACTTCCAAATACATCTATTGTGAATTGTCCATGCAGCTGGAGACTATGAGAATTTCCACTTTAGCCGATCTAAAGATCATGTGCCTGGCAAGGCTGACTTAAACTCTCTTCTTGGTCTGTCTAAAACACCAACCTACCAAGCAGGGGTGAGAATACTGGCTATGAATTTAGATTAGGCATTTTAATTATATATAATTTAAACACTGACATATATTTTAATTTTTAATTGACTTAAATCTGCAAGTGGAAGTTCTTCATTAGTTGTTGACCTCATCAGAGACCTCAGGTTTTGCAAGGGTATGTTATGCAATTAAATTGCCAAATTAAGTCATGAGAAACGTTGCAGAATAAGTTAACTGGCACCACTATCCATGGCAAATGCAAACAGCTTTAGGTTGAAAAGCAGCATATTGGAAAAAATAGGTCTTATACCAGTATAGATTCCTGGGGAGGGCATGGATGAAACTTGCATTGCAATATTATTGTGCAAATATCCCTCCTTTCATATGTATATGTGATATTGCAAAAAGTATGGAAGTAGGTCACAAAGGTGATCACATGACCCTGGGATACTGCAACTGTCATAAATACATGCCAGTTGCCAAGAATCCGAATTTTGTTCACATAACCATGGGAATGTTGCAACAGTTGTAAGTGTGAAAACGGTCATAAGTCAGTTCTTTTCAGCTCCATTCTAACTCTGGTCACTAAACAAATGGTTGTAAGTCAAGGACTACCTATAGATCCTTAATTTTGCATATTAGCAAAATAATGATTAGGATCATCCAAGCAAAGATTAGACATCTAGATAGAAAGGTAGACACCAGATGGTTTTAGAAAAGGTCAAGGAACAAGGCCCGTTTTTCACCCTCCCAGAGTCTCCATGCCTACTCTGCACTTACCTGGCATCCAAAACACGCTGCGTGGAGACTCCTGGGAGGGGTGCGGTAAGGTGGGCGTGGTCAGCCAGTCCTTGGAACAATCAGTTCGGCAAACCAGATTAAAATTAACATCCGGTTTGCCCAAATCAGTCCAAACTGGCTGAATCCCACCCCTGGGGATAATTAAGAAAACCAAAGAATGTTCTAAAAAAGAAAAGTCAATATGCTTCATGCATTGTATAAAGAGCTTTGATTGAATCAACCGTGTCAAATTGTGAATGTCGTTAGAAAAATGGGAATCCCAGAACATTTCACTGCACTCTTGAGAAATCCATACACAGGCAGCATCTATCGTCTGGATGGAACATGGTGAAATAGATTGGCTCCAGTTTAGCAATGGAATGAAACAATTCCTAGTGAATTTAACCTATATGCTGAATATGAAGTATATTAAGGGGAGCTAGATTGGAAGACGATGAGAGTAGTTTTAAATTGGAAGAAGAAACATCAATATTCTTCTTTATGTTAATGAACCTATTATAATAGCGGAAAATGGAAATGATCAGAAAAATCTAGCAATGAAAACCAAAAACCAGAGTGAAAAAGTGGGACAACTTTAAATACAGAGAAAACCAAAATAATGACAACAGGTAAAGAAATTAACTTCAGAATTGACAATGAATATATAGAAGTGGTGAATAGCTTTTGCCTTTTAGGATCAATCACCAACACTAAAGAAACCAGCAGCCAAGAAATATAACCATGGATTAGCACTTCGTAATACAGTAATGACGACTCTGGAAAAGATATTTGAACACTGTTATTTGTCTATACTGCCAAAAAATCAGAAATGTGGAAATGGTGGTTTTCCTGTGACACTATAGGGAAGTGAAAATTAGACTCTGAAGAACCAAGATCAAAAGAGTATTGATGGTTTTGAGTTTTGGGATTGGATAAAACTCCTAACAATACTATGAATAGCCAAGAAAACAAACAAATGAATCATAAACAAATCAATCCAGAGTTTTCATTCAAGATACAATTGACCAGGTTGAAATTACCACATTTTGCGTACATTATGCAAAGATACAGCTCCCTTGAGAAATCTGTAATACTGGGAAAGGTAGAATGAAAGAGAAAAGGATCAAAAGAGCAGCAAGATGGATGGACCTGATTACCATACTATTCTCCAATGATATACCATTGGAGAATCTGAAGGGCTATGCTGCAGACAGATCACGGTGGCCTATCCATATGGCTGATAAAACAAGCACTGATTTGATAGTACACAATCATTCAGTTGTTTACCATGAAACATATGATATCTCTTTCCCCTTTCAAATTCCTGGAGGTTATGACCAGGACACAGACTTTATGGGGTTTATATTGGGGGAATTTATGATAGCCTGGACAATTTTGAATGTCGGAAGTCTCACTTTTGTTTTTAAGTAAAAAAATATGTTTTTTAAAAAATTAAAAACTCTTATACATAACACCATAGGCATGAATGGCCAATACAACCAAAAATTTACTTCAAGTCCTGAATGAATGAAAAGATATAGCTATAGCTTCACTGAACAACCTAAATAGCATCCATTCTACATATTGATTACAGTATAAAGATGGAGGACAGCAAAATTCTTAAAAGAGAATACAGAATAGTTTTCATATTTTTTTGTTACTATAACCCATAATCAAAGAATTATTGCAGGGCTTTTAAACCAGGGTGAACATATTTGCCAGCCATGAAAATGGAATTAGCTTAGAGTGACAATCTTTCTTGCAGATTGTTGTGGGATTTGTTATTCATCTCCAACCTATAAGGAAGCCAAACTAAAATCAGAACTCCCTGTCATATATGTAATGCATATTCCCTTCCTCATATAACCATCACAAATTAAGAAACTTCTGTAAAAAGTTAATTGTGCACACAAGAATTATGTAGGTATGTAAGTATTCCAGTTCCAAGCATGCATTTAAATAGCAAAAACAGCAACACGCTTATCTTTTTATTTAGAAATTTCCTTTCTCATCATTGTACATATACTATAGAATACATGACAATATATAATAGAATAAAATGCTCCCTCAAATCATACCAGCTGAAAGAAGTTTAGGACTTCCTATAAACATTTTTATGTTTATACATGCTAACCTAACAAAATTCAGTAAACACTGCATCTCAAATCATAAAATGAAAATAGCACTCAAAAACAGCTAATGGATGTTATAAAGTGAAAATTATCCATAATCATCTCTTTTTATTCTCTGTCATACATGCTCACTGATTTTATATTCTCCACACATCCCTCTATCTTTTCTTCAGAGCCAGCTCCTTTGCTACCTTGGCAACAGCCATCCCAACAGTCAGCCATCGATTTGAAACAAAAAGAAAGAATAAGAAAAACAGAAGTTGAATTTAAAAAACAAGATTACACAAGGGAATTTCTTTCTGTTACTTAATTATTCTGATAAAGAATAAGGTAACCCAATTTTCTCCTTTCCTACTTTTGTCGCTTAACACTCATCCCTATATCAATGATTGAGAAAAGTGACATGTCGCCTACAAACACATCTGAGATGGATGAAATGCTTCTGAATTTATTTAAAAAATGGCTTTAAGAGTATAAATGTGGATTCAGCTATTAGCCTGGTGGGGGTGGAGTAAAATATCTGTGTAAATGGGAAACATCAGGCATCAGCTTCTAGGAAGAAAAGGGCTTTATTTCTCAATTATCTTTGTGTCATGGTGCATCTGCCACTGAGCTCAATTAATATGTTTCACTTTTATTACAAATTCCAGGCTCATTCACATTTTTAAAAAAAATCCTTAAAATGGTCTTCAAAGGGTTGGTGGCAAAAGAAAGCAGAATTGTGCAGTCTATGAGTAAAGATAATTGAAAGTTAAACAATTAGAGGACAAACCGCACTGCTATATGCTTGCCATTTGGAGCTGGGGCTTACTTTCAGTCCCAACTTCCTGGTGAGACACAACTTGAAGAAAGGACCTGGCCTTCTCTCAAGAAATCAATGAAATCTGTTTCCCCTATTTCATCTGGGCAACATTTCATGGGAAATATTCCTACAAAATGAGCATGTACGTTTCCAGAGGGAAAACAGTTATGGTGTAAGCATTAAAATATCTCACTCTGAGCTCCAGTCAAATACTGTAGCAATGGGACTGGGTGAATGGCTTAAATGGGATGGCCTCAAGGCCCCTTTAAAATCAGTTACTGTATTGGTACAATATGCTTAACCTGGTTACTGAGTAAACCCATTTGTACAAAGCGCTGAAACATAAATTGCCCACTTGGACTGAGTTCACATAAAAGGCTTTGCCACTAAAACAATAACAACAACCATAATAACAAAATAACAGATTTGGAAGGGACCTTGAGTGTCTTCTAATCGAACCCCCTGGTCAAGTAGGAAACCTCTATCATTTCTGACAAATGGTTGTCCAATCTCTTCCTTAAAATCTCCAGTGTTGGAGCATCCACAATTTCTAGAGGCAAGTCATTCCACTGATTAATTATTCTATCAGGAAATTTCTCCTTAGTTCTAAGTTGGTTCTCTCCTTGGTTAGTTGCCATCCAATTGTCCAGGTTTTACATGTTGTATGTGGCCATTGGGTTTTTTTTTAACTCACCAGATTAAGCGTCTCATCCAAGCACAGCTATGCCACACAATTGTAACTGCTGTAACCAGCAAAAGGACTACTTAATCAATTAAACCTCAATCAATTAAATTGCTGCCTGCAATTACTGCAAGTTCAAATCTCACCAGGCTCAAGGTTGACTCAGCCTTCCATCCTTTCTAAGATAGGTGAAATGAGGACCCGGATTGTGGGGGCAATAAGATGACTTTGTATAAATATACAAAAGTATGAAGGCTATTGCTTAACGCATTGTAAGCCATGCTGAGTCTCCGGAGAAGGGTGGCATATAAATCAAAACAAAAACAAAAACCAGCAAACATACTTGGCCTTGTAGATAAAACAATGGTCACACCACAAGGATAGGCAATAGATAACCTGTTCTTATTGATTCCCGTTTGCTCTTGTTGGCTATATAAATATGATTGATAATAAATCTTTATATTCTAAAAATACTTGGAGGAAGAAACTCCACCCTTTTGCTCTGCTCTGACCTCAATAACTTCCCCTTTATTTATTTTCTTACCATTATTTCCTGCTTTTATTCTATGAAGTAAAATATACATGGATTTTCCTTTATTTCATCCCCCAGCAATTCTATGAGCTTGGCTGATCCCATCCTCTTTACTTCCATCCACCGTGCTTTTCTCCCAAGAGTAACACTTGGCAAACTATACTTTATTGTTGCTTGGATTCAAAACAGTTGCTCCATCCTATCTTACTACAAAAATCCTATCAAGTCCACCAATAGAAGAGAAGCCCAAAATACCTGCATAGTTCCTCATAATTGTAAATGTAACTACACAAAAAAGCTTAAGACATCATTCGCATTCTTCTATGTTCATAGGTGTAAGTAGTCCACAGAATGGGCTCCCAATTATGATTTTATTTTTCTACATGAGAGGAATAAATTATTTTCACAAAAAATCCTTAAAATACTTTAAGGGAAAATAGTTATTATAAATGTGGACTTATTTAGGAGTTGTTTTCATGTAATTTATATATTTTAATAAAATAAGAAACCCATGTTAATATCTAGAGAAACACAGAATTATTACATAAAGATGTGTTTGGAGCACACAGAGATACATTGTTATGCTGTGATTTTAAACAGCAAAACAGCTACGGCAGTTGCTGGTTCTTTCCGTGCTTCACGTTCTCCCAAATTGATTTTTCCTGAGGGATTCAATATATGCTCATATATATTGTCGTGTGTGTGTGTGTGTATGTGTAAATCATATGATTATATATTATGTAATTTGCATTATCTAGATATATATATTCTCAAATTCTCATATGATTCTATATATGATTCCATATTCACAAAACTGAAGACCAACTGAAGATAACACTTGACACAACCAGTACACTATAGTTGATGCAGCCTTAAGACTCTAAGAATTCTGGAAGTTGAAGTCCACCTATTTTAAACTTGCTCAGGATAAGAAACACTGCTTTAATGTTCCAAAGTCTTTGATGTCCAAAGTAATTCAGTTATAGGCAACAGGTTGGAATTGTGTTAATCTTGTTTTCTTATCGATTTTTGAGTTCCTTTCCTTCCTCATCGTAACCTTGTAATGTGAAGAAGTTAACAATGTCTAAACACTTTTGAGACTCTAAAAGCTGTCTCTAAAAGTATCCCCTAGCTGAACAGGTATTATGTATGTTTGGGCTATAAAGTCTAGATGGAAAAAAAAAGAGCCATGTAGAATTCCATATCATTTGCAAACAACACAGTCAATTTTAAATGCTTGGGAAAGGAACTACATTACCACCACTAGACAAGGCATCAGCTGCCCCAGTCCTTGCCAAGTTCCTTCCACCGTCATAAATGGGAAGGGAGAGGCACATGTCTCATACTTCTCCCTCCAGCAGCTGAAGCAAGGAGGACTGGGAACTAGTTCCCATACCAAATCAGTATTCACCCATCCTTCCAGCTTGGTCATGCTAGATAATATTTCACCCACAGGGCCAAGCAGAGACTATTGCATAACCAAGTGCTACAATTTCCAGCCATACTAAATTAAACAGCAGGAACTTATAAAAAGGCTGCAGTAGAGACGTGGCACTGAACCCCAGATTTCTATTCTCCCAGGAAGGTTACAGTCCAAAACAGCTGTTCCCAGCTGAGCCTAGGCTCATAGGGATCATATGTCCTCATGAGAGTGGAAAAAACAAACTTGACACAATACAATACTCCCACATTGATCAGATTGTCTTGCAGTGGGGAGATTCAGATTCTTTCCCTTCCAGAGCAGTCTCTTATTTTTAAGAGCACAGGGAATTTATTACTTGAAGGGCAAATACAAGAAAATGATAGAGTTGATGTCTGAATAGGTCAAATTTCTCAATATGTTAGGAATGGCCTATTTTGCATGTGGCAAGAGGGAGAGCTGTGTTACTGGGGTAACTCATTCTCTATTAAAGGGGAATTGATTTTCAATCCTCTCATCATATGACTCTTGTCCAAAACTATCGTTACCTCTGCCCTAGGAAACTTCATCCTTCCCTCCCTTCCAAGACAAATTTATCTATTCAACTCTAACTACAGCCAATGATAGATTGCTTTGTTGCCAAAGCCTGGCAGAAATTCAGAAAATAGATAGAAAGACAATCAACAGTTTCCAAAAGAAATTAATAATAAGCAAAATCTTGAGTATAAAGTGAATATCCTATTTCTTAAATAGGTATATTCAGCAAAACTTTCTACCACAATTATAATCATATCAATAGAAATACTTGGATCACGTGCATTAGTCACATCTTCTTTGCATATTTCCAACACTGCTTTTAAGTTATAGCCTGGATAGAAATGGTGTACAGTATTCTAAATCACATGGAGAGTCTATGTATAGGTTCCTCCCTCAAAAGCTATTCCCCTCCACCTTATGGAAGCTACTGGCAGAGGCACAATGGCAAGGGTATGCCTTTTTCAACTCTGTAAATACATGCTGGTTGCTAAGCACCCAAATTTTGATCATGTGACCATGGGGATGCTGCAACCATCATAAGTGCAAACACCAGTCATACGTCACTTTTTTCAGCACCGTGCTATAACTTAGTTATAAGTAACTGCTTAGGATCTGCAATGCTTAGGGTCTGCAAAATCCTAAGGAGCTGCAAAATAACAGCCTGACTAGGTGGCTCAGTGGCTAAGACACTGAGCTTGTCGATCAGAAAGTCGGCAGTTCGGTTTGTTTGAATCCCTAGTACAGGTCTCCTGCATGAGCAGGGGGTTGGACTAGATGACTGCCAAGGTCCCTTCCAACTCTGTTACTGTTAATTCCCAAAATAGAGTCATAAATCCAATCACTGACCTCTGCATTTTACATGCTACTTGATCAGAAGTTCATCCTCTCACAAAACTGACAAAACAAAACTGTCTAGAATAAATCTATATTCTAGGACTTAATTTATGTGGAACAATAAAAAGGCTCACTGTGGCCTAGAAAATATGTATCCAAAAATTTGTCTTCTTTATGATTATCCATAGCCTCTCTTGGCCCATTTGATTCCGTAATGAACTTCATTACTTCCCATGTTTTCACAATCTATTCTCTACTCAATTTCTACTTCTCTTATTCATTTTCATGTATCATGTTTTTACACAGCTTCTCAACTGTGCATTGCCTGCTTGACTTCTGAGGGATGGAGCACAGATTGTACCTCATTCAGGCACACAATCCTTGAGAAGCTTTGGAGAAGGTAAACTTCTTTCTTTTTTTACCGGAATGATCAAACTAAAATTGCCCAAATAGTGTATATAAAGAATGTTTTTTGAAAAAATCCCCATGGGCACTAACTAAAAGTCCCCCCCCCCCCAAAAAAAAACATTCTAATGGTGTTATATGAGGATACTTAGGTCTGATAGCAATGAGGAAAGAAGGAATAATCCTCAATGGAATAGATATGCATACTGAAGCCCAGGAACATCCATATGATGATCGAATAGCTGACCTTCCATAACATGCTTCACCCTAAACCTGGTTTTCTGACACTAAGAAAAAATGTGAATATTGAACTTCAATTTGGTATAGTGACTAAGGTTTCAGAAAAGATGCAATGACCAACTGCTTCTGCCAAGAAAACTGAAGGGACTTGTCCAGGCAGTCACCAGAATTCAACACTGACTTGAAGGCACAAAACCAACTAACTATTGAACCACAAACCCTCAGTTTTGCATAGTCTAAAAGGTTATTTTACTCTCAGTCACATAGAAGCAGCCAGTGGGATGTATAGTCATCAATGATAGTGATAATGTCTAGCAATAATTGTCCAGGAAGATGAGTACAGGTAGCAGCGTAAATTGGCCAGGATTGAGGTTGGTTTAGAGAGCAATGAAATGTATTTAGCAATGAGAAATATATAGTGATAATCCCCAGCAGTTAATATAAGACAGTATTTGAAGCTGAAGTCCAATGACCCTCCTGTGCAAGTGGTAGGTGTCATGGCAACAGCCAGTCTCAGCCTGTCAAGGTCTGCTGGAACTGATTTTGCTCATGCAGCATTCTTTCTTTCTGATTATTTTTAAAGCACCTTTTCTTTTCAAGGAAGAGTTGCTGAGGCATATACACCTTCATAAATTCTCATTACATTGCCTTTATTCTTCTGTAACAAAGTAGGAATCTCTGCTATCAAGAAGAAAGAGAAAATGGTATTTATTCCCAAGTGACATCAGAAATATCTGTTTCTCTGCCATTTATACCTGGTTTTGCTATAAAATATTAAAGGCATCTTGCAACCAGAAATCAATCCATCATCAGGATATCAAGAAAGCCCTCCCCAAATTGTGAAGATTGCTTTTTTTCCACCTGGAAGCCTATGTAGAAAAGCAGCAGAGAACAATAGACAAGGAATGATGAGATGTAACCAAACCACCTTCCCAAAAGGTCAGGAGATTTTAAGCAATTTTTTTCTCGTATAGTGCACATAAGTCATAACTCCTGGAAGCCACTGCCTGCCCTTTTGTTCACCTCCACCCCACCTCATGCTATTAGGCATATTGCAGTCCCCACCTCCTCCTCAATAATGATTGTGTTCTCTCTGCCTCCACCCCCACCCTCATGATATGAACCATCATCTCAGAACTGACTATGGACCTCCCATCTGTCAAAGCAGTCAGGTTACAAGTAACACTAGATAAACGGCTGACAATCCATCTGCCTCTGTGGATTTGGACACACACCATCCTTCTTCACAGAGCCAACAATAGATGGAGAAAGACAGTTTGGTCCTGGAAATGCATTTCCTCTCTGTCCAACACAGACTCTCACAACCTATGAACAACAACCCCTTCCACATCCTATTTTGGAGGCATTCAGCGCATTCCCAAGACATGCCACTGAAATTACCAATTTTTGGCTGAATGATTTGCTCACACTGCAAAATTTGCGTGTTAAGATTTAACACTTATTTTGTGCTCTTCAACCCCAAAAATATTCCTTGCAAATGAACAGCCAGGACGTTTTCAGAACAGTGACATCACTGTTTCACTGGCAGTATTCCCGGGGGACATGTAGAGGTCAAAAGCATGTTTAAAAAATTAAAAATGTGCCCCAGGACATAAAGCTTGCACACCACTGCTGTCAAGCCACAAAGGGCTTATCTAGTAATGAATACTATTCCAGTAAATCACTAAGTCCGTTGAAATATGGCAGTTGCATGTGCTGATCCTGTTTCTTTCTTAACTTTTTGATGTATCCAGTCTGTTTCCTTTTCCACTTTGTCCTCCCCCATTTACATCATTGCAGCTATCACAAGTAAGGAAGAAACTTTGAAATACTGTTAATTACCAACAGAAAAAGCATTTTTTGTGCAGAAAGTTCTTCTGCATTTTTAGTAGTTCTTAATCAATTTGATGGGATTAAAATGTTATCACAGTAGAAGAGAACTTTGATGAAACACTCATGGTGTTCTTGTGTGTAATTAGTAAAGAATGACCAAGGCGGTCATCTTTCATTATATAATTATCATTGAAAGTCATGTCCTGATTTTCATTCAACAGCCATCTCTCGAGCAATCTAAGTCTAAGGACTTTCACATTTTAGTTTAACTCTAAGGCATCAACCCATGACAGAAGTCCTCTTAGGGAGAATTTTCAGATTAAGAAATCTGCACAGCTATCAGGGAGAGGAAATGAGGTATAACAGAAAACAACAGCACCAATTGTAGCACTATCTGCCACCTTCAATTTAAAAACTAGAGGGGAAAAATGAAAGAAATTCAGAAAAATAGAAGTTTCTTTCACAGGTGAGGAAAACTTGAGAAAATACCAAGCAGATTTCAGAACAGCATTGGTTGTTTTCACACTACACACTAAGCCATCAACTAGACATCAAAAAAGTGGACTACTCCAGATGTTGCTGAAATACAACTCCTATAGAAGGGAGAACTTTAGAAAAGTTGAGGACTTTAAAAACTCTTTAGAACTTTAGAAAACATGTTCAATAGTAAAGAATGCTATATCATAATCCAGCAATAATTGGAGAGTGCACATTACTTATTTCTCCAGTACATTATAGTTTATAAATCTTAAAGGCTGGGCTCATATAATACACTTATCCAAAATGAATTAATTCTACTCTTAGTCTGTTGTTTGAACTATAGGGAGTTAATTGGCCCTCTTCACATAATACATTAATTATTGCTGAATTAACCCATTTTAAAGATTTGTTCAATAGATTGAACTATATTACATCCAAATAGCTTTCAAACTTTAGATTTCAAACTTTAGATTACACCACAAAAATTAAACCTACAAAAATATGCCAATTAAAAGTAAGTAGAAGTGAAAATTTCATTTTATTTAAGTGTAATCAAACTACCTATATTCCTACCCCTTTATTTTAGCTATTTTCAGTTTGGTTGAGAGAGGTTGATTTGCAATTAGGACAACAATCTCTTGCCAAGTTTAGATTACTATGGATTTAGGGTGATCTGAATGACCTTCCCGCCCAATGACTTTTTCTGCAAAGCAATCCAAAATTTAATAGGAAACTGTTCCCTGTTTATTCCAAACAAAATGATTTGGCTAGATCTTACAAGAAAGTCCTATTCTTCAGAATTTTTCTGAATTTCGGTTCCCAGCATCTTTGATTTAGATCCAGTGGCTGCAGATTTGGGGTTGGTGGGGGAGGCAGGAATCAATTAGTGAAACCATAAACATAACTATAACACAATTTTAATTTTTATCATAAGGTTTGGGGTGTTGAAGGTTTATTCATTTTTAAATTATGTTAAACTTAATAATTAGAACCCTCTGGCAGTGGGAGTGATTACCCAAAGAGAGATTTGGCTCTTTTTCATCAGATGTATTGAAGCAAAGGCTAGAATAGTTCTTTGCCTTAATATAAATTAAGTTGGATTTGGGGACTTCCCAATTGGAAATCCCAAACTAGAATATTCATTTACAATTTTGTGATGCTGTATAAAATGTAATCTCTCCTTTAAGGTGAGCTTGACTCCTTTCTGGATGCATCCATGAAGTTTACAGCAATATGGAAAAAATTCCCTTCTTCTGGAATATTCTTCAACTTCTCAATATAGCTTACGGTCCTGATATTCCCTGGGGATTTTAATACCACCTGATGCTCCCACCCTAAGGTAGAAAATTCAAGTATTTCCTGCTTCAGAATGACAGTAAAGTAAATATCACAGTGATTTTTATTAACAGAAAAATAAGAAACCCTGAAGACTACAAGAAAGGTCACAAAGTGAATTGCATGCAGTTTGATGATTACATGAATACAGGAGTAACTTCCTTTCATGACACAGGAGCCATGGTGGTGCGGTGGTTAGAATGCAGCATTGCAGGCTAACTCACTGCCATCAGTCTGGAGTTTGATCCTGACCGGCTCAAGATTGACTCAGCCTTCCATCTTTTCAAGGTTGGTAAAATGAGAACCCAGATTGTTGGGGGTAATATGCTGACTTTGTAAACTGCTTAGTAAAGCACTGTGAAGAGGTATATACAGTGTTTCCCTGAAAATAAGACCTTGTCTTTTATTTTTTTGAACCCTGAAATAAGCGCTTGGTCTTATTGCCATGCACTCAAAAGCCTGATTCGGCATATTATCAGGGGATATCTTATTTTGGGGAAAATCAGGGTAAATCAAAATGCTATCAATTGCTACTCATGGAACAACTTGGGATTCTGTTAGAAGAAAAGTTAGAGAAAGATTACATATCCTGTGCTCACAATACCAAGGTTCTAACTTTGGTTACACTTATAATAACCCAATGAAGTGCACAATTTGGGGGAATGTCCGCAAAGAAGTTAGGATGGGTCCATACTACTTATTTCTATTTTTATTTTTTTTTTAGTAATGATCTATCTGAATCAGCTTCTCAGGAATTTCCAGAGAACTTTCATCAGGTTTGAAAGATCTACTTATGATTAGCTCCACTAGCTGATTAGCCTCAGATGATTTATTTATTTATTAAATCACTTGTATGCATGGGATATTAACCTATAATGTTAACCACATGACTAGAACATGTTTTCCTTTGGATAATCCATTCTATGGCTTAAAACTCAATGAACGTAACCAATGATTGAGGCTAAGATGTCATGAACTTAAGAGCCTTCAGCTGTAATTGAACAGAATTGGAATTTGTATTATAAAACATAAAAGGGAGACTATACAAAAACTGAAACGAAAGCTAAACTTGGATGAGCGAAAGAAAGGAAAATCACATCACTTACTAATCCTGCAGAACATTTGGGAAACAAATAAGGACATTTTATTTTTATGTATAAGGCCTGTGTACCACTCTAATCACACTCGTTCTAAATGGCTTTTTTTTTTTCTTCTGCTCCATTGTGTCCAATTTTCAGAGACTGCCTGGAAAGGTCCATGCAGTTTTCTTAACAAGATTTTTCAGAAGTGATTTGCATCCAAGGGTTGAGAGAGATGGCTGGTCCAAAGTCACCCAGCTGGCTTTGTGGTTAAGCCAGGACTAGAACGCACTGTCTTCCAGTTTCTAGCCTAATGCCTTAACTATTATATCAGATTGGCTCTTTTTATTTACAGTAGCACATTTAAAATATCCATTCCTCTATCTGTATATCTGCACCTTAATGTCATGTTATAGAAACACCAAATGAAATAAGCCAAGTAGGGAAACGCATTGATGAATATAGATCTTACATAAACACACAAAGGCATTCATCCACGATACTACTTTTCAGTTTATCAGGAGAGTGACTAGCACAAGGTCACCTAGTTGGTTTTGTGCCTAAAGCAGGACTACAACACTGTCTCCCAGTTTCTAGCCCAATGTCTTATCTGCTACACCATACTGGCTCTGAGTGGCATATGACTCCCCAAATCCATAATTTGAGTAAAAAAGCAAAATATTGATTAGCCTTATTCATTTAAATTCAAGTCTTATATATGAAAGTTAAACATAGCTCTTTTTTCCTCTATCCTACTAATAGACCCTAAAATTCAAAGCATTATTTGTTAACATAAAAGGGAATTTTGAAGCAACCTGCTATCTTATTCCATTTTAATGCACAGTATTGATGTCACTGATTGATTAAGATTATTTCTAGCACCCAGTGTGACTCAGAGCATTGTTAATTTAACAACCTCCATAGACATTTCTACCCACAAATCAGGTTTTTAACAGTTTAAACTGTATCAGCATATAGCTAGATATATTTGTTGAAAAATACAGCTGTATAGAACATAGAAGTGACAGAAGATACCAGGAAACTGGTGCATCAGTGACTACCCTATGCATTTTTTTCTGATGTGATATAGCACTTTACATTATTATTAGCCATTATTAGTGATTTAAATGTCCTATGTATACACAGGGTATTTCATACCCATAAATATAAGTGTTGTTCACAACCAGGTTTCAATAGAAGAGAATATTTGTAGCTCAAGATTAAATTATGGCGCTCTCTGAGCTTTGTTATTTTCTTGCAAACATTTCATACACAGTTAGGTAACTTCTTCCGTACACATCTGCAAGAAAACAACTAAACTTAGAGACCATTAAGGACTCCACACAACCAGGTTTGTAAGTTCTGCTTCAAAAGCTTAGCTAACGATACTGGAACTCAAAATATCCATTCCTGAATACACTTTATCTATTCTCCTATCATAGGTAATGTCTTTCTCCAACATATTTGACTTTTTAAAAGGCAGTCAACATGTGAATCTAATACAGGTAGTCCTCGACTTACAACTACAACTGAGACCAAAATTTATGTTGCTAAGCAAGACAGTTGTTAAGTGACCTTTGCCCCATTTTACGACCTTTCTTGCCACAGTTGTTAAGTGAATCATTGTAGCTCTTAAATTAGGAACACAGTTGTTAAATTTGGCTTCCCACTGACTTTGCTTTTCAGAAGTTCGCCAAAGGTGATCACATGACCGCAGGACATTGCAACCTTCCTAAATACATGTCAAGCATTTGAATTTTGATCCCTTGACCATGGGGATTCTGCAACAGTCATAAGTGTGAAAAATGGTCATAATAATTTTTTCAGTGCCTTTGTAACTTCAAACAGTCACTAAATGAACTGTTGTAAATTGAGGACTACCTATAATATTAAGTTATCTGAGTAATGTTGGATTTAAGATTCAAGAATGACTCCTCCACTAAGAAATATGCTCCTTGGTAGATGTTTAGAATCAGTTCTTACAGGATTATTTCAAGACTTCAACTGCAATTACTATGAAAAGGAAAATGTATTTCAGTTCCATATATTAAACGAATCACACATTTTTCTGCTGAATAGCCTAGAGTTTAAAAGTGCCATTCATTCCACATAATTTTAAAAAATGGAACTTAATTTGCAATGTGATCAGAACACTGTCTCTTTAAAATACATTTCTCGATTTACCAATAAAATTGGAAAAAGAGTTTGTCAGATGGGAAAGGAATATTTTGAGCCATCAGGTGAAAAAGTTAAAGAATCTTTCTTCTCACCAGTTCTCTGCAAGAATGCAAGCTCATAGCTGCTTTCAGCTTTAAAAATAAAATTCTCTTTGGAAGAAGGGAATATATATTGCAGCATTTATGTGTAGTTAAGCCTTCATTTGATTATTAAAATGCTGTCTTACAATTCTGATCATATTTTCAGACTTGATCTTAAACACCGGATATAATACTTTTCTGTAAGAGTGCCAAGCACAGTCATAAAAAGGTATTTGTCAAATATGTTATCACATTTCCAGCTATGCAGAAGTAACCCCACCCCCACCCCCACTGGGTTTAACAGTTGTTTCCCACTCATCTCCCAAAAATGTAGATTTGCAATCTCAGATTCTTTTCTCTCATCTGATCTTCTGAAATCTCATTCCTAATTCCACTTTATTTAACTACTTCCAAAATGCATGAGCTACTCTTTATATAGCAAACTACTTAAAACAAGAGGTGATAATCATAATCCTTTTACATTTTTGTAAAGATTTTCAAAGAGAAATTGTCCTACAGCATCTGTAACACTTGATACATCAGGAGATAGATGTTTGATGTATTTGAATATTAGTCTTACTTAAAACTGAAAAATCACAATGGGCAAAATATTTATTGGTAGTTTTTGTTTATCAACTCTGTTGTTTAGTGACCATTCAAAATTACAATGATGCAAAAGAAAAAAAATAGCTTTATGACCAACCCTTGCATTTATGACTACTGCAGTGTCCCATGGTAATGTGATTGCCATTTCTGTGCTTTGCAACTTGCTTGCAGCAAGCGGAGTTAAGTAGAGAAAGTAGAAGTAAAATCATAAGTTGCCCTCATATGATCTTTCACTTAACAACTGCAGTGACTTGCTTAATGACCAAATGGGAGTGAGGTCATAAGCCTCTTGCAGTCATGTGATTTCTGCTTAGTGACTGCTGTGGTTGGTGACGGAGTTGCTGGTCCCTGTTGTGATCACTAGGTGAGGACTGCCTGTATGCATTCAGGCACTATGCAGAGAATCCCAAACTCTGAATTCTATCTCTGAAAACACCAATCCCTCTTCTTTCACTCTGTGGAACCTATTCTGTAGGTAGACTAGCCTCCTCGTCAGTGGTGGGTTTCAAATTTTTTTACTACCGGTTCTGTGGGTGTGGCTTGGTGGGCATGGCATGGCTTGGTGGGCGTGGCAGGGGAAGGCTACTGTAAAATCTCCATTCCTACCCCACTTCAGAGGAAGGTTACTGAAAAATCCACATTTCCTCCCAATCAGCTGGGACTCGGAAGGCAGAGAATAGATGGGGGTGGGGCCAGTCAGAGGTGGTATTTACCAGTTCTCTGAACTACTCAAATTTTCCTCTACCGGTTCTCCAGAACTGGTCAGAACCTGCTGAAAACCACCTCTGCTCCTCGTGATGCATCCCAGGCAACTTTGTCACAACTAAATAATTTACACATTCTGGCTACTGGGCCTCACAAGGATCTCCCAGCAAGAAAAAGCAGCATGAATATGCCATACAAAATGAATAACCTATTCTGGTTTAGTCAAGTATTTTAAGCTCAATTCAGGAAGTTTCAAGGTCATTCTGCTAACCTGATCAAGACTAATCAATCAGCTACCTTGATGGTTATAATAGACTACCATTATACTGTAATCAATACAGTTGGCGGGTCTGACGTCTCATGCTTTGCATTCAAAGCCTCAGTTCAAAGCTGAAGGAGGAACAGTATTGGACAATGGAAAATGACGATTAGAAATTCTCCCCCACTAATCAGTTCACAAATGTCAGTGTCCAAGAAGAATCATGCATGTGGTTACTGCTTTAAGACAGGTAGTTGCATCATACATGCAGCACTCCAAAGCAGATCCACTTTCTTTCGCATCCATGTGTTATGGATTCTGAGCCCCTGGCCCCACTAAAGAGAGTGATCCCAGCTTCTTACTTACTTATGCCTCTCAGGGTGAGTTCAGGCCCTTCGGGAGGGCTGGGCTGCTGCACATCACCTGTCTCTTCCTTCTGAGGAAGGCTGCTCTTCTCTTGCTCACCCTGCCACCTGGTAGGCAGAAAAAGCACAGCTAATCAATTTCTCTTCGTATCCATAATGTATCAAGGCTGTGCAAATACTTAATTTGTAAACAGTCTGAAGGCAATTCACTGAGTCATCAAATCAAATTTTCAAACTGAAGTAATGATTTATTTCAAATCAAAACAGACACCTCTTAATCAATTCAATCCAGACCAATTCAGGCCCTTTTTATATATGCGCACACGGGTTCAAATCAAATTATTAAGATTCTGATTATTTGATTTGGACATCCAAGTTGAATTAGACTAATTTTCCAGATCAAATTGTTAATTTCAGTCAGATCAACTTGCCAACCTAAATCAACAATTCAAATGGGAGTGGACCCAATTTGCATAGGCCTATTATACTGTATATCTCCAACTATCTTAATATAATGCACAGAAGGGTTAGAATTATTAAGCCATAATTCTGTCTCTTGCCTGATATAAAGCAAAGGGCAGGTTCTTCTAGGAGGAACCAATTTCTTTGACCTAAGGTGCCAAGTCCCAGACTCACATATCACATGTAATGAGTGCAGTAAATATTTTAGTTGAATGAACTAGCACTAGCATATGACAGCGGTTGGCATATGTCAGAGCAATTCTGAAATTGTTATGATACATATATATCTCCATGAGCATATAATCCAATATGCCATCAGGATGCCATAGCAAGCTATCTACAGTGGTCAGGCAATAATGCTATCTGAGAACCTTGGGAAGCAATAAAACAATTTTGCTACAAGCACTTGTCTATGTAGATCTATTCAAATCAAATTCTTAACAAGTCTCACTGTGTTAATGAATTTGGCCCTAAGTGATAGCTTGTTTTTAGTGCTAGAGTCTAAAAATGGAGTTGCTCTTCTCCCACCTTGGCTCATAATTTTTTTTGTAGCATGCAAATGCTAAACTTTCTCAAGAAAACTAGGGCTAAAAGGATGGTATATTTCCTACAATACATCTTATTTAGTAATATTTGGATAATGGAAAGCAGAGCTAGATTTTTTTTTCTATTCATCTTTACTTTATTCAAATAATAAAGGCAGGATAAAAATCAAATAAATAAGAAGATATATCCTAAGAAAGCTATATCTAGGAATACATACTCAGTGACACTTACCGATAATGAAAAGGGGCGACAGCGGCCATAATGGGATGGTTGTGCTGTGGCACAGAAGAAAAACTGATGGGTGCTGTATGTAACACAGGTCCCTTATTAAGGTTGCTTGTATCCAGTGAGATTGTCTGAGGATTATCTTCTTGCTTGGATGTTCCATTTTCCTTCCAGTTGACTTCTGAGGCTGATTGACCTTTTGCTGGACAGCTCTGAGGCCTCTTTGTGGTAGATCCCTCTGAAGTCTTTGACATTAATGTCTCATTATACAGGTTGAGATATGAAGGGCTCTTTCCTGGCAGATGAGTGCTCTTTGCCGGTTCAGCAATTGTGCTGGGCTTTCCGAGGACCTTGACAGCAAAAAGGCTGCTATTACTTTCACCTTGTTTAGAGGTGTTCTTTACTTTCTCAGTTGTCTGAATAACAGCTTTCTTCACTATCTTGGTGGGTCTGGAATTGGCTTTTGGTAAACCACAGGGATTACTGTAGCCAGACACCAAACCTGAAATAAGGCTAGAGTCCATATCCTCAGTCTCACCATGGCTCCCAGATATGTCTGTTTTCTCCTGTCTAGGACTTGCAGCAGCTGGAGCCTTAACCACTAGCTTCTGCTTCGGTCCTTTAGGAGCTCCACAGGTTGAACTTCCCTGTGCCTTCCCTATCCTGGGAGATGATATTCTTGGTGAGGAATATGCTCCCAGACAGTTCTGTTTAGGGGGCAGTTTAGGAGATGCTGCCAGAGTATGTATCTTGCTATGAGATGCAGCCCTGGGAATAGGTATAGAGGAGGCATAATGGCTGCGTCCAGCTGCATTCACATTGGCTGTTCCATTCATCATCAGCAAAACTTGGATGGAGGAAGGTCAATCTGAGAAAACACAAATCAAAGCATATTAAGTCTGGAGCTTCAAAGCCAAACCTGTTCAGCCCAAGGATGTGTACATCTGCAAGTGAAAAACTTTCCAACCTTTTAAAATTTAAGTTTTATTTTTTTTTATAATTTAGTTTTAATATTACTTACCAATAAGACAAGAGATTGCCAGCTGTGTAACACTGAAATTGCTGTTTTCTGCCTACATAATATTGAAATCAAGCTCACCATCTAAGATAATAAAAATAGTTTTTGGGATATGCTAAATTTAGCTTTGGTGCTTTTATTTATCATTTAAACAATATTAAGTGGAAAGTATGTTTTTAAACTATAAAAATAGCTTAAACATAGCTTTTTTAAAAAATTAAGCTTTTCCATAAAAGATGAATTGCTAATAAATATTTGAATTTGAATTATTTCAATAAACAAAGGTCATTTAAATCAAATCAAATATGGCTTATTGATTTATCTCAAACTGTCAGTTCCACTATTCTTCAATTTTATAAACGTATCAACCTTTTCCTCACATTTATACAGTTAATCAAATTAATATAATAGATTTACTCCTATTTGGTTTACTGAAAAACAAATCAAACCTAGTTACTATGTAATTTAGCATGATACATAGAAGGAAGATATAAGAAACTAATACTTTTCTATGCAACTATTGGTAAACTGCTCCAGTGGTTTATAAACTGAACTGCATTATGTAAAGAAGTAATATTCCATTCGGGTAACAGCATGCTAAATCTGGTTTCTTTATGATCATACTAAATTAACATGAGGGAATCAATATTTGAAAATAGACTATTACTATGTGTAGATAATTTACAATTAGATTCATAGTCTAACACTTGTTGTAACTTAATAATTCAAGTCCTAACCAAGGACCTATGAATTATTAAGGAATTATTTGCTCACAACAATGTGAGATCACAACTGCCAAGTCTTTAGCTGGTGTTGGCCTTCATTTACATCATGTTCTTCCCAAGAACCTAGAATGTTGTCATATATTGGTATAATATATTTGCAGATCCAAGCAGTGTGGCCTGTACAATGGCAGACAGAAAATTTGTCAATGTACAGATTTTATAGGTGCCATACAGGATTATTTTGGCATGGCACCCATTGTGCTGATAACCACTGGGACAACTATGGTGAACTTATGCCCTCATCTCTTGCGTTTCAGTTTTCAGATCTTGATACTTGTAACCTTCTCCTATTCTCCTATCTCCTTCTGTGCCACACCATTTATCTACTTTTTCTTCTTTTCAATCTTTACAGAATTGAAATAGGTTCAGTAATTGTTATAATCAATATGCAGGACTGATTCATATGTTGTAGTCATGCACGGTGACAGATCTCATCCAGGCAGAAGATATTGTACATAAGTACGTGTATTTTAAAAATTAAGAGTTGGCAAAGGAAATGGATACTGCATACTTTTATGATAGCACACAAAAGATTCCGCTACAAAGTTTGAAGGATGCCTCTTCTCCATTAATTATGTAATGGCCTGGATTTTGTTTTTATCTCTTTCTATGTTTGAAAATATTTTAACCAGCAATTTATCAGTGGAAGTCCTGACTGGAGAACCATTTATAAATTTGGACGAGGCACAATAGTTTATGTTTAATTTCCCATTTTTCTTTTTGTTCTGTAAACTGATTCCACTATTTAAAATTTAATTATATAATACAATATTACTACACATTTTATTATTATATAATAGTTGTATGTTTTTACAGCTTCTTTTTTCTTTCATTACATAAAAGAGAGAAGTAGACTGTCTCTGTTGCTGCTGCTGAGCGTCAATGGGTGGCCAGCAGAGATTAACAGCCTCAAATCTGTACATAACTTGATTTGTTTCCCAGCTGTTTTTGAATTAGCAAAGGATCATAAAAGTCTAATCATTCTTTACCAGAAAAATAACTGCAAATGTACTGCTGTCAAACTTGCAACAGGGAAAGAAAATAAGTTGTCCCCAAACAACAGAAGTGTGAAAGAAAGAATTTAGTCTTAAGATACAAAAGAATTTGGCAAACATATCTCAGATTGTGAGTCTTTTACATTCTACATACAGGAAGGAACTACTTTCAAACTAAAGGAAGGAAATAAGTTTATTTATAACATGTTTTGGAAATACTTATAGGAGGAGGGAAAAATAATCTGTGGCATCGCTAATAAGGAGAAAAACAAATATATTACAACTATTTGTTTTATATACCACTTTTTCTCTATGAGCTTAAAGCAAAATACAGAATGATTCCTTTTCCCATTTTCTCTTTGATAAAAACCATATGAGGATGGTTGGGTTGAGAGAGTGAGTGAGTGAGTGAGAGAGAGAGAGAGAGGGAGGGAGGGAGGGAGATGTTATGTTATTTATTATTTTATAATTAACATTCCTATGCCATTTTATTCCAACCAATTTACAGCTGGAGCATTGTGCCCAGTTTTGAAAATCATATTTTTACAAGGGACAAAAAGCAAGTTCAAAAAAGAGCTACCAGAGTGATATGTTATCAGTAAAGCTAAGTCCAATATGGAACAATTAAAAGAATTGTTACACCTAATTTGCAAAAGAGAAATGTGAGAAAAGATATAACAGTACAGGACCGAATAATCTCATTCTCCTTTAAAACTGTAATCAGGGCAAGGAGCAAGAGGTCAACATTAAAAGATAATTCAGGGTGAATATTAGATAGAATTTCAGAGTAAAGCAGGCGAGCAGCAGAATAATCTGCCTCTGACAACAGTAGAATCCACTAACTAGAATTTTTCAAATGGATGGTGGATTAGATTTTATGTTAAGCACAGCAAAAAGTATCAATTCTCCTAAATCCAACCCCACATTCAGTAAATAATTATCAGCAGAAGCGTCATTTTTTCAGTGCAGCCAGATATCTTGCTTTACTTGAATTGGAGAATTTAAGCTGCCACTAGACACTAGTTTTTGTTTTGTGTTGTGTTGTGTCAACATGGCTTCCCTCTGGAATATCTGTCCTGCCACTCATTCTAATAAAACTTTCCATATTTCAACCCAGCGTGAATGTAAAATAGAGGAAATTACTGGGGGAACAATAGATTCACCTCACCCTTAACCTATACAACTATCACTCCTCATAGGTTACAATTCTGTACATGCAGGAATTCAAAATTCAAGTTGTATTTCTCACCAGATGTTTGCTGACTAAAACATCCTTCTTTCATACACAAGATCCTGTATTGCCTGCCAAACTGTTACTCCGGAGCTGGAAGGCAGACTCACCAAAACTATGCTTATTTATGTCACTAAGCATTTAAACATTTCTGGTAATTAAACCTTCTCCACCCTATTAAACTTCTCAGAGTGTAAGGAATTTATCAATGGCTCTCTAACAACCAAACCATACTGAGAGAAAAAAAGAAAAAGAAAAGAAGCATTTTCGACATTGATCTTAATTTCCCCTTATCACTATTTCAGACTATTCCTCCAGCTGCTATCTTGGCTCTCAGCTGGCTCCATCTGGAAGGGCAGGAAAGAGAGTTAATTCCTCAGAGGAAGTTTGCTCTGGATTTTATTTTAATGTTTTTTCCCATGATACTTCAAGGACACTATTCTCAGTAGCTCATTTCCGTGGGAAGCTGCCACCACCTTGGAAGTACAATTCTGGAAAAGATACATACTACAGAAATTCAATTTTCTAAATGTCAACTGGCCACACTATGTCCCAGTCACTTATTTCTGCAACTATTCCCAGTGACATAATCACATGAAATACAAAGCTGAAGACTTTAGGTGATAATATTCTACATTAAGACGCATGATTTATATCTGACCTTATTCCCAACTACAGATCCAATTCATATGGCCCATCTGTATTCAGTGAAATCTCTCATAGATCATGGTGAAAGAAGTACCTTTTATGTCACTGCAACTACATAACTAACAAAGAGGATTTATACTTTTCAGAACTAAATATCAGAATTTTCTCTACATTCATTGGTCTTGAATGTAGAGAACAATATATTATTATATTATAGAGATTATGTTGTATTATTATACTATGATATTATATTATAAAGATATGATATTATATAATATTATAAAGATATATGATATGATATGATATTATTAATTATATTATATTATATTATATTATAGAATATTATATTATAGAATATTAATTATATTATTATATTATAGAATATTATATTATAGAATATATTATATTACAGAGAACAACATATTTCCCTCATAGTTAGCTTAAGATATTTTGCCGTCTATACAAAGAACAAGTTGCAACTTCCCTAATATTAAAGAAAATTGATGGACAGTTAAAAACTTATTTAATACCGATAATTGTATTGTCCTCTGCACCCAAAGCTTATTTTTGGAAATGTAAGCCAAGTCAACTAAACACATTTCTGTCTTCTAACAGAGAGAAATGGTTGAAGGTGTCTTTCCTATTCCCTCTGTTCAGAATGGTAGGTAGGGACGGTAGGCACTCAGGAAGAACAGAGAAAAAAAGATTGTACCAAGTTTCTACCCTCAGTAGAAAAAAGATTGTACCTAGTTCATAGAATAAATGTGGCACAAGGAAGAAGCCAGCACAGAAAAGATGTAATCACCGCAGAAAGGTAATTCTAGCTAAAGTGGATGAATGCATCTCTGCCTAATCTAGATGTAAAGTAGTCATTTTGATAGGCCTTAAAATTGTTATGTCTCGATGGTTCAGAGTAATGTATTTATTATTTCAATTTATATGATGATCCACCTCAAATCCATGACTCAGGCTAGCACTGAAAATTTTACCTAGTTGGGTAATGAGATATCTATAGAAAAACAACCAAGTTCAGAGAACACAAAGGACTCCACAGTTCAATCCATTTTTTTTTGTATCAAGTTTTTTAATTTATATTACATATACATATCAATGCGTGAACAGTGTGACACCTGGGTCCCCCCTTTTTTCCCCCTCTCTTTAATTCTTTCCTTCTGGTCTGGTAATTTTCTCAAAGTGTCTGATCACCACTTTCAATAGTTCGGAGTAAATCCTAGATTTCTCTTTTGGGATAAAAAAAAAATCCCTCTCATCCAGTTCCACACTGTTCACCAAAATCCGCTCCAGCTCAAAGCTTAGGTGGTCATCGGCTTAGGCTGTCTCTTCTCCTTGTTGTGGCTGAGAGGGAAAGTGAGCCCCGGGTTAAGCCAAAGAGCTGCAACTCTCCGAGACCTTGCAGGGCATCCCTCTTTGCTTCACTGCCCCTTCAAGGTGGCTTTGGCTCCTTTTGGAGCCCACCAATGGGGAGAACTCGGCACGGGAGTGCAGAGACCCACTCTCTGTGTCCGATCTCACTGCGACATCAGCTGGAAGTCTCACAGTTCAACCCTGAACTACATACATTCTCTAATATTCTCTAACAAATTTAACATAAACATTGAACCAGCTTTGCTATACATCCAGATCCCCAAGCAAGCACAATAACAGAGCCACATCTTTAAGTCCTTGTGTAATGCCAGCAGAGCCTCAGCACTGATCTAATACTGATGGATTGTGTTCCAAAGGATTGATGCCATTTTCAGACTCATGGAAAAGTTCCTTCAGCAGGTTTTGTTTGTTTGATTAATTGATTCAGTCAGCATCAAGATTCCCACAGAAATAACATTAATATATTACTTAATACTCTATGAAACAATGGTTATAATAGCAAAATAATAGACTTCAACTGGTCTGTTTAATCTAGCTGTGTAATGAACACCATTTTATGCTGCAAACTTTATACCGAATTCTTCCTCAATAGCACATTGGGTCTCATCTCATGTGATGAGTCCATTAGCTGGCGCTATATACTCAAATATTTTTTCTTCATGTGGGTTTTCTTGATAAAATTCAGGAACATAGTATGAAATGATGCCTTTTCTGTGACCACAAAAGTAATCATCCACCTCCAGCATCACTGATGCCCAAAAGAGGGTTCTGTGTATTTTAACTGGGCAGTTGGGACGACCTTCAAACATTGGGTGTACTGAGTGGAAACATACACTCTTGGCAGGCACTGCCAGTACATTCCTTGCTCATGCCACTCAGGAATACCCCAGCCACAATAAGGCAGCATAGTAGGACTTGAGAGGGATATAATGCACATAGAAGAATCTCTTCTAAGAGTCTAAGAATTCCCTCATTTTTTCCCTTTCTCCAAAAGAAATGCAAAATGGCCCCACTTACCACTCTTTCCCTGAAATAGACCTCCTCTGCACCCTAATTTTTGGCATCTCTTCTTGCAGTTTAATATTCATCTTTCTCTTTATCTCCATCTAAATACAAGCTTTGACAATGACAACGGAGCAATTGTGCCCTTAGAACGGACGTTGTGTTCCTGAACGTCCATTTTCGGGGCACTGCGACTCCAATCCATGGACGGGTAGTATTTCCTAGTTGCTGGGCAGAAAACTGAGTGCTGAACCTTCCCATTGTCAGGCCACGCCCACCTCAACCAATCAGCTTCAGTCTTTCCTCACGAAGGCGCAGGAACCAGGCCAACCATGAAACAACCACAACAAACATTAATCAAGAGAAAACCAACAGAAACAGGAAGCCGAATGGGTGGGTATGGATTGGAGTCGCAGCACCCCGAAAATGGACATTCAGGAACACAACGTCCGTTTTCCATTGCGCTGCTCCTCCAATCCATGGATGGGGATATACCCAAGTTCAGGAGCTCTGGGCGGGAGGCTGACTGGAACTCTCAGCCTGAGGCGTGGCCACTTGTTGTAAAACTCTGCATCCAAACGATGCATCGGACGAAGCGTACTGATCGATTTTGTAGTGCTGGATAAAGGAAGTATCAGAAGCCCAAGAGGCTGCTCTACAGATTTCAGACACTGATGCATTTGTAGACCAAGCTGCAGATGCAGCCGCACTGCGTGTTGAATGCGCGTAGATCTTAGCCGGACGGGGGCGTGTCCGTACGTCGTAGGCCGTTGTGATGCAAGCTTTAATCCACCTGGCAATTGTAGTCGATGAGACCTTCTTCCCCATTGAGGAAGGGGTGAAAGACACAAACAAAGATTCAGTCTGTCGAAAGGACTCAGTACGTTTGATATAACGCCGGAGAGCACGTCTAACGTCCAAAGTATGCCATAAGGATTCAGTCTGATGACGAGGCTTCGGTCAAAAGTTAGGCAGAACCAATTCTTGAGCGCGGTGGAATCGTGAATTTATCTTAGATAAGAAAGATGGATCCAACCGCAGGATCACTCTGTCATTATGAAAAATACAAAGGTCCTTGCGGACGGAAAGCACAGTGAGCTCTGATACGCGCCGAGCTGACATAATGGCTATAAGAAAAGTGACTTTAAGCGTCAGAAATTTTAGAGACACTGAAGCCAAAGGTTCAAATGGTGAGGTTGTAAGCGCTTGAAGGACTAACGGAAGGTCCCAGGATGGGTACCTATGTATCACCGGAGGCGAAATGTTGGAGGCCCCATGCAGAAAACTTTTAATCCTGGGATTATGTGAAAGAATATGGTGTTCCTCGCACCTAATGACCGTGGATAAGGCGGCCACCTGGCGACGAAGCGTGGCAGGAGCAAGACCTTTGGCTAAACCATCTTGTAAGAAGTCCAGAACGTCCAGGATATCCGCAGAGGTCGGGTCCACGTGATGGGCCACACACCAGGAAGAAAATGTACGCCACGTAGACTCATAAATCCTAGTGGTGGAAGGGCACCTGGCAGCTTGGATCACCTTTATGACCTCGGACGACAGTCTGTCCCTCTGTAGCTGGAGCCGCTCAAGCGCCAAGCGGCCAATCGGAGCCACCCTGGATCGGGGTGGAAGATGGCCCCTTGGCAGAGCATCTCCTCCTCCAATGGTAAAACCCACGGAGGGGAGGCGGACAATCCAACTAGGTCTGCATACCAGGGCCGGCGAGGCCACTGAGGTGCTATCAGAATCAACTCGGCTCTCTCCAACAACATCTTCCGAATCAGTCGTGGAATCAGCGGCAAGGGAGGGAAGGCATAGAGAAGCCCTGGAGGCCACTGACAGCGTAGAGCGTCGTAACCCTCTGCACCGATGGTCGGGTAGCACATGTAGAACCTCGTTAGTTGGGCGTTCTGGGGCGTGGCGAAAAGGTCCACCTGAGGACGGCCAAAATGTCCCACTATCTGATCGAAGAGGGCAGGCTTGAGAGACCACTCTGCAGGGTCTAAGTGCTCCCTGCTGAGCCAGTCCGCCACGATGTTGTCCTGCCCCGAGATGTGGTCCGCCACCAGAGATGCCGTGTGTCTTTCCGCCCAAGCCAACAAGCTCTCCGACTCCCTCATCAGGGACCTGGAGTGTTTTTCCCCTCCTCCCGATTTATGTGTGCCTTGGTGGTGACGTTGTCCGTCCGGACCAGCACATGTTGCCCCTGCAAGGTGTGAACAAAATGGTGCAAGGCGAGACAAACAGCCCTCAACTCCAGCAAATTGATGTTGTTCATCCGCTCCACCAGAGACCACTGACCTTGAATCACTGCATTCTGTAGATGGGCTCCCCAGCCCGACAGGCTGGCGTCAGTAACCAGAACTACTCGGTCCGGTTCGAGAAAAACGCATCCTTTTTGCAGTGCAGGGGACCTCCACCACGTGAGTGACAGTTGAACTTGTGGGGATAAGACAATCCGATGGGATGATGAGTTTTGTTTCGCCTTCTGGAAGGGAAGCAACAGCCACTGAAGTGGGCGAGAATGTCTGCGTGCCCACGGAATGACATGGATGCAAGATATTAACTTCCCCAACAGTTGGTTCAACAGGAGCAGAGACACCTTCCTCTGGGACTGAACTTGTCGCATCATAGATCTGATGTCGTGAATTCTATCTGGGGAGAGAAACACCTGACCCAGCTGGGAATCGATCACTGCACCCAGGTGTTGGAGCCGCGTCGTAGGCGTCAGATGGCTCTTTTGCCAGTTGATAGAGAAACCGTGGTTCTGGAACGCTTGGAGGACCACTTCCATGTCGTTCTGCGCCTGCGACGGGGACGTTGACATCACCAGCAAATCATCGAGGTAGCAGCTGAGACGTACAAAGCTCGATCGGATGGACGCCGTGACTACCGTCACCAACTTCGTGAAGGTCCTGGGAGCCGAGAACAGACCGAAAGGCATCGCACGGTATTGAAAATGCATGTTGTTGTATTTGAAGCGAAGATAGCGACGATGCAACGGGTGGATAGGGACATGCAGATATGCCTCGCGGAGGTCTACAGATTGAAGATAGTCCCCCTGCCTGATAGATGCCAAAACTGTCCTGAGGGAGTGCATCTTGAACCTGCGACACAGAATATATTGATTGAGGCGCTTTAGGTTCAAGATGCCCCTATAGCCCCCCGATGACTTGGGCACCAGAAATAAAGTAGCATAGAATCCAGTTCTCTCCTGACCTTGGGGCACCGGCTCCACAGTGTTGATGGAGAGGAGGTGTGAAATCTCTGCTTCCATGAGCTCCCTCTGGACCCTGTCCCGAGGGACGGGGCAGCGACGAAAGGTGTTGGGTGGAAGTGTGTGGAACTCGAGGCGAAGCCCGTGTCGAATAGTCGTGCCAATCCAAGTGTCGGTCGTCGAGAGGCCCCACTGGAGGTAGAATTGCTGGAGTCAACCCCCAATAGGGCCTGGGAGCAATGAGTCACTTTCCTCTGCGTGGAGGACAGTATGAGGAGCCTCTGAAGGGGCGCTTTGCTTGGGATTGGTTCCTAAATCTGTCACAAAATGGCTGTCTGTCCGATGCACGATCAGACATCTGGGAATAAGAGCGTTGGTAGTATTGCCCGCCCGACGCTGAGGAGGACCGAAAGGACTGGTGCTGTGTATAAGGCGTATATCTCCGCTCTGCACGGCGGAAGGTAGCACTTTGCGCTTGTCTTTATCTTCTATCAAGATTGGCTCCAGACAAGGACCGAATAGTGACGGGGCCGTAAAAGGTGCTGACGCCAATTTCCACTTAGCTTTGATGTCTGCGCGCCAGTTCTGTAGCCAGAAAAGACGCCTGTTGGTCATCGTTGCCGCCATAGCTCGTGAAGCAAATTTTGTCGCCGTCAAGGAGGCATCTACGGAGTATTCCGTTGCTGCCACAAGTTTATTAATGTCCTGGTGCAGCCTGGTATCGGTGGGGGGCAACCTTTCCTGCAGCTGGCGGAGCCAGATCAGGGAAGCCCTGTTGAAAAACGATGTGGCAGTGGCTGCCTTGATAGCCCAGGCCACAGCTTGGTGTGCTTTCCGGAACCCCATCTCCATCCTGCAGTCCTCTGCCTTGAGGCCATCCACCACATCTGAAGTTAGCATCGAAGAAGTTGACAAAGCAGCGACAGGGGAGTCCACTGAAGGGACGGCAAGAAGCTCCTCCAAGTGCGACTCAGCAGAATAAAGACGTTTGTCCAGGCCACTCGGAGCAGTCAGGGAGCCCAGTTGGCCAAAGGCAGATGTAATGACATTGGAGAACAAGGGAGAACAGGGAATCACGTCCTGATCTTGCTTGGAAACATGTGAAAAGGAAAATAATAAATTAAAATAACAAAGTAAATATCAGGGAAGGTAAATGCAAGTTAGAGAGCACTCAAAAAGCCAAGTTCTCACAGCAACTGAGTGAGAAAGACTGAAGCTGATTGGTTGAGGTGGGCGTGGCCTGACAATGGGAAGGTTTAGCACTCAGTTTTCTGCCCAGCAACTAGGAGATACTACCCGTCCATGGATTGGAGGAGCAGCGCAATGGAAAACATGTTTGAGAAAAATCTATAAATGAGCAGGACCTGACAAAAGAATGTTTCCTTGTTCCAAAACATGGTTAAATATCTGACTCTATACTTCATTTACACCATTACTATAGATCTGAGTGAGATTTGTCAAAGAGATAAGCTTCAATTCATAAATAAAGAATAAAGTGAAAATAGAACTTTTAAATTTCTAAATTTCAATCAAAAGCATCCACACACTTCAGGGGTGAAATCCACAGGTTCTGACAGGTTCTGGAGAACCGGTAGCAGAAATTTTGAATAGTTCAGAGAACCAGCAAATACCACTTCTGGCTGGCCCAGAATGGGGTGGGAATAGAGATTTTGCAGTATCCTTCCCCTGGAGTGAGAATGGAGATTTTGCAGTATCCTTCCCCTGCCACACCCATCAAGCCACACCATGCCCACCAAGTCACGCACACAGAACCAGTAGTAAAAAAAATTGGATTTCACCACTGACACACTTCCAGATATTCTTGTTAGCTCCCAGTCAAAAGAAATGGCAAAAATCTTCCTAAATTGGATGATATATATTTTCCCTTACAAATATGCCTTTATAGGCATAAGTTCTCTTGAATGCTCCAAGTGAGTAACAAAGTTAATTTTAAAGAAACAAAAACAAAGCTTTTACATAGTTTTTAGTATTATGCTTTGTCCATTTTTTAAAAAAAAAACTAATGAATCTATACCATGCTACAATCCAAACATGCCTTGGTCTTCTTGCACAAATAGAACATACCAATTGTTATTGGTTGGTTGTGGCTGTGAAGGGGTTTCAAGCTCTACAGCCTGGATGCTTATTTTTTTTACCCCACTCCCTACCCAGATGTCTTAATCTTGAATGAACAGTCTCACAACATGAAGGGAGAGCAAATCTCTAGAGCAACGTTGATGCTAATAACAAATGACATTGGGTAACATTCTGTCCAAAGCAGCAGCAAGCCTAAGCTTGTTAAGTACCTTCCCCCATCGATCTACTGAAAAAGAGCCAGCAAGAGACATGAATAAGTACTTTTTATAGCGCAACTATTTATATAAAGTGTTGTGAAAAAAGGTGATGACTAATTTATTTGCTCATTACATTAACCCTATTGCCTCCCCTTCTGTGTATCACTGAATGCTCTGTATTGGAGTTTACAAACATTGAAAGTAATCTTGTCTATCAAAGTGACATTATTTTAAATAAGTATATAACAAACAGGGATTCTGTGCAAACTAGACAAATGCTTTTTTTTTTTTAACCAACCATTTGATCTCTTTGGAGCACAAATAGTTAAGGGTTATTATGATTTTTCCACAGACAAAATGTGTGAAATGAGACCCAAATTGAGAATGCGTAGGATGCAAATGTGGAGATATTTTGAATATTTTAAAGGTGACACACAGCTGTTAAAATACTGAAAGAAAAGGCAGCAAACAAACAAGGAACTGGATACATGTGTTGCCTGCAGTCAACATCGCATCATTTCCAAAGAATCACAAATAACAGTAATCAACACTCTATTTTCTTCTCATCTGGCAAAAGAAGCAGAGAGAAGTGGGCAGGCATGGGCTAAATTTTAATAAAAATTCAGTTGTCAGAAAGTTCAAAAAAAATGGGTGAGCTTTTCATTTTCAAGAGCCCCGAGTTTTCAGTCACCTATATTGGTAGTGCTGAAAGAACAGCTCCTGTGGTGTATTTTTAAGACTTCATTCCAACGGTTAAAAGGTTTTTTTAAAAAAAAAAAAATCCAAGCAATTTGCTGTATGAAATACCTGCTGATATTTTCCAGCCTTATATTTCATAGATTTGAACCTTTTTTATTCCCTGTAATGATTGAGAAAGTAATTCTGTTACTCAGAACCTGTTTACGTAACCAAAGGAAAAAAGGAACTAAAATTATTGACAAAACTGAAATATAATTTTAAAAGCTTTCATTTATCATAATAATTTCAATAATGAATCTAAGCAGCAAAAGATAATGGACTGGGACTGACTCATGACCACTGAATTCTAATAAACTTTGTAAAAAAAAAACCTAGACATATGACATATGAGTGAATAGCTTTTAGGAATATGATAGCTGCAGCATTTGCCATCCTCCCAGATTGTTTGCCATTACTGTGTCCACAATCACAGGTTCATAAAAATTGATTTATGTATATTAAAATGAATGCAAATGCCTTCTTGACATAGAATCTCTCCATTCTTATGACAAGGTTTCTAATAGTTTTACTAAATACCTGTATTTTCTGAAGATTTGTATGATGATGTATTTTCCAAATGATGTTACTCTTTCCCCATTCTTAATTACAGGCATTAAGGCAGCTATAACATCAAAACAATACTTGGAAGCTGTTGGGATCTGGATGGGGAACTGAGACTTTAGCTGAACCCTGGCAGGCCTGATTGGTTTGTGTTTTAGGGGCTTCTGGATCTGGGAATTGACCATGATTGCTGCTGGATGGAGTTGCATTGATCCAAATAGATCTGTGTGCAATCTGGGGATTGTTTTGGAATCATGACTCCTGTTGAGAGGAGGTGGCACTTGCACCAATACCTGGGTCAGGAAGCACTACTCTCAGTTATCCTTGCACTGGTACTCGCCCAATTGACTACTGTAATGCGCTGTACATGGAACTGCCCTTGAAGATTATCCAGAAGCTCCAGATGCTTCAAAATGTGGTTACATGGACAATTATGTCTGCTCCTACAACTGCACATGTCTGCTTCATGAGCTATAATGGTTGCCAGTTTGTTTCCAGGTTCAATTCAAGGTGCTGGTTTTGACCTTTAATTATACATGGAACAAGGCTGGGTTATTGGAGGGGGTTATTTCCCCTCCCCCTTACATGTATTTGGCCCATCAAGTCAGGAGGCCAAACATGTTACAGTTTATGTCTACTAAGCAGCTTCATCTGATGGTATCCAGGAGGTAAGCCTTCTCTGAGGTGACACCTGCCCTGTGGAATATCATCCACTCTAAATGAGACTGGCTCTGACCCTAATGATTTTCCAGAAATCCCTTAAGACATAGCTTGATCAGCAAGCTATGGGGATCCCTGTGAAAGTGGGGAGACCATGAAATGGCTTTATTATATGTAAGATCATGAATACACTCTTCAATGCTTTTAATTATATTTATGTTTTATTTTTAAGTGTTATTTTTAATTATTCTATTTTATTGGACACCACCCAAAGCCATATTTGTGAGTTGGGTAGCCCTATAAATTTAATAAATAAATGATGCTGAAATCAATATTATTTCAGATGATCCACTATCTTAATATATAAAGAAAATTTAAATATACAGAATAATCTGGCTGTATTCTGTACATTGTCTTTCTAATGTTAGAAGAGTCATAGAATTAAAAGTAATAAATTAGATCCAGTCTTAGTCATGCTTACAATTAACCCAATGAATTGACAGGGCAGCTAATCATAAACTTAAATCTACTGATTTGGATGATGCTATTCCAATAATCATTAACTCTAGATCTTACTCTATGAAATCAGAGTTTAAGACAGTGATCAGGAAAAGAGACTCAGATTATACAATTATAATTATATCGGGCAGCATCTCATGTAACTCAAGCAAGAATACAGACATTTTCCATTTGCTTTGCATTTTAAGACTCTTATTTTTTTGCTCATGAAAGATCTAAATTGGTTTAAATAGCTATAAAAAAATCAAGATTAAAAAAATAACTATAATAGGCATATAAAGGGTGAAGAAATCATGCTTTGTAAAGGTGCACTAGAAATCATCATTATTTGATTTCTAGTGTGTTAATCATGTTAGTAGCTGCAGCATCATAAAAGTCCCGTAATCCATTTGCAGAATGATATGAAGTAAGAGAAAACTCCATAAAAACATTTAGAGACCAAACTATAAAGAGCTCAGACCCAAAATGAAAATCCACATTTGGTTCCAGTGATAATTCTTTCTCTTGATATGTATACTGTATGTTTTTAAATTGCAGACTATTTCTTCAGACAAGGCAAATGCAGATGAAATACATTTATGACCATCATTTTAAGAGAATCAGTTTGGCTCATTCTGCTCCTTAATCCAAGGAGGAGAGGAGGAGAGAAAATAGAACTGCTTTTGCTATTTATGCCAGATCTTCATTGCATTAAAAGCATCAGCACAACAGAAGCAATATATGTTGCTGTAACATACTGAGTTTTTAAAAAGTTGTTACATCCAGCATGGCTATCCAAAGCAATGAGACACACTGCTTTGCAGAAACTGCCTCAAAAAATTTATATTTTATATTTATATTAATTTGAAGTTTATTGAGTTGTGTTCTGTGATGCACAATGATCTTCCATATATATTTAGTACTGGCCTTGGGCAAATGGCTACTTCAGGGACCTGGACAGAACTTGCATAGAAGCAGTAAAACACCCAAGGCAACTTTACTAAATATATGTAAGATCTAGAAATGCACTTTTGGGCCTCTGAATTTGAGCAGGAAGGAAAGAACTGAAGTAACTCTTTATTCTGCATTTATCTGCCTTTGTTTCTTCACTGTGTCTTATCTACTCAGTTCTTGCAACTAGTCACATGATAGGCCTGTTCCCACAATATTCGTATGTTGCTGTTCCCACAACATACAAAGGTATGTTGTGGGAACAGCAGAAAAGGGTTAGTTGACCTAGGCAACTAATTGGGAGAGGAATTTAACCCCAAAGAAGTCAGTAATGCACCATCAGATCTGGAAAACCAAAACCTGTCCAGCTAACCCTTCCCTACTCATCAAGGCAAAAAAAATAAAATGAAATGAAATAGAGTGGCTGAAAAAGCATATTTTCTTTAACAGCACAAAACCAAAAAATTAACTTATTGCAGTGACCAAAGTATACTTACTGATGCTTGCTTGGCCCATTGGGAAGCAGCTGCCATATCATGAAATACATGTGGTATATTAGATACTTCCAGGACAAAACGGATGAAGCCTCTCTATTCCCCAAATAGCAAATTTTATAGAATATGATTGAATGATGCCAGAAGTACAAATAGAGCTGACGGGGTCACTAGGTGATCTGGCCAGGTGTCTTAACTGAATAGAGCCAATGAGAGCACCACTACAGATATCTCCAGCATGCCCCATCCCATCCTTTAAGACAATAGGCAATAAATCTTTCCTTGACTTAGTTCACACTCTGGTGGGGCAGCTGTCACAACCACAATAGATAGATTCATATTGCATAACTTTTTTGATGATGTTCCACTTTTTTTAAAAAAAGTTTCTCAGAGTATACTAACAATTACCTAATTTTTAAAGCAAATTTTAAAATATTAAATAACCATTAAAACAACAGGAAATCCTAATTTCAGCATAATGGTCAGCTTTACAAGTCAGAATATATCAGGACTGAGTGTCAGCTGCATCTCTGCCTTAAAAGCTGCCTCTGATAAAGGGGTTAATTTGGAAAGCAAGGGTATATGGGACAAAAATAATTTTATATCTTATCTAGGATTTTTAAGAGATGGGGATGAGATAATTCCTCATGTTCACATTCTCTGGAGTTTAGTGATTTGGAAGCAGAATGAAGCTACAAAGAATCTCCTTATTCACACAATTCAATCATTTAATTTTTCCCTATAGCTGCATTAGTAAGCTCCAAATGAAAAAGTGCAATCTTGGCAAACTCAACAGCAGCTGTTCGTGTCTTGGTGAATATGTTGAACTGCAGTCCTGTAATTTCCTGTGATCCGATTGGGAATTATTGCAATTGTGGCTCAACATCAGGTGAGCAAAAAGTGAGTCATATTTCTCAAATATTCCTATTCTCACCAACCTCTGTCCGTAGGATAACTCAACAATCTCAGTGAGTTTGATCACACCTAATACGTCAGTGTGCTGTGCCAAGTTTTCAGCATCTTGGACTAAACTTGGCATATCTATCGTTTCATATCTTCACCTCCAGCCCTTGGTTTGTGGGACAGCTGTGATCTATTTATTTTCATTAACACAGTGCGATTGCTTTCTTTTACTTAATTGGAAGGGGACCAAGTAAAATCAAAGCATGGAGCCAATTATCTAGGTCAAGTCTGTATTGGGGGAGGCTTAGCAAATTAGATTTCATTCTCCTAGAAAAGTGTGACCCAGCACTAATAGGGACTCTTGCACAGCAAGTCTTTGCTTTGCTGTTCTGTTTGAAAATGTCATTCACTAATTGCATGGCCTACATTGCTGGTAGACAGTTCATGGAGAATAAGATAGAGCAAATCCACAATCCAATTTTTTCCAGTATTTTTATACAACATTTTGTTTTCAAAAAATACAAAAATATTGTTTTAAATTTCTTGCTAAAACCGGAGGGTAGGAGGTACAATCTTCACATAATAGACCCTAATTTTCTCTAGCATAAGAAAGACAACTTAAATAAGCACAATATTCAAATTTTACTTTGCAGAAGCACCATATAAACAATAACTATGAACACAGACCACGATTTGATAAGACAGGCTAACAAACAATTTAAAGGAAAAGAAGTTTCCAATAACTTCAACTCAACTGGAGAAAAAGGACCAGATACATTCAAAGAAATGCTCCATTTGTAAAAGCTAACTTTTGCATATTTGTGGGATTTATGAAATTCCAACAAGGCAGCCCTGTTTGCTGCCAGTTGCTCTTCATTTTCTTAATAAGGCTTTAGCGCTTGTAGTATTGCTCAGGAGTTATTGCCTGACAACTTTAGATATTTTTACTAAAATAATCTTGATTTCCTCTTATGTATTTATTGCATAACTTACATACATCATTCAAAAAACCTTTCAGTTCTGTTGTCCCAAAGGTGCTTTTTCCAAAAGGGATCTGGACTTTCTTGTTTTTTACACTTCTCATCGAAGAAAGCTTTTTCAGTTCTAACTGACTGGTGGGGAATGGAATTTATATACTTTGCAGTCATCTGGTTATTAGCACTCTGAGGGTTCGTCATTAGGTTTCTGAGGTTGAGACCACTTGTGGATTTATCTGATTTTTTTTTGTTTAAAAATTAGTTTTCCTAATGAGTTTTATATTAAATTTATTTTCATATTATGAACTCTCTGTTTAACATACTTTATAATGAACTTAATTCTTACATTTGTCTACTTGATTTCTTGAGTAGTGTTTTCCTTTCAATAAGTATTAGAGTTTTCAGGTTCAGCAAGTATACTTTCCTGGTTTAGATAACAGATAAATGGTTAAGCTTCAGAAACCAGAAAGCTCCAGTGTAAATAAGGACTAATATTATACAATAAGGGAAGATTTCTGAATTGCAATAATTGCAGTAAAAATATAGTCACACCAACTGAAACTTGCTTTCTTACCTATTCCCAAGACCAACATGTAACATTTGTCCTTCCAACAACTTTACTATGCTTCAATAGTAGAAATAGCTCTCCTAGTGACTATTAGACACACACAAAAAGAGATGCTTTAATATCAAAGATGATTTGTAGCCTTTAATCAAATCTCAGCTGGTGGCAGCATCACCAGCAAAAAGAGGACATGAAATTTGGAAAGTCAAACTGAACTTTTCCTGGAGGCTGAGCCGTATGTATGTATGTATGTGTGTATGTATGTATGTATGTACAGTATGTATGTATGTAGTGTATATGCAATTCTAGAAATGGTTTGTCATTGCTTTTTTTCAGGATCCTCCATTCCATTTTCTAGTTTAACCAACGTCTCTGTAATTTCCAGATAGTAAACATCTAGATACTAATCAAAACTTTTTTTTTAACTTTCTGATATTTGCCAAGGGCAAATTTTATTTCCTTTTTGGGGTTTGTTATGTGATGTTTTCTGTCCTCTGAATCCTAAGACAATGGTGTAAAGTCAAAAGGAAGTGGTTTCTTTGCTGCTTTTTGTAGCTATGCCATGATCAGAACAATCTGCAGGCTGCTAAGTCAGCAATCTTCTTTTTCCATCTCTTCCGTTGTGGGCAGCACTGGGTGTGCTGCTTTGGCCCACTTAGCTACAGTGACAATTAGGAACTGGTCTGTTTTCTGGCCTAGCCAAATGGGCAAGTGCCAAGGAGCTTCAGCTATTTTCCCAAGGGAGACTGCTATCACCACAGCAACCACTAATTCTATGAATGGAGCTAGGACCCATATCCTTTTGCAGCTAGCTATAAATCAGAGAATGTCATAGGCATCTGGAACAAAGGACAACCGAGGAAACCCAGAAAGGGTATGATAGAGCAGAAGGATGGTGCTTGCAGAGATTATGGCAAAGGAAAGAGGCCAGCCTTTCATACACAGCTTAAAATATCTCAAACTGTATGTCTAGCTGAATTTTAAGCCAGTGGATTTCTGTAACTCATAATATACATTTTTATTTTATAAACATAGTAGATTTAGACATTTAGAGCCCCTACTTTTCAGAGATCAACATTGAAAGCCCAGAGCCTTGGGCACCCCTGAAACATTTTCACAGAGGCCTCTTGGAATATAGCTATTGCAAACTGGTGACCTAGTTGTCCATTACTTTAAAGCAGAAGACACACAAAAAGCATTTTATATGTTGTAACATTAACTAGTTAAAAAAATAAATCTGCTCATGCAACCCTCCAAAACACAAGAAAACACAGAAAATCCTAGCCATCTCACTCATGACTCCACTCATTTAAGAATTGTCATCCCACTCACTGTATCTCAGGTCCTATTAAAAAAAGTTGATCTTCAAACCAGAAAGATTTCCTACCTTTTCTGCAGTACAATATACTTCTACTATGTAGATTTTCAGTCTGGAAACTCTCCCTCACGTCAGCTAAAAACCGTAAAGTATATAAGCATGGCTCAAAAATCAGTAACATCATTTCACCCTTGGCCCAAATTCTGGTTTTTCTACAGAATCTTATCTTGCTATGATAACAGTTCTTGGAAACTCAAAGCACTCTCTCCCTCTCTCTCTCTCTCTCTCTCTCTCTCTCTCTCTCTCTCTCTCTCTCTCTCTCCCTCTCTCTCCCTCCCTCCCTCCCTCCCTCCCTCCCTCCCTCCCCCTCCCTCTCTCTCTCTTCTGTAAAATTTCATTTGGCCTAATAAAGGGATTATATCATATGGATTGTAGATATATATTTTTTTCTCATGGCCCAGGTGGTTATTATTGCTTTTTCAAACCCTGAGAAACATTCATAGAATACAGATCAGGAAGGATCTCTGAAGCTGAACTATGGAAAAGATTTCTACCAATGCTCAATCTTACTTCAATATCAACAGAGAGACGAAATTACAACAGCCTTCCACTATCCTCTGCCATTTGGCCATGTTGGATCATCCCCTCCCCCTTACTGCCACACAAACACCAAAACTGGAACCAAGTTGCCAAGTTCATGAGTGGTGGCTTAAGGCATTTCATATATGCATATACAATTCATACCAACAATGTGAAATGCTGGACATAGGAAGGATTGTTCTGACCATCAAACCTCAAAATTCATCACAGGTCCATCTGCTCACAAGTAATCCAATGTAATCCATTGGATATATAATATAATATATAATATACTCTCTTTATTTTGTAATGAGGAGGATCCCATAGCGTCCTTCTTCTCCTAATTTAAGAGTGCATCCTTTTTCTGAAAGCTGTAAAACAATGATGACAAACAAAGGACAGGAAGGTGAGTGAGCTCAAAATGAAGAGCGGGGTGCTCTCAGCAAAGGAAGGTCTGTTCCAAATTCAAATTAGGATAACCACAGACATTTATTGTATTGGGTGTATGAGTTACACAATGTATCCTGAACTTCTATTCATAGTATCCCTGGGAATCTACTTAGGCTAGGAATGATTTGGTCAATGGGACTTCATGATGAACCTGTCTTTATACCTGGCTCTCTTTCACATCCAAACTTCAATTCCTCTTTATGGGCTTGGAAATAAACCATTTGCCTCAAGTTCTTGTGATGTCATGGAGCAGAAAGGCAGGAAAGCTACTGTTGATACTTTTTCTAAGAGTAGGATGGAAAAGCAGCCTTGGAGTAACTATACTTCCAGACAAACCTTAAAAATATTTCCCTTCTAGTTAAAAAATCATTTTAAAATACACACTCGGGGATTAGGAGCAAACAAATAGCATTCCTAAAAACCACAGGAGACAAATAATATATCAAGGCTCAACTTTCCCTTTTATCTCCTGGCACATTAATATTTGTTGCACAGTAGATCCAAACCAGTTCTGATTTCAAACTTGGAAAAAGCATTAAGACGGTGGAGCAAGGGCCCAAATCCTGATGCAATTTCCTATGGGTAACAAAATCAGAATTTGGCTTAATCTGGACTTCCAGATACTGAACCATGTGCACAGAGTGGCTTTTCACTCCCTTGACATCTCTTCTGTCACACCAGCCTGCTCGCAACAGGAAATATAAATTACTCAAGAAAAGGCTGTTGTTGTGCAACTGGCATAATGTATTTCATAAACACAGATGTGATCTAGGGGGAAAGCAGCTTTTGAAGGAGAACAAACTTCTAATTCAGTCCTTGCCTAGGCAACAACCCTGATATTCAATTTTATAAACCACAAACCCCACGCTGCCCTCTTGGTCTTTCAAGGATGTTCCCTAGTACCAAGATTGTTTACTAACAATCTGTTATGTATTGATACTTTTAAGCGGGAGTTTCAAACCTGCTTACGTTTCTGATTGGCTGACAGTCTCTCCAGGATTGTATATAAGGAGGACTGCAGCCTCTGAGTTTTTGCTGAAGTCTCACTGTATATTAAAGAGCTGTTGTCACTTGCTTGCTTGTGCCTCTCGTTATTCCCGAACCACTTCATTGGCGACGAAGGTGGGATCGAGGCTACAAGAAGCCAACCAGTGAGACCACGAGCTTCAGCTAGGCGACGAGGCGAACCACAGGAGACATACCGGACATGTCTGCCTACGTTCCGCCCAAGCCTTTTGATCCGACCCGCGAAAAATGGGTCTCGTACCTAACGAGGTTTGAATGCTCGTTAGAAGCCAGCGACATGCAGGGCCTCTCGGCTAATCGAAAGAGAGCCCTATTCCTAAGCCACTGCGGACCGGACGTGTTCGAGATGGCCGAGTCACTGTGTGAGCCAACGCCGGTTCAAACAGTCTCATGGGACACCCTGATGGCAACTCTCCGGGCTCACTACGCTCCGGTCCCCTCCAAGTTCATGCAGCGATACCAACTGAGGCAGCGCGTCCAACGAGAAGGAGAGCCGGTCAGCGCGTACATGGCCAGCCTGAGAAAAGCCGCAACTCATTGCGACTACAGAGACTTGGATGACGCGTTGCTTGAGCAACTGATCTGTGGTGTTCGGGACATTAGGCTGCAACGGCGACTGCTCGCCAAGCCTGATTTGACGCTCGCCGGAGCCCTTGACGAGGCCAGGGCTCACGAAGCCTCCACAAAGGCCGCTGAAACGCTACAGCGCCCGCCGACCAGCAAAGACAGCCCCAAGTCTGCCCCGGTGCACAGAGAAGACGCCGGATCCAGCTCGGAGTCCGAGTCGGATGAGGACGTCTTCCGAACAGAGCACCGGAGAAAAGACACTGGCAGCCCCCGGCGAAGCTGTCCCAGCTGTGGTGGGCACCATGATAGACTGTCCTGCAAATACAGAGAGGCTATTTGCAGGCGTTGCGAGAAGAAAGGGCACTTGGCGCGAGTCTGCAGAGCCATTCTGCCCAGAAGTCTCAAACCACGTGAGCGCCGCAACCAACCGGAATCAGCGCGCCAGAAGCAGCCAACGAGAGAAGGCGGCGCGAAAAAACGGCGCGAATTTGAACCGCGAGATGGCCGCAGCATACACATCGACCAGGCCAGCACAACGGTCGAGGACAAAGTCAGCACGGTGGTCGAAATCAACGGAAGACCGTGCTCGATGGAGATCGACACCGGATCAGCTCTCTCCATCATGTCGTGGACAACCCTAAAGACCCTCCTGCCGTCGTTCCGGAAGGATCAACTCTCCAGACAGAGACTGCGCATCCTAGACTACCAGGGGAACCGAGTCCCCCTCGAAGGCGTGGGCACGTTCCGGGTCACCTACGGAGACTACGAAAGAGACCTGCCGCTGACCATCGTCACGAAGCAGCTGCCGAGCCTCCTGGGCATGGGGTGGTTCCGAGCCCTTGGCATGGGCTTCACCGGCGTCCACCTGATGTCCAAGTCAACCCTGAAAGACAGCCTCCTGTCCGAGTTCCAGGACGTTTTCGGGGACACATTGGCTAACTCAAGCCCGGGGCCGCGAGAATACTTAGCTGACAAGCCCTGGTTCCAGCGCCGCCCCAGCGAGTCGCCACTCCCAGCCGGGGATAACCACGCCCCGGACAAAATCCAGGAGGTTCCATTGGCGGAGCCGGGAGAGACAAAGAGTCCCTCCGACCAGCTCGACGCCTCACCAAACACTGAACTGCGCAGGTCAACTAGGGCGAGAACTCAGCCTAAGCACCTGCGAGACTTTGTTTGTACATATGTTAATTTTTGAGTGTTAGTGCCTTCTGGGAAGGGAGGGGTGTTATGTATTGATACTTTTAAGCGGGAGTTTCAAACCTGCTTACGTTTCTGATTGGCTGACAGTCTCTCCAGGATTGTATATAAGGAGGACTGCAGCCTCTGAGTTTTTGCTGAAGTCTCACTGTATATTAAAGAGCTGTTGTCACTTGCTTGCTTGTGCCTCTCGTTATTCCCGAACCACTTCACAATCCACACAAATTGCTGTGAATGATTTTCTTAACAGTTCTTTCATGCACTGTATGAGATGGGGATATTGTTACCGTATGTTAAAAAAAAAAGCCTGTTCCAAGTTTGTAAACCAATCCGCAGGTATTACATTTCTGATGAGTTTCAGGAAACACCACTACTAATTCAACCCAGTTTTAGACTTGTTAAAAATTAAAGTTTCAATATATATTCACTATATATTCAGTAAACCTACTTGTCACCTTCCACTTATAACAATCTACTCAGCACTTGATTGGCCCCCGAAAATTTGTTTGTTTTTAATTTCAGTCAGATTCAGGCAGCATATCTTTTTTGGGAAAGGCAGTTTAATCAAGTCTGGAGGCTGTGCATGATTCCCAAAGGTGGACAAGAAATGCAAAATGAACCAGTTTTACAAGGTCAATCAAGGTCATCTTGAACAAAGGAAGAATTGGGCCCAGAACATTAACTATCATTGTACCCTATGCAAGTGCCTGCTGGACTAAGAGAAATGTGCTCCTGATGTTTAAAATTGAAGCTAAAAGATAATGGCCAAATATGGAAGGAATGAAGATCCTTTGGAGGCTCCTAAAGCAGTCAATTTTTATAAAAAGATTAGCAATAATTTGTCAGAATCGTAGCAGAAGCCAAAGCAAAACAATGTAGTACTTAGATGAGTGGATTCTTCCACCAAGGATCAAGTGTGTGAAAGAATCAAACCCTGGTATGGTGATATTTGAATCAGCAAGAAGAAAGCCTTTGGATCAATCAAAAATCACTGAAAATTTTTGAAAATTTTATGTATCCGAATGTACAACCAAAATGTTGGAGATGTAATTGTAAGGATGCCACTTATTTTCACATTTGGTGGACATGTAAAAAGGTTAAAGCGTTTTGGATAAAAATTTGGTGGATTTTACAAAATATTCTTAAAAAGAGGTTGACATTTACACCACAGCTGTTTCTGCTGGGTATAGTTATGGATTGTACAGTTATAGAGACTAAATTGATTTTGAATTTAATAACTGCAGCAAGACTGTTGGTGGCACAATATTGGAAGAAGCAAGATTTACCTACAATCCAAGAGTGGACAATGAAAGTTACAAACCTAGCGGAAATGGCAAAAATCTCGGCGTACTTGAAGGATCATTCAAATGAAAGATATTTAAGAGACTGGAGAAGATGGATAGATTATATTCAAAATAAATACCGGAATAAGAAATTGCAGACAGGTTATGAATGATTATATAGATATTTGGTGTGTCTTTAAGTAATTAAGCTAGGTGGGTAATTAGGGAATTGAAGGAACAAGAGATGTGGAATGTTATAATTATTTAGACTAGGATTGATTATGATTGTTGAAGGTTATACCCTGTAATTTGTTCTGGGAAGAGGAGTGGGGAGGGGGGAGGTTGGGGTAGGGAAGTGGGGGCGGGGAAATATGTAAACTTTTTGTAAAACTTTTCAATAAAAAAAAAAGAAATCACTGAAAATTTTTGACTTCCAGGGAAGAATACAGACTAAAGATGTAGAGCCAACAACTGCGGCTAAGAACAAGGAACGATGAGTAGATTACCTTCTTAGGCTCTCTCTAGACAAAGAGAGGTTGTGAGATCACTCAAGCTGTGCTCCATATGGTTGCTTCTCAGGAGGAGACTGCAAAGCAGCAGTTTCTGAAGGGTGGAAGAAGCAAGAGCCAAGGTAATATGCCATGGTTGCTCCAGCTATAATTGGAGGCTTCAAAGAACATTAAGTTGACACTTCCTTTACTAATGACTTTTCAGAAATTACCTATTAACTACTTGAAATGGGCAGATGCCTTCAAAATAACAAGACTGGAAACACCAGGTGAGTGTCTTTGATTCTTAATATATATGAAAAAGCTCTAATATAGCTGCTGATACAGTTCTACAGAAGAATTACTGAGTCTATCATCTGCACCTCTATTACTGTCTGGTTTGGCTCTGCAACCCAACAAAACAGACACAGACTTCAGAGGATAATTAGAACTGCAGAAAAAACAATTGCTACCAACCTGCCTTCCATTGAGGACCTGTATACTGCATGAGTCAAAAAGAGGGCTGTGAAAATATTTACAGACCGCTCACATCCTGGACATAAACTGTTTCAACTCCTACACTCAAAACGACGCTATAGAGCACTGCACACCAGAACAACTAGACACAAGAACAGTTTTTCCCCGAACACCATCACTCTGCTAAACAAATAATTCCCTCAACACTGTCAAACTACTTACTAAGTCTGCACTACTATTAGTCTTCTCATTGTTCCCACCACCCATCTCCTTCCACTTATGACTGTATGACTGTAACTTTGTTGCTTGTATCCTTACGATTTATATTGATATTGTTTCCTGATTGCTTATTTGTACCCTATGACTATCATTAAGTGTTGTACCTTATGATTCTTGATGAACGTATCTTTTCTTTTATGTACACTGAGAGCATATGCACCAATCACGCTTGGCCAATAAAAAATTCTATTCTATTCTATTCTATTCTATTCTATTCTATTCTATTCTATTCTATTCTAATAATTTAAAATACACAGCAAAAAACAAAGCAAGATATTGGCAATAGAATTTTTAAACAGATTACGGCCTCTAAAAATGTTGAAATATTTTATTTTGAATATTACAATTTTGAAATTGATTCTAAAGAATAAACTATTTTGGTGAGAAAGAAAAATTATTTCTTGTATTACAGATATAAAAAGAGAAATAACATATGCAACTTTATAATGGCATTCAGAGACATTTTGGAGGAATTGTACTTTCAAATAAAATTCAAGAATGTGAACAAGAATTAGTCAGTAGACATACAAAAACAAATTAAAAAAGAAATAAGAATGCCATTTCCAGAAAGTAATTGGAATAATTTCTTCTTGCTGGGCTTGAGGCTTCTTAAAGTTTTGAAGAAATAGATTAAAAAGCAAGATTTTTTAAAAAGGAATACAAAGTTAGTTTATTTGATCAGTGTTAAAATGGTATTTGTTATTTTATATGATTCATTTTGTACTTGCTGACATCTGCACTGGAAAAATATGGTATTGGATTTGCTTACAGTTACTGTAATATGGTGTTTAAATCTTCCTCTACAGCTACTTTATATATCTTAATGTGACAGAATCTAAATTGGCTTAATATCTAATTGTCTTTCTACTTTAAGGAATATCTGTGAGCTTGTTCTCTTAAAAGGAGATAATGTCCATCTTTGTCATGTTAAGTTTCAGCCTTTTGATACATGGATGCTGCAACTATACTATGCTTTCTAAATGTGGATTTGCTTATGGTTAAGAGTTGAGATATGGGTTGATGAATTCTACAATTTACAATATTTGAGGACTCTCTTTGAACTTTTTGCTGACAGTTGGATTGAAGAAGATATTACTCATTGGATTTCCATGAAGTTAAGTTATGAGATGAAGAATTTTATATTTGTTAATTAAAAGGAGATATTAAAGATAGTGATGTTGTTTATCTTTTTCTTGAGGGTGGGAAGTTGCTTTCTTAAGGTTTTCTTAAGGTTAAGGTTCTTAAGGTTTTTTTCCTTTACTTTTTTTCTTGCACTGTTTATTGCTTTCTTTTTTTTTTAGTTTACATTATCTTTTACTATTATGATTAAAACTTTTAATAAAAATATGAAATATTGAAGACTTCCAACATGCCAGAAACTGAACAGAAGATGGAGTTTGGTAAAGTTACAGAAACAAGCCAAATTGGTCCGCTTAACATATCTATCCTGGTTAACTCCACTAATCATACAGGAGATTCAAAATGACAGAGCAGAATTTAGGAGGGTATTAGAATAGTACAATTTCTAGAGATGGTATCTGGGGCAAGACTAAATTTTCACAAGAAATAGTTTACCTCAGAATATTTTGTCAGTCAGCAATGCCCCCTGCACCCTGGTATTCTTCAGATATACTCATTAAAAGTACTCCAATACATTGAAGGACACCAGATCCAGGAAGTCTCGATTAGCATCTTTCAACAATATCTAGATTAAGTTATCCTTGAATTTATTTGTCTCTGAACACTGACTTTAGGATCATTTTCCCAGTTTCACTCTGCTTTACAAATTAACTATTACTAAATCTAGAATGGTGACTCTGTGGTTGTAAGCAAAACATGGTTTAGTCTACATGGAACATGTTGTGTGAAACCACATTATAAACTTTGTTACTAAGTAACTAACTTTGTTACTAAGTTTATAAATGTTGGAGTAGTTTACAGGTGAGTCTGTTGTGCAAAACCAGGATTAGTCTATGGTGCAACAAACCATCACTTTCCACAGCAAATAGACTCAGTGTGTTTCTTAAAGTCATTTAATTGAAAATAGTGACGACTTGCTTAGAAACTTTTCATATATCTTATGCTACTGTATAACAGCTTATGCATGCTATAAATAATAGAAAACCCTGCTGGAAGAGCATGTTCTGTTCTATATGAAGCAACAAAAGCATGATCATAAAAGCGGTGAAATTCTAGGAGCTGTGAATACATAAGACAGAAACATTTGGACAAAAGCAGTTAGGGAAGATTTTGGAGAATCAATGTTAATGATACTCCAGGGAATCACTCAACTGAACTGGGGCATCATAAACTTTCATTTGGAACAGTGCAGACCTGGCTCGTCTTGCACTTTTGGCTGTCTAATTTCAGCACAGAAAACATCTCACCTGCAGCTACTCTACAAATTACTTGGGCAACCCACTTTGGTGGGCGAGGGAGGAGCCGGCCGTCTTCTTTCTTTCCAACAGGCTCTTTCCAGCATCTGCTGGCTATGAATTAGGGGAGACAAAGTCCACTTTATATCTGGGGGAATGGAAGGCCCTCAGGTGGGGAAAGTTAGGCAGCAAGCCCCGTCCGACACCTGATCCCCATCAACTACCCCCGCTGAATTGGAGCCAAGGGGAGGATGCCTCAAGATCCCTTCCCGTCTCCCCAAGCCACTATGGGGCCCTTTCCCTTCACCCCAGGTCACACTCTCCCTCAGGGCATGGTGGGGCACGAGGAATCGCGAGTCAGGGGGTTCCTTCACTCACACGGCAGCCTTGCCTGCCATCCAAAGTAGACACTCCCAAGGGAGCGTCTGGAAGCTAGGACCAGCTAGAGAGGAAATGCAGCCGCTGTTGTTTTCACACAGCAACACCGAGAAGGACTTTGGCAGCTCTTTATGGACATTGCCCCTCGGGAACGTCTGAGTGAGGTTTAAGCACTCCTTAAACCAGAGGTCTTCAAACTTGGCAGCTTTAAGACTTGTGGACTTCAACTCCCAGAATTGGCTGGAGAATTCTGGGAGTTGAAGTCCACAAGTCTTAAAGCTGCCAAGTTTGAAGACCTCTGCCTTAAACCCTGACAACTGACATTCAGTCCAACAGACATTGACTGTTCTTCCCTCCTCTCCCTCTGTTCTTTCCCTGAAGAAAGAGTTAACACTCTTTCTTCAGAAATTCAAAGTATGGAGTCCAAAGACCTTTTTAAAAGCAAGAGTCGCAGTACATGCATAATTATGTTCCAAAGAGAGAACGGCCTCTTAAATCCCAGCTTGCATCAGAGTCCCTGAAAATAATCAAAGTAATGTGTAATATCACATTACTGGCTAAGGAGCTCTGGTGGCTCAGCAGACTAATTAACATCCACTTACATCTGCTGCCTGCAATTACTGCAAGTTCAAATCTCACCAGGCTCAAGATTGACTCAGCCTTCCATCCTTTCTAAGGCAGGTAAAATGAGGACCCAGATTATGGGGGCAATAAAATGACTTTGTATAAATATACAAAAGTATGAAGGCTGTTAACGCATTGTAAGCCGCCCTGAGTCTCCGGAGAATGGCGGCATATAAATCATATATATATATATATATATATATATATATATATATATATATATATATATATATATATATATATGTATATATATATACACACACACACACACACACACACATATGTAGGTCTTTGGTTATTCGGGTCTTCTCCCACGTAAATTTGGAAGTGTCTTGGCGACATTTCGACGAAGTCTCATTCGTCATCTTCAGGCTGATGTTCTCGGCTTCGTGCTTCCAGGAGAAATGTGAGATCGCAGCTGTCTCTTCCTTTTAACTGCTAGTGGGGTGTGAGCTGATTGGGTGGGAACTTGGCTGTGTTCTGATTGGGTGGAGGTGTGTTCTGATTGGTTAGGGGCTTGGCTGTGCTCTGATTGGATGGGGGGTTGGTTATGCTCTGATTGGCTGGGGGTGTGTTCTGTTTGGGTGGGGGCTTGGTTGTGCTCAGCTTAGTCTGAGTTGCAGGGGGATTTGAGCTGGTGAGCTGCGTTGTTGTTGTTTGGCTTCGTGTTTGTGGCCGTGCGAGCTCTTCATGGTGGGTGTCAGTCTGCTTCATGTATGGATTGGAGGGGTTTAAAGTGGCTAATGATGCAGCTGTGGTCTGGCTTCTGGTCCTTGGTCGTGGCTCATTATCAGTGTGGGTTTGAGTCTGCTTTCTGCGTGGATGTGTGGTGGTGACATCCTGTGTGGCTCTCGTGAGTGTGGGTCTGGTGTCATTTGTCATGTTAGGGACTCGTTTGTCAATAAGGGCGGGTTTCCAAATGGCTGGTAGGCAGAAGGTATCGTCTCGTTTGTTCATGCTGTGTGGGCGTTTTTCTATCTCGATGGCTTCTCTGATTATTCTGTTGTTAAAGTGTTCAGTTTTGGCGATAGTTCTGGTCTTTTTAAAGTCAATATCATGTCCTGTGGCTTTAAGGTGTTGGACCAGGGAAGAAGTTGGTTCCTCTTTTCTGACTGAGTTCTTGTGTTCTTCTATGCGTGCACTTATTCGTCTGTTGGTTTATCCAATGTATGTGGTGGGGCAGGCGGTGCATGGGATTTCATATACTCCTTGATTTTCTAACTCAATTTTGTCTTTGGGGTTCCTTAGGATGGTGGATATTTTTCGGTTTGTGCAGAATGCTGTCTTGATGTTATGTTTGTGGAGGATTTTGCTTATTCTGTCTGTGGTGCCTTTTATGTATGGGAGGAGGGCTTTGCCATTTTCTTGTTCTCTGTCTTGGATTTTAGTGGGGGTTTCTTTTTGGATTAGGTTGGTGATCTTATTTCTTTGGAATCCATTGGATGTTAGTACGTTAGTGAGGGTGTGTAGTTCGGTTTTTAGGTGTTGTTCGTCAGCTAAGCGTTTTGTTCTGGAAATGAGTGTCTTGGCTACAGAGTTGATCTGGGCAGGGTGGTGGTGTGAGAGTGTGTGCAGATAGCAGTTTGTGTGTGTTTTCTTCTGGTAGATAGTGTGTCCTAGGGAGCCACTGGATTTTCTGTAGACTAAGACATCCAGGAAGGGAAGTTGGTTGTTCGCTTCTGTTTCCATGGTGAACTGTATTTTGGGGTGTAGGCTGTTGAGGTGTGTGAGGAAGTTGTCCAGTTTTTCTTTCCCATGTGACCAGATTATGAAGGTGTCGTCCACATATCTGAGCCAGAGTTTGGGTTTGTGATCAGATTTTTCTAGAGCTTGGGTTTCAAAGTATTCCATATAGAGGTTGGCAATGACAGGTGAGAGGGGTGATCCCATGGGTGCTCCTTCTGTTTGTTTGTATTTCTGTCCATTATAGATGAAGTATGTGTTGGATAGGCAGTGGTTGGTCAGATCTAAGATGTGCTTGGGGGGGTTATATTTGTTTTGGATAACTGTCAAGGCTTCTTTGATTGGTACTTGGGTGAAGAGGGATATGACATCGAAGCTCACGAGTAGGTCACTGGGCTGTAAGTTTTGTTGCTTTATGATGTCAATGAACTGGAATGAGTTTTTTACGTATGAGGTGATGGATTCTGCATAGGGCTGTAGTTGTTTGGCGAGAAATTTGGCTAGGTTTTGTAGAGGTGAGCCGATGGAGCTGACTATGGGTCTAAGTGGGGTTCCTTCTTTGTGTATCTTGGGGAGACCATAAAGCTTAGGGCATCTGGATGATTTCTCTCTGGGAATGATTCTTTGCTGAATCTCTTCGCTGATGGGGGAGGCTTTTATTTTGGATCTGGTGGTTTTTTCCAGGTAGGTGGTGGGGTCTGTGTTTAGGGGTTTGTATATGGAGTCTTGCAGTAGGTTGGTTAATTTGGTTTGGTAGTCAGATGTGTTCATAACCACCGTGGCATTGCCCTTGTCTGCTGGTAGGATTATTATGCTGGTGTCTTCTTTCAGGTTAAGTAGTGCTGTCTGTTCCTCTTTGGGTAAGTTACTTTTGGGTGGCTTGCTGGTGCAGAGGATGTTGGTGATTTCGAGTCTGATTCTGTTTGCGTCGTCGGGGTTGATTTTGGTCAGGCTGGTTTCAACTCTGCATATAATGGTTTCAGTGGGGATGCTTTTGGGAGCGACTGCAAAGTTGAATCCTTTGGAAAGGACATTGGTTTCGGCTTTGGTGAGGATCCTATCTGAGATGTTATGCACTGTTTGTTTCATGTGTGGCTGTGAGGGTGGAGGGGATTGTTTCTGGCGTTCTTGTAGTCTTCGGAGTTTGTTGGTGTGTGTGTCTGTCTTGAGGGTGGTCTGTGTTTCGGCTCTCCAGACGGCAAGTTGTTTGGATTTGTCCCAAAGTGCGGGGTGGATCTTGTTGCTGAGTTTGAGGTGAAGTATGAGGAGATCCTTGTTGATTCGGTCTAGGAGGAATCTTTTTCTGTGGAGTTCATTTCTGATTAGGGCTAGTTCTGTTCTTTTCAGAATGCGTTTGGTGGCTGCAGAGTTGGAGTGGAATTTCAGTTGGAAGCCTGTGGGGATTAAATTTTGATCTCGGCAGTTGTGTAGGAATGCAAGGTGACATAAAATGGAAGCTCTTTGGACTTCGAGTTTTTCATAGGTCCTGGTCAGATGGTCGATTTCCTCCCCATAGAGGTGCAATATTTGTTTTCTCAGGTTTTCGCGGGTGTTTGTATGTAGGTCTTTGGTTATTCGGGTCTTCTCCCACATAAAATTGGAAGTGTCTTGGCGACGATATATATATATATATATCAGCAGCAAAACCCGTTCTTCTAAAGTTTTCAATTTTTTATTATTGCATCACATTGAAATAGTTTGGCTTCTCCAACCTGCTTTTTTCCAGACTTGTTAGGATACATCTCTCATCATTCCTAGCCAATGTGGCCATTCTATTCTGGGCGTTGGTTGTCTAACAACCTGAGTGCACTAGTTGGGTGAGGCTGGGGTAATTCCTTATCTGAAGCCCCAATTCTTCAGCAACAGCTTCTGTTTCCTTATTTGGAACAGAAATGCAAGATATAAACAAGCAAGAAGATGAACAATGTTAAGCACATGTAAATCACGGATTAAAAGCAGAGCCAAGGTGGGGCTTATCCTAATTAGGAGTAGAGGAAGAAGTCTAAGTTAGATCTCTAATAGCAATGGAAATAGAATCCAAAACGCCTGTTAAGAGTTTGAAGGATCACATGAAGGAATGTGACAGAAGTTCTGCTGCATTCTAGTTAAGCCTCAGCTGGGATGCACAGACCCAGCTTCATGACTGCCAGAAGTAACAGTGAAATCTTCCCCCACTCAAGTGGCTGTGCAAGAAAGCCCAACAAAGCCTTCAGCTCATTAATATGAATCAGCTGGAACTACAGGGCAAGGCATGCCATTTTCTCCAAAATACCCACCGCTAGCAAATAGGCAGCACCTGTTTCCCCAAAGAGGTGATCTGCTCTTCAGGAGGTTTTGGTGTTGGACAGCTCTCTGGAGACATTGCTGTGCGCCATAAAGGTTTTGCAGGATCACTGAGCAAACACAAAAGCCTGCAGAGCTGTATTTAAGTGTGTTTTTCACACCGGGTTTTACCAATAGTGTTTCATATGTGAAAATGCATAAACAGCAAAAGAGAAATTTCATATTCTTCCATCGGTGGAAACTAGGTTTACATTGCTACTAAAGACTGATTTCAAAATGCTATCATCTTTTAGCATTTGGTGGTGTTTAGTACTGTATATTCACAAGTTTTTATAGCCCTCTTCATGATTATTCCTATACTAAGTCTGATTTTTTTAAAAAAAATTACAATTGAGCAATATCCTCATCTGTTAATAATTCTACCCAGGTATGTGCAAGTTCCTACTTCTCCAGACTCTTCATCAGACTAGATTCCCCAAATCCAAGAAACAGCATTGCTGAAAAATGACGATGTCATATTCTCTAAACCAGGGGTCTCCAACCTTGGCAATTTTAAGACTTGTGGACTCCCAGAGGAATTCTGGGAGTTGAAGTCCAAAGTCTTAAAGTTGCCAAGGTTGGAGACCCCTGCTCTAAACCACAATCTTAAAGAACAATCCCTAAGCAATCTACAACAAATAGCCAATCAATTAAAATAACTCTTCTCCCCATTTGTACAAACAGTATTGGGGGGGGGGGTTACAGAAGTCCCCATCTCTCTGACTGAGGGGAAAAAAATTCTAAATTTCATGATTATGGAGGGTTTATCTATTATTCTGTCATTGCTATAGGCTCTCCACCGCATAAGAGTAATTCAGGGATAATGCAATTCAGATATTCTGGATTTTAGCACTTCTCAGCCTTAGTCTTTATGCCAAAGGGCAAATATTTGTGGGATCTGCAGGCTAAAACTTGTACAGGGCATAATACCTAGTGTATTGAAAAGACTGGTGATTATAAAAAAATATTTCAGTCCATGTTTGTAGAATCAGAGTCTTTTAATAATGACCTTCTTTGAAAGAAGAAGGGGGCATAAGTTTCTAGCTTATCAGCATGCTATCTCTGCCAGTTCAAAATCAGTCATTATGTTGTAATAAGATATGTGAACTGGCCTCATATTTTATCAAGCACAAAGTTAGATTAATGCAAGGCATATTTTTCAACATTAGCCATTAAATCAACCATGTTATTTAATTAATTAAATTTAAATTATTTTTCTGCCAAATAACTACCAAAACTAATTTAAATGTGCAGGCAAGCACATTATACAGTCCTCCAAAATTTGAAACACACATCATCAAAGTACTCATCGAAATCTCCCTCCACTTGAAAACCAATAGACCTGAAAATATATGCCATATATTTTCTCATTTGCAGTCATTGATCCTAAATGTTCCCTGAATTTTGCAGGAAATATTTAATCTATTTCATTTTATGCGGGAAACATTTATTTCTTACTGCAAAATGTTGAATATATTATTATGTAGAGAAATAGTTTTCATGTTCTAGAGTCCATGAAAGATAGCTAAGGTGTGACAAAATGTAAACAGTATGTATGGATTGTACAGTATAGGTGTATTGGGACTTGCAGATTGTTGTCAGTCCTCTCAAACAAGATGCAACATGATGAAGTAATTCTACTTTAATGTAAAGTTACATTAACAAAGTCTTGCAAGTCTGAAATTACAATATTCCCACGTTTTAACTGCTTCATCTATTAGGGCAGTCCTTCTAAGTTTCTTCTGTGAGTGTTAATGCCTGCCTTTTATGTTCGATTGTTTCCTGGCAGCACCTCCTCCCCTTGTTCCTCAAGGTCATCCAAACTTTCGGGACTTCCGGTTTGCTGTTTGTCCCCGCTGGACGCTGCTTTGGGATCGTCGCACCCACTGCCTGTAAAGAGCCGCCTTTATAGCGGAATGGCGGCTCGAAAAAACTCCGTTTCCATGAGGAAACGGAGATAGAGCAGGCTGGGGTGGGTTGAGTCCTCTGCCTAATCCCAAAAGTTTTTTTTTTGCTTTTGGACGGAGCGGAAGAGACTCCCCGTATCCCCAGCCGATGCTCCGGGCTCTGGGAGATCTCTGCTACACGCAGAGCTAGGTGGCAAAAGCAAGCCTGTAAACTTGCAAAACTAATTAAAGAAGACGTGAGCTGGACCGCTGACCCTGAGGCGCAAGTATTTTTTTTTTCTTATTTTTCTTATTTTAGAAAAGTTACTGAAGTTGTTTAAGAACTGAAAGGAAAAAAGATTTTTTAAAATGGCGATTGCTGAGGCTTGAAGAGAGGCTGAAAAGGGAAAGTCCTTCCGTTTTCTATTACAAAGTAGCGGAATGAATACTTCTGGCCGTAATTGAGGCAAAACCTCACTCTCACTCTTGCTTTTTTTTTTTTTTTTTTTTCCTGGGGATCTGATATTGATCTTGGTTGGAAACAAGCCTTTTTTTTTTCTCTCTTTTCCACTAAATCTTGTCTGTGTGGGAAATGGCATCGGGACTTACACAGCTAGACAAACAGGGGGCGGATTTCCCCCATTAATAAATTACATCAACAAGTTGTAACTCTCCAGTGTCAGAAACCTGATTTTAATATAATAGAATTTCTTCTTGAAGAGATTGTAAGAAGGGATGAGATTGTGAACCAGCAACTCGAAAAATTTAAGCAGGAAATTAAAGAAATTGGTGAATTGGTGAAATCAAAGTTTGACTTTTTGAATCGAAAGATTTTAAATACAGCTAATGGTCTATCAGACTTTCTGATTCGGTTGGATGCAAAGACTAAATTATTAGAGTCTAAAATGAAGGAAACTGAGGAGAATTTGGATGACAAGATTCAAAAAATTAAAAAGGATTTGGTAAACATTCAGGATAATAGCTCAGAAGACAAACCTAAAATGGAGGTTGACCAAAAGACTGGTAATGAAGAAAATGTGCAACAAAGGATTGAAAGAGAAGTTTTAATGATTCAATATAATTTTACAGAATATGCAATTAGACTGAGAGGTCTGCAGGAAAATAATAGAGATGATTTAAGGAAAATATCTTCTGAAATTCTGGCTGGGATTTTAAAGGTTCAGCCTGATGAAGTGTTTTGCAGGATTGATAGAATTTATAGAATAAACTCCTGGTTGGCAAAGCAAAGGCAATTGCCTAGAGATGTGGTGATCTATTTTACAGATAAAGAAATTAGGAATAATATTGTGCAGAACTCTTTTAATTCTACTTTGCAATTTCATGGAAGAAAGATTTGGATTTTTAAGGAGCTCCCGACTAAGATGTTAATGGAGAGGAAGAAATTTGGCTTTCTAGTGACTGAGTTAAAAAAAAGAAATATCCTATTTAGGTGGGATGCCCCAGTTGGTTTAATATTGAGACACCAAGGAGTAAGATATCAACTGAACACTGTTGAAAAAGCGGAAGAATTTTATCAAAAAATTTTAAAAATGAACTTAACATCTTTAGGCACAATACAGGATAAGCAAAAGGAGTTGGAAACAAAAGGAAAATATCAAATTACAAAGGCTGTGGTGGATAAATTGTCTTTGGACTCCCTGGATACCCCAGCTGGACTGTCTATAAATAAGAGAGCAGTGTCATCCGACTCCAATGTGATGAACCACCAAGTCACAGACAAGTGCGCAAATCAACCAGTTGATATACAAGTGATGGAGAAGAAAGATGAGATGACAAAACTAACCCAACAAGATCAACTCATAAAGCAGAATGAAAATCGATCAGCCGACACACAATTGGTAGGCACGAAACGAGGATGGAAATTCAACCCGCAAAAGAAAAAGAAAAGAAATAGATCTCATAGAAATAGCAGTTTCTAAACCAAGCAACATGAAGCCAGGGACTTTAAAAAATGAATGAATATCTGGAAAGATAGTGGAGGCGAACAATTGTTTAATACTATCCTGAGGATTGTGGCAGATCTCTGTAATGCCGTGATTTTGGGATGTGAAAAGAGCCTTACCTTGTTGGATTTGAATTATCTACTCTGGATTTCTTTTACTGGTAAATATATTATAATTATTTTGAGTTACAAGGCAGGAGAGTTACACTGGGGCATGCAGAAGATCTGGATGTTACCCATTAGGAGGATGGGAATCAACAATCCTGATGAACACCACAACTATAACTATATGGATATAATTATAATGTCACTCGGGTGGTTGTTTTTACTTTTATATATATACGAGGATATCTACTACTGATGGGGGCAGAAGATGATTGAAGATTTTGAACAAACTGTTGCACCAGCATGTTATTTTACCCTATTATGGGTGATGGATTTAACGATCCAGTGGAAAGACACCAAAGAAGATATTATATGGATTATAAATTTAAAGTTATTGTCTTTTTTCTTTTTACAAAATGGAATGCATATATAGATATGTGTATATCTTAGTAAAGTGGGCAGTGGATTATATTTAGAATTGTATTGCATGATTTTGTAGGAATTGAAGGGTTGAAATAGGTTAGTTTACTGATTGATTAGTCTAAGAAAAAGGATCTTTAAGTCATATATTTAGGGGAGTGGAGGAATTGGATAGAACTGAATAAATGTTAAATTTGGATGTAGGGAGAAGGCCGCTTTAAAATGTTATATTAATATATATAAAAGATTAAATGTTAAATTGTAATAATACACTATAAATTTAGGGGAGGAGAAAAAGGGCAGATTATCGTAAAAATGGGAGTTATAAGAATAATATGCTAAGGGTCAGTATTCTGAGGAGGGAGTAAGGGAAAGGAAAGATATTATGTATGTAATTAGTTATGAAATAGCCTATTGTTGTGAAGAAGTCACAGGGGGGAGGGGTGGTGAGGGGGGGTTAGGGAAGAGGGGGGGGAAAAGGGGAAAAAACTTGTATTTGAAAACTTTTTCAATTAAAAAAAAAAAGGTCATCCAAACTTTCCATTACACAAATTATTTTGCAATAATATCAGTGAGATGTGGTCAAATAAACGGTCTACTTCAGCGGTGAAATCCAGACGTAATTTTTAAACTAAATTGGTGGACATCACCACATTTATTACAGGATATTTCCTATATTGTATAATACTACTCAGTGGTTGGAATGACATGTTAGCATTAAAAAATAATCATGATTTATTGAAAAAACTGCAACTGCACCAAGATCACATAAACCACATTGTCATGTTAAAATCCAACTTTCAAAAATAACTCCCTTTTTCTATGTTGTTTTAACAGTCTCACAAGCAGCAGCAAAGTCAATGTAGATAAGTTCATGTGAACCGAAACAAGAGATAATAAATTGTTACGGAAATGCTCTGAGGAGCTACCAGTGAGTCATTTGCTTATTTCTTCAGAACTGCCCAAATGCTTAAACACAGCGTCTGGCCTAATAGGGTTCCTCAAATTTTGTAAAGTGACTATAAACAACATACCCCGTTCTAAGAAGGCACTGCTACTTTCAGTGTGGTTGGATTAGGCTTCAAAGGATGAAGGGAAAGAGACCTCCCTCTTAAACAAGATTTAGATCTTGCAGACTTGACAAGAAACAAAAAAGGGTTGGAGCCATCAATTCATAGTGTTTGCATGCATGCTTATATGTATACATCCTTACATGCAGTGGTAAAATCCTTCTCGATTTGCCACTGGTTTACTGCCTGCGCATGCACAATTCACACCAAATACACGCTGTGTGCATGCGCATGTGCAGTACGTGCCAATCAAAAAGGAGGGTTGGGAAGGTAAGTAGAACAGCGAGGGGGGGAAACAGCTGTGCCACGTGATTTAGATTCGCTAGAAAGCAGGATTTCCTGCTTTCTAGTGATTTTAAATTGCGCGGCACAGCTGATCGTCGGAAATATCGGTTCGGACCCACCGGTAGCTTTTTTTTACTACGGGTTCGCCTGAACCAGTGTGAACTAGTAGGATTTCACCACTGCCTACATGATACCACAGAAAAGATGATGTAGCTGTGTTATAATATTCCATCCATCATGTTTTGGTGGCCATACCTGTATATATTAAGCTCTTTCTCTTTTTTTACCCAATCTTATTTTTCTCCAAGTTTGTACAACAGGATTGATGCCTAATTAAAACTCACTTAAAAATCATGCCATATTAATATCAAAATACCTTATTGATGTTTAAAAACATCTCAGTTATATCACAAAAAATTCTGCATAGTTCCAACTCTTAGAAAGATGTTATCAGCATGTTAGAAATGAATTATTAGTTCAGCTACATCATTCTTCAAGTCATTTTGGTCTTCCTTTCTTTGTACTTTATATAATTGGAAATGTTGCCTAGAATATAACATGTTATTACTTTCCCTATCTCCTTAATACCCCTTCTGTCCCACATCTCATCATTTTTTATTCTGTAAGTAAGATTAACAGCACAAAACTGAGTTCAAAGACATATTCAAAGACATATTGATGGCACATTTTATCCTATGTCTGTCTCATTTGTTTTTGTTATTTTACCTTGCATTAAATTTTAAAATTTAATTTATAAGGGCATCCCTTGGAAAGCAAGCTTTTGCAATCAAATTCATTCAGATGTGATGAATTACATCTTCCATCATTTTTATCCAAGATCCAAGAAATGTGGAAGTTTTGATCCAGTACATCTGGAAAACACCTCAGTAAGGAAAGTGTTGAAATTTGATACACATTAATAATACTATATATAAAGAAAAAAAATCTAGTAGGCAGCAATTAGGCAGAAACTGCATTTAAAACTTAATCAATTTGTATTTTTCCCAATATTACATATTCGTCTGTGTGTGTGTTTGTGTGTGTGTGTGTGTGTTATCAAGACCCTCATACCAGGGGTGAAATTCAGCAGGTTCTGACAGGTTCTGGAGAACCGGTAGTGGAAATTTTGAGTAGTTCGGAGAACTGGCAAACACCACCTCTGGCTTGCCCCAGAGTGGGGTGGGAATGGGGATTTTGCAGTATCTTTCCCCTGGAGTGCGGTGGGAATGGAGTTTTTGCAGTATCCTCCCTCTGTCATGTCCACCAAACTACACCCACCAAGCCACGCTTAGAGAACCGGTAGTAAAAAAAATTGAATTCCACCACTGTCTTATACCGTCATACCAGTTAATGTGGGAGGGGCAGCAACATGTCTGACACAACATATACATATTAATTCAATTGCATAAAACATGTGCAATTGAATTCAATGGCATAAAATATATTATTTATATGGCAAACCAACTATGTGAGCTGTGCGATTCTAGTTATTTTAGCAACCAGAATTGTTTCTCCTTTCATAAGCCTATGATTACATATACCATATGACAAAGCATATCACAAAAGGAGGATACCAGTTGTTTCTCTAGAGGCCACCCAAGAAACGTGTCATAGTATTTTTAATTTTTTCAGAGAGAGTAGAGCTGGAATACATATTTCTGAACTGAATTCCATGTTTGTGATCCATTTTCCTGTGAACAGAACAGGTTCAGATACCAAACAAAATAAAATCAGATTTGCTGGATTAGAGTCTCTGCTATTTAGCTTTTCGGCTTTCAGTAATAGTAGTTCACTCCTCACCAACAAGTTGTTCTCCAGATATATTAGACTTCAACTCTTATCACTCCCAACCAAAGCTGAATTAATGAATTGTTCCTCTGCTTTCATCACATGTTATGGTTAACAAACAGCTTGCACAAAATCAAAGTCAACCTCTGCAAAAACCCAAAGAAATTAATGGCTAATGAACAACAAAGGGAAAGATGAATCAGAATTCAGCCACTGAATGCTAAACATCTGTTTTTGCAAAGCTGAGTGGATATTATGAACTGCACCACAAATGCTTTTTATCTGTTTTTCAAAATCTCAAGGATCTGTTTAATGCAATGCATTCAGTTCTTAAAGAGAATGTATCCTTCCTACAGGCATTCCAAACTAATCAGTCTAGTAGATAAACCAGCCTTTTACTTATATTGGGTTCTAACTTTAAAAAAAAAAGCATATATTGTGGGGGAGTCAAGGCAGCAACTCCCTGCCTTGACTTCCCCATAATAGGGAAATACTGATATTTATCAGTTAATTTTAATAGTCTCTTTTAGAACAACACCTCACTAAAGAATATCATCCCTGTGCAAGGCTTCTCCAGTCCAAACATCCTCCAGATCAGGGGTCTCCAACCTTGGCAACTTTAAGCCTGGAGGACTTCAATTCCCAGAATTCCCCAGCCAGGTTTTATTTTGAATAAGCATTGGATTCCACACACAAGTCTATAAATAAGCAGCAAAGCAGAACTCCCACTCCAACTATAATACAATTACTGTTGGCATTTCTTTAGTCTTAATTGGATCAAGGCTAAAGACCTACATTATCAATTTTTTCGCAGGCTGTAAGAGGAGAAACAGTGTGCCGTCTTCTTTTAGGCAATTCAGGCACTCTCAAACTATCTCTGCCTGTCTTAAATGATTAACTCTCTTTTTAGCCACATATCCTCAAGAACCTTCTTATTATAAAGGTTTTGTTGAATGCAAACTATAGAGAAATGTCAGGTCAACTTTTAATGCAGCAGAGCACATGACATTGCTGTCAAGCAGAAATGAGCAATGAAAACAAAACCTAATGGGGGACACAGAGTGCAGGCAGCAGATCACTTCTGAAGAGATGGAAAGAGATACCAGAACTTGCTGAATAATATCAGTAACTAGCCTTACATAAAACAAACACAATAGGCTATTATAAACCTTATTTCACTTGCAATGAAAATATAACAAAAGAAGGTAGAAAAAGAAAGGGGGGGGGGGAAGAGTGTATTGCCCCCAAGCATAAATACATAGAAACCAAGAAATTTGGATTAACTTCAGTGAAATACGAGGTATACACAAAGCAACTTTTTTTTAGTGAATGACATCATACCAAGGGGTGTTCAGGTCTGAAGATGTATCAAGCAAGCAGACCTATGTACTCTTTTTTTAAAAAGAAACTTACTAGCAAGCTCAAAATCTTCAGAGCCATTTCAGGAATTGTTTGAAGTTAAGGATATATAACAGAGCTAATGCTAAAATGTCAGCCCTTTGAGGAAAGCCAAATAAGGAAACAGACTGCAAAGATTTCATGCTGCTTTATTGTTGTAAGCAGTGGTGGGATTCAGCTGGTTCGGGCCAGTTTGGGCGAACTAGTAGTTAAATTGCTGGTTGGCCCCACCCCTTCCCTCCCCACCCCTTCCAGGAGTCCCCACACACTCCATTTTAGCTTGTGGTGAGGCAGGGTGACCCCGCAGCCCATTTTTGCTGCTAGAAGGCTGCAGGGAGGCCTACTAGGCCCAAAACCGGCCACAGGGGGCACGTTTTTGCTCCCAGGGTGGATGCAGGAGGATGAATGCTGCCTGTTAGACACCCCTGGCCACGCCCATCATGGCCATCCCATCCAGCCAGTCATTAGGGCAGAGAACCGGTTGTTAAATTATTTGAATCCCACCACTGGTTTTAAGGTATAACCACAGAATATCGAAAGCTTATCAAAGTTTCTCTCTGCCCCATCTTACACCAAATAAAATCAAGGTGGATTTATTTTGAGTTTTTTTTACACCCTTTCTATTTTCTCGGGATTGAGTTACTATTTCTCCTACCTTAACAGCTCATCCATAGTTTCATCAAGAACATCTCTATATTCCTTGACTCCTTCTGGAATCACCATCCAGTCAGAGCTGAAGAAGCTTCTTGGATATGAAGCAAAACATCTTCAGAGAAAACCCAAGAAAGTCCAGTTGCATCTTGAAAAAGCACCTTTGAGACAAGCATGACCTGGATGACTGAGAATTTCCATAGACACTCTGAAATCTTACATTACAAAGTAGCTGTAAGCAGTGTAGTTGATGGAGAAAAATAAGATTGATGAAGACTCTTCAGATTCATGTTAATGTTAACTAGGATGCTCTTAATGTTATATCTGAACTTTTCTTAAAAGTGATAGAAAGTTCAAGGAGAGAAGATGGAAGTATAGCCAACAACATCTTAATCCTTCTAACTAAATCTTTAGCCTTACCCAATCTACTCCTCTCCAATCATGTTGCACTTCCTCTCCCACAATTCCTAACAGCAGAGCCTTAATTCTGGGAGTCCATCTACATTTATAAATTTCTTTTTGATATGGGAAGCATAACAGCTTCTTTCTCATCTACTGGTGAATATATTAGTAAGTTCTGGGATATGGTTCTGGAATGTAGTGGACTCTGTAGCATGATAAACATTTCAGAGAAAAGCCACAAAAACAATTTTCTATTTGGAAACTCCAATGTACCTATCACAAATGCCAAAATGATTATTATAAACTGTTTATTTTACAGTATCAGAAACTGAAAGGTAATTCAGTGGGAATCTTGCAGATTGATTTCAGAAGAAAAGCCAACATTTTAAAGCCACTAAGGGCCATTTAGCTTTTAAATAATCCTAACTTTTTTCCTAATACCTCATTGAGTTTTAATCTTTCAAGGATGTTCTAAACAAGATACAATGCCAAACATTAACATCAGAAATATACATATAAACATTAAAATGACCCACCTGGGAATTTGCCAGAACTTAAGGTGATACACACCTTACAGGACCTGTGCCTTGAGCACTGTTGCACTCTTTATATCTATACAGAAGTATTATTAGTAATTTAGAAATGTCTCTTGAAATATTCAAGGCTCAAGATTATATTGATGTATTGTCTACATCTTGGGGTAGATATAATGGAGAAGATCAGCAGGAAAAGCAGGTTACTGCATTTCATTAGCTGTTGAAGTTCCCTTTTGAAACTTCAACTTCCCTATCTGAAACCAGGCATTATAATCACATGGAGAAGAAAAAAGAGACCAGAGTAGCTGAAACAGTTCCATTTTTGCACTGCTGTAGTCTCTGCTCTCAGTATTTGGAGGTCAGCAGAATGAGTGGATTAACTTCAGTTTCTTTTCTGAGCTTGAATAATACAAAAAACACAGACAACCTAAGAAACTAACAAATATCTATGGTACAAGTTTGATTTAAAGCACTGCATCTTAACCATAATTTGCACCAATATGATAAAAAATAAAATGGTATTTCACTCATAGAACTGGAACAAGCAGTTAAGGCCATTGATTCCAGTCCTCTGTTTAAGGGCAGGAGTTCTAATTAAAATGTCTCCAAGTCATCTAGCAAAGGGAAACTCAGCATCTTCCTTGGTAATTGACCCACCGTCATCCTATTCTCACTGCTAGAGAGTTTTTCTTAACATTCAAAATGACCTGGTTTAGTCTACTTTATGAAGGTGGCATTTGTCAAAATTTGTTCAATGATTTATATACGCAGCATGATACTCTTTTCTTAGGTGAGCTTTATTGAACCTGAAACCCTTCAAATCATGTTGGTCTATTCCCTCCCACCAAACATGGTGGGAAGTATGGGAATCGTTATACAACTCACCTGGAGGGAATCAAGTGAAGAGATTGCCTTAAAAAAATTAGAATGTACAGCATCCAAGATCATATACCAGGGAAAAATATGCTGCAGATTTTATCAGAAAAAGTTAAGTATGAAAAGATGAGATCAAACCTAAATTTATTGTCTACCAACTAATGTGACTTATTGTCACTTAGATCAGAAATCACTTAGATCAGCAAAGCTGGCTGAGGAATTCTGGGAGTTGAAGTCCACAAGTCTTAAAGTTGCCAAGGTTGGAGACACCTTACTTAGATAGTCACACATAGTTTATGAAGGGCAGGACCCATCTGACTTTGTCTAGACCAGCAGCCTAGTTTAAAAACGTTTTTAATATGCCAAGCAGAACAGGAACCTTGGGGAGAACTTCAGAAGATCTCATCCTGTACTCCAAAAACTCATACTGTACTACCAGAAATATCGTCCCAGCCACTTATTGAACATAAATGGTATACAACTTTATAAAGTCCAGTTAATACCTCCAATGTTGACAGCAAAACAACATCCGTACATTTCAAAAACATGTTCTTGAGGCATTAAATTATATGACTCAGAAGAATCTGAACCAGGGGTGTCAAACTCGATTTCATTGAGGGCTGCATCAGGGTTGTGTTTGACCTTGGGCTGGGGTGGGTGTGGCTAGGGTGGCACGGCCAGCTCAACATCACTCCTGTCGGGGGAGCTTCTGGTGGCTCAAAAGCTCTGCCAGTAAAAACAGGCTCCTGAGCTCCATTTCAACTGCCACGGCCTCCTGCAACCCTCTACCAGTGAAAACGGAGCTCCGTTTTCACTGGCAGAGGGTTGCAGGAGGCCATGGCAGCTGAAAACAGAGCTTGGGCACCGATTTTCGCTGGCAGAAGCACCACGGGCTGGTCCTTTGCTGTTTACAGGGCAGCCCCGCGGGCCAGATCTAAGTACCCAACAGGCTGGATCTGGGCACAGGGCCTTGAGTTTGACACCCCTGACCTAAACAGTCAAAAGACTGGCTACAAGGCTTCTTTAAAATGCTCAGAACAATTTAGGCACCCATTGACCTAAGAAGGATTTGTTCTAAAATGATGCTGCCACCTACTGGGGGCACTGATGATTCAAAGGAGGAAAGCAAACAAAGAAAACCAACAATTGATTTTACTGATACTGTACAGTTACCACAGATGAGTCTACTTAAAAAAAATCTTTTGAGGATGAATTTACTCATAACCATTAAATTATCAAAAAGTACATCAATGTACTTCCATCTCATTCAGTTCCATGCCTGGGTTTAATATTGAGTCATATAGTACTGTACTCTCAGCAATAATATGGAAGTGGTTTGTCGTCTTAAAATTTGTTTACTTCCCTGTCTAGCCTACAGTCTTGAGGTTTCCTGCCAGTTTCTTATACAAGTACTAATCAGACCTGACCCTATTTAGCTTTTTGGCCAAAGTCAACTGAAGATTCTGTGCATCTGCTGAATTAAGCAGCAGCTCACGAAACCTTATGCTGTTTAATAAAATTGGTTAATTGGGGACTTCCGGTTTGCTGCTGGCCGCCGCCAGACGTTCCTCTGGGATCGTCAGCTTCCATTGCCTGTCAGAACCGCCGTTACAGTGGAATGGTGGCTCGAAAAAACTCCGTTTCCAAGAGGAAACGGAGATAGAGCCGGCAGGGGTGGGTAGAACTCTCTGCAGAGTCCCAAAAGTTTTTTTTTTACTTTTGGGACGGAGCGGATGAGAAGCCCCATATCCCCTGCCGCTGCTCCGGGCTTTGGGAGACCTCCGCTTATGCAGAGCCAGGCGTCAAGAGCAAGCCTGCGAACTGAACAGAATAATCAAAGAAAAGACGAACTGGACCCTTAATACTGAATCGCAAGTATTTTACCCTTCCAAAAATTATTTAAGAGAAAAGAGGAGAGGAAAGAGGGAAAAAGAGCCTTTTAAAATGGCGTCTGCCGTGGCTGGAGAAGGGCTGAAAGGGAAAGTCCTTCCGTTTCTTATTACTACAATGTAGCGGAATAAATATCACTGGCTACATTTGTAGATAAAACCTCGCTCCTGTGTCTTCTCTTGCTGTTGATTGAAAAGAAGTTTTTTTTTTTTTTCTTAAGGGAAAGTCCTTCTGTTTTCTATTTTTTCTCTTTTTTTTTTTGCTAAATCTTGTCTGTGTGGGAAATGGCTTCGGGACTTACACAGCTGGACAAACGGGGGGGGGGAACTTCCCCCATTAAGAAACTGCAACAACAAATTCTAACTCTCCAGTGTCAGAAACCTGATTTTAATATATTAGAATTTCTCCTTGAAGAGATTGTAAGAAGGGATGAGATTGTGAACCAGCAATTTGAAAAATTTAAGCAGGAAATTAAAGAAATTGGTGAATTGGTGAAATCAAAGTTTGACTTCTTGAACCAAAAGATTTTAAAATCAGCTAATGGTTTATCAGACTTTCTGATTCGGGTGGATGCAAAGACTAAATTATTAGAGACTAAAATGAAGGAAATTGAGGAGAATTTGGATGACATGACTCAAAAAATTAAAAAGGATTTGATAAACACTCAGGATAATAGCTCAGAAGATAAACTTAAAATGGAGGTTGACCAAAAGATTGGTAATGAAGAAAATGTGCAACAGAGGATTGAAAGAGAAGTCTTAATGATTCAATATAATTTTACAGAATATGCAATTAGACTGAGAGGTTTGCAGGAAAATAATAGAGATGACCTAAGGAAAATATCTTCTGAAATTCTGGCTGGGATTTTAAAGGTTCAACCTGATGAAGTGTATTGCAGGATTGATAGAATTTACAGAATAAACTCCTGGTTGGCAAAGCAAAGGCAATTGCCTAGAGATGTGGTGATCTATTTTACAGATAAAGAAATTAGGAATAACATTGTGCAGAACTCTTTTAACTCTACTTTGCAATTTCATGGAAGAAAGATTTGGATTTTTAAGGAGCTCCCGACTAAAATGCTGATGGAGAGGAAGAAATTTGGCTTTCTAGTGTCTGAGTTAAAAAAAAGAAATATCCTATTCAGGTGGAACACCCCAGTTGGTTTAATATTGAGATATCAAGGAGTAAGATATCAATTGAACACTGTTGAAAAAGCGGAAGATTTTTATCAAAAAATTTTAAAAATAAATTTAATACCTTCAGGCATAATACAGGATAAGCAAAAGGAGTTGGAAACAAAAGGAAAATATCAAATTACAGAGACTGTTGCAGATAAATTGTCTTTGGATTCCCTGGATACCCCAGCTGGTCTGTCTATAAATAAGAGAGTAGTGTCATCCGACACCAAGCTGATGAACCATCAAGTCACAGACAAGTGTGCAAATCAACCAGTTGATATACAAGTGACGGAGAAGAAAGACGAGATGATAAAACTAACCCAACAAGAACAACCCATAAAGCAGAATGAAAATCAACTAGCTGACACACAATCGGTAGGCAAGAAACGAGGATGGAAATTCAACCCGCAAAAGAAAAAGAAAAGAAATAGATCTCATAGAAACAGCAGTTTCTAAACCATGCAACAGTGAAGCCAGGGACTTTAAAAAACGAATGATTATTTGAAAAGATAGTGGAGGCGAACAATTGTTTAATACTATCCTGAGGATTGTGGCAGATCTCTGCAATGCCGTGATTTTGGGATGTGAAAAGAGCCTCATTTTGTTGGATTTGAACAGTCATAAGGCAGGAGAGTTATGTCGGGGCATGCAGAAGATCTGGATGTTACTCAGTAGGATGATGGGAATTAACAATCCTGATGAATACCACAACTATAACCATATGGATATAACTATAATGTCACTCGGGTGGTTGTTTTTATTTTTATATAGATGCGAGGATATTTACTACTGATGGGGGCAGAAGATGATTGAAGATTTTGAACAAACTGTTGCACCAGCATGTTACTTTACCCTATTATGGGTGATGGATTTAACAATCCAGTGGAAAGACACCAAAGAAGATACTATACGGATTATAAATTTAAAGTTATTGTCTTTTTTCTTTTTACAAAATGGAATGCATATATAGATATGTGTATATCTTAGTAAAGTGGGCAGTGGATTATATTTAGAATTGTATTGCATGATTTTGTAGGAACTGAAGGGTTGAAATAGGTTAGTTTATTGATTGATTAGTTTAAGAAAAAGGATTTTTAAGTCATATATTTAGGGGAGTGGAGGATTTAATAATCCAGTGGAAAGACACTAAAGAAGATATTACATGGATTATAAATTTAATGTTATTGTCTTTTTTCTTTTTACAAAATGGAATGTATATATAGATATGCGTATATCTTAATAAAGTGGGCAGTGGATTATATTTAGAATTGTATGGTAGGATTTCAAGTCATATATTTAGGGGAGTGGAGGAATTGGATAGAATTGAATAAATGTTAAATTTGGATGTAGGGAGAAGGTCGCTTTATAATGTTACATTAATATATATAAAAGATTAAATGTTAAATTGTAATAATATACTATAAGTTTAGGGGAGGAGGAAAAGGGCAGATTATCGTAAAAATGAGAGTTATAAGAATAATATGCCAAGGGTCAGTATTTTGAGGAGGGAGTAAGGGAAAGGAAAGATATTATGTATGTAATTAGTTATGAAATAGCTTATTGTTGTGAAGAAGTCACGGGGGGGATGGGTGGTGAGGGGGGGTTAGGGAAGAGGGGGGGGAAAGGGGGAAAAACTTGTATTTGAAAACTTTTTCAATTAAAAAAAAATAAAAAAAATAAAATTGGTTAATTGGAAAAGATCCTGATAAATAATTAGACAACTTTTCTGCCATGTATAGCTATTTTTTAAAAAAAAATGCATATTGATGTTTTTCAATTTGTTTTACACCCACATATCACTAATTCTAGAGTAGCAGGGATTAATTATCACATTATGCAAGCCTTCAGAAATTGCTGAACTTATATTGTGTTATATTATTTTTTTTATCAGGAGCCATCCTGTCTGGGACTGCTGGAAATTCTCTTTGAATCATAAAGTTGGAAGGAACTTTGGAGATCTTCTAGTGCAACCCCCTGCCCAGTGCCCATGGCAGAAGACCTCATATCATGGACAAATGGTTGTCCAATCTTTTCTTGAAAACCTCCAGTGATGGTGGACCCCAACTCTGGGAGGCAAACTATTCCATTGGTTGTTTTCACTGTCAAGAAGTTTCTCCTTAGCTCCTGGATCCAGGTCTCTCTTTAATGAGCTGTTACCTATTGCTTCTTGTTCTACCCTCAGGACCTTTGGAGAATAAGCCAATCCCTACCTCTCTGTGGCAGCCCCTTATTTAATGAAAAATAGCTATCATGTCACTTCTAATTCTTCTCTTTATTAGGTTAGACATACCTAGTTCCCTTAACTGCTCTTCATACAACTTATCCTGCAGATCTATCATTTTAGTTGCTCTTCTCTGCTCTCTTTATAGCATCTCAGTATCTTTTTGTATTGTGGTGACCAGAATTGGACATAGTATCCAGGGGTGGGTTCTACTTACCTTTACTACCGACATGCAACAGGGCCATGCGCACGCTCTTCTGCGTATGCGCAGAAGCATTCTGATGACGTTGGGGTTGGTGGGCAGAACCTCCCGCCGGTTTTACTACCAGTTCTATAGAATCGGTGCGAACCGGGGGCAACCTACCACTGATAGTATCCCAAGTGTGGCTTCAATTGGGCAGTGTAAAGCAGTACTATCATTTCTTGTGATCTTAATGCTATTCCTCCATTGATGCAGCCTAGAGTCTTACTTTTCTCCCCACTGAATAGCATCTTGTCAGGTAGGGTCCAATACTCAAGTCTGTAAGATCCTTCTGAGTTCTGAGTCTATCCTCCAAAGTATTAGCAATTCCCCACAGAAGACACAGATGTCTGCAAATTTGATGAGCTTTCCTTCTATCCCCACATCTAGATCTTTTATTTATTATCAGTGTTTATATGCTGTTTCAATAAAAATAATCTAAAAAGTATACCATAACTATATACTACGTGTAATATGAATAATCATGGTAATAATAAAATTGAAGAAACAATAGGCAAGATGGGAATAATTTGGGATGGTTTTGTTGTTTTTAACCACAATTCCACTGATCTATTATTGGAACAATGGGGTTTTAGTATAGTTATGGTGATCTAAAAATTGATTTGATGTATCTGGACTTCATGCACTCCTCCATCTTCTCTCTCTGCTCTGTGTGGTTTCCCTTCCTCAGCTGTTCCAGAAAAAAGGGTCTCCAATGGTGTTGCTGAAACCTACCTGGAGGGATGCAGAAAGATTGTATGTTGGCAATGCCATATTTTTTTTTCTGCTGGAGGAGGGTTGAAGGCTGCAATTGCCCATTCTATGCAAACATTCTCCTTCAGGAATCCAGCAGATGCTCAAAGGAAATTTTGATCCACATTCTTACATAACCGCCACTGGTTTCTCACAACACTGTAAACCAAACGAAATCAGCGACCCTCTAGCTGAATGTGAATTGAGTCATTTTCTGCAGCAGTATTGCATTGCTAAGAGATTGGCATTGTGCATAAGGTACTACTCATGATTAACTAACTGCAGTTAATTCAGTGAACAATAACTAGGGTAAGACGTAGCTGCCTAGTTTCTGGTTTCTTACAGTATGTTTTGCAAATGCACCTATTATTAATTGTTCTGAAATATCTGCAAATTATCAAAAGTGGAGAAGACGTAATCCTTAATTCTCTCCTTTCCCCTCTAACCTGACTTACTTTTTATACATTTGCAAAGATTATACAAACACTGAAACTGGCATTAATTGCTTTTACTCTGCTCATTGTACTCTGAACCACCCAAAATTGCTCTGGAGTTTGGTGGTGTTAAATTGAATAAAATATATAAACCCATTTGTATTCTGAGAGAGGATAGGCTGTGTACAAAATGGCCAGTATCTGTGCTGCTATTGCCGTGTCCCTTTAAGGCTCTCCCTAAGCAGCATAGCAACTGTTGGTTATAAAAGCTGAGTGGAAAGGCAACAGGGGGCATTGGGGTGTGGTCAGGGGTGGACTTCAAAAATTTTAGCAAGGGATTCTGTGCCTGGTTGCTGGGTGGAAGTGGCCATGGTGGGAGTGGCCTAGTCAGCCTCCTGCACTACAGCAGGGGGCATTCTTGCCCTCTCCGGGCTCTGGAGGCTTTCCTGAACTTCAGGTAGGTCTGTTTTTCACCCTCCATGAGCCTCCATGCATGCCCTGCACTTACCTGCATCCAAAACAGGCTGCGTGGGGACTCCTGGGAAGGGCAGGGTGGGATGGAAGGGGCCAGCCAGGGGTGGGATTTGGGGGTTCTCCGAACTGCACAGAATCTTAGCTAGAGGTTCTCCCAAACACCTGCGAACCCCCAGCAGCCCACCCCTGGGTGTGGTCATCTGGGGGAAATAAAGCAACCTAAAACAGATAAAAAAAGATATTGTTATCCAGCAATATGACTTGCAAGGACTAGTAGCTGGAGGAGGAGTAGCAGATATAGTAGGAGTGAGGAAAGAGAGAAGTGAGCAGTCAGTACTAGCCTGTGAGTGCTTGTGATTGTTGCCTAGGCACCTGGTTTGTTGTTGGCTCTCTTATGTTTTGGCGCACACTTGGGTATGCATAAAAAGAATTCATGCCATCCTCATAACTAACCAAACAGGCTGGATTTACACCTGTAAATGACAACTAACCATATTTAGAACTGCTCATGTCAAGCTATTTTCTAAAGCACCTGTAGGCCAGACCAGGAATAATGAATGGAAACTGAACAAGGAGAGATTTAACCAGGAAATAAGGAGAACTTTTCTGATAGTGAGAACAATCAACCAGTGGAATAGAAGTTGCCTTCGGAAGTTGTGGAAGCTTCATCACTTGAGACTTTCCAGAAGAGATTGGACTGCCATTTGTCAGAAATGGTGTAGGGTCTCCTGCTTGGGGAGGCCAGGCTGGATTAGATGACCTACAAGGTCCCTTCCCACTCTGTTAATCTGTAATGTTGACATCTGAGTTCAGCAATTAAGCACTTATTTGACATAGTCCCAAATGTGCTTTTTCAAGAGGCTACTGAACTTTCTTGTTTTTCTTTGAAGATGTTTCCGTTTCTCATCCAAGAAGCTATTCAGAGCTGAAAAAGCTTCTTGGATGAGAAGCGAAATGTCTTCAAAGAAAAACAAAAAGTTCAGTTGCCTCTTGAAAAAGTACCTTTGGAACAACTATGACCTGGAAGGCTGAGAATCTCCATAAACATTTATTTGACGTAGCTAAGGGTATAGTGCAAATCTGTTTAAATTTAAATCTTTTAAGCAGAGTGTATTTTAAGATTAAACCAGCATGGATCACATTGGGTAGGCAGACTTCACTGCCAATTTCCTGTATGCCAGCTGTTTTGTGTGTGTGTTTTTTTTAAATTAAACTATGCTTGGATCTGGATTCCAAGCAACCCTAAGGTGAAGCCCTCCAGTGATGGTTATTACATCAAGGGTTGATGTCATTCTAAAATGAAATGGTGACATTTGTTTTATATGCAGTGAAATAAACCATACAGCTGGCCTTTATTTTCACAGGTGTCAAACCTTTCTACACAACTGCCTTGCATTTATTTGAGGAAAGGCAGAATAGCTAAGTGTACGTCATATTATATAGAGGACATATAATTCATTTAATTTGCTAACTCTATGCAAGATATATTGTATTGTAGATTTCCCTAGGTCTGATATATTCTTTTGGGTGGATATGCTACATATGCTCAAAACATTTATTGTATTGTCTTATATGACTCAATAAGAACGAAGTCCCAGTTGAGTATGTAATTTTAATTGAATTCATTTTAATGAAGAATTTTTGTTCTCTTTTGCTTTTTAGGTGCCTTTGAATCTTGATTCTTGGCAACTGCCTGGACAAATCCCTTCAATTTTCTTGGCAACATTTTTGGAAATAGGTTGCTATTACTGTACTTTCTTCCTGGGGCTGAGAGAAAGTGGCCAGTTCAAAGTTACTCAGCTAACAGATTTGGAACTTGGTCTTCTGCTTTCTAATCCAGTGCCTTTAATCACTACACCAACATGTAGTTGCACATGTTAACCATGATTTATCAATTATCCATTGACCAGGATATATTCAACAGAGTGGCCACCAATGTAATCACTATGCCTGGCTTAATATTCTGATTTTCAAGTCGTATTTGTCATAGCATGAACCCAAACAAGCACTAGACTAACATTTTAGAGGAAGTAAGCAATTTGATCTTGGGTAAGTCTTCATAAGATATGAAATATGGCTCATGTCATGGCAGAATGTTGATCCCTCCTATCCATAAGATTTAGAGGCTGATTTCCTATAGTAATTGCAAGTCTTACAAAACTAAGTTTGAGCAAATAACTTTAACATATATTATAGCACATTTTAAAACCTTGTTCTACCTAGGAACTTAAGGAACAATCCAGGTGTATTAATAGCAATAGCACTTAGACTTATATACTATTCGACAGGGCTTTACAGCACTCTTTGAGCAGTTTACAACATCAACATATTGCCCCCAACTATCTGGGTCCTCATTTTACCGATCTTGGAAGGATGGAAGGCTGAGTCAATCCTGAGCTGGCCAGGATTGAACTCCTGGCTGTGGGTACAATTTGCCTACAGTACTGCATTCTAACCCCTGCAGCAAGACAGGTCCCTAAGTACTATACACTACCTGAGTATTTTGCCTGTTTGACCTAGAGTAGGGGTGGTCAAACTGGCTGCCTGTGGGCTGGATCCATCACGCGCAGGCCACACCCACCTCAGCTCCGTGAAGGGGAAGTCACAAAATGTCAGGTGACAGCAACATGACGTGGCAAGTTTGACACTCGTGACCTAAAGAATGTGTGCTGTTTTTCAACATAATAGATGTGAGTGGTTATACGAGCACTGCAGTGTCAGCTATTGATCCACCTAATTTGCTGAGTCTCAGGGGTTCTCCATCACTTGAAGACCCCCCTCCCCCATGAACTGATTTCAATTAATTTACTGGCTGCTAAGGATAGAGGGTGATTTAACAGTAGTGGATAAAAAGGATTTGACTTGTAATTAACTCATCAGGGGAAGAGAAAAAAGGCTATGCTTGGAGGAAATACTGTGAGGCATTTGCTCCCTCTCCTGGCAACTCATGGGAATCCCGGAGAAAAATACAAAGAGATGATTGCTGCCTATCCTTTTTCAAGCATTTCTGTTCAAAGAAACATCAAAGTCCAGATTTCTCCAGCCAAATATGCAAAATCTGATGAAGTGCAACTCCCATAACCCCCATATAATGTGGCATGTATCTTGGAGTTAATGGAAATGGGAGATGGACCTGTGAAGAACAACATGATGAAAAAGTCTGATATTTGGAGCTCTGCAAAATTCCCACAATCCTTCACTGTTTGCTATGCTCATTAGAGCTGCTGGGAGTTGTAGTTCAGTTTGTAGTTCATCTGGAAGCTCAGAGTGTTCCTTCTTTATTCAGTGGCCTCTTCTGTTGGTAGTGGAAGCAGAAGCTCTGATCAAGTCCTTATTTCTTTGGCTTAGATTCCCATTTCAACCCAATGCGGCATTTTAGCTTAAAGATGGATACAGGCCATTTTATCTTATTGCTCCCTTCTAGATGAGGTACTAGATGAGAACAAGCTATGGCGGTTGCTAAAGTAGGAGGGCTGCATATGAATTCTTGCTAAACTGGAGGTTTCATATTGAGAAATATTGTCCAATAAGCAAGAGGTAAGAGAAACAGCTGTTTAGTAAAGTTGGTTTCCAGACACTGGGGGGAGGGCAGGAAGTGATATGGGTAAAATCCCCTCGAACAATCTTCACTTAAACCTGTCTTCTCAGAGGTCCATTAAGTTAATTGGGCTTATTTCCAGGTAGCTAAGTAAAGCATTACAGCATAATCCTGTTAAATGCAAATTAATCCTCAAAAGAACTCTAGCATAGCAGATTGAATAGATTGCTGAAACATCCAGATAGTGAATCTAATCAAAACATTACGATCGGATTATAATGTCTTAAATAAGCTAATAAATGTGTTTCCAGGAATTCTGACAACTGTAACAAATTAGAAACAGAGCAACATGGATAGAAAGAGTGAACAGTTCAGTCCTAAAGCTTCTCATTTGCAAGTATTTTCACTGACTTCAGATAGGCAACACTTAATGAGTAAGCAGTTTTTAAGCTTGGCTGAATGCTTTTTCCATTGTGTTATCCTGCTGCACTATTTCTCCATACCAAGAAAAAAGAATATTGAACAAAATGCCATTCAAAGTCAAAATAACATGCAAGCTTTCAGCAATCCAAATAAGATGATACGTTTTTATAAAAGAAAAAAGACTGGAGTAAAATATACTGTAGATGTTAATAAATCTACAAATTGGCTTTTAGTTTCAGTCTTCTGTAAATGTGAGAAAAGCAGCAGTTGTATTTCAACAGGTTTATAAAATCTTGCAGATTCATGGCCCTATTTATTTATTTATTTATTTATTTAAGTATTTACATGGCTACATGTACCTAACTCAGCCAACATGACAAAATGTTAAACAAGGAAAAAAACACCCACCTATCATTAAAAGGTAACACAGATGGCAAACTGAGAAAACGGAAGAAACAACCATGATAGCCTTATTCTTTCAGCTGCAATGTTTGGATAACGGCATCCACAAGTTAGCTATGCACCCTTCTAGATGGAGGGGAGAAAATTCTTGCTTTTATCTTTCTTGAATCTTTTCACCATTCAGTTTCAATGGAGGACTGGGGTTCAAGTATTTGAAGAGAAATCTATTCATTTCCTCTACACTACCTACATTGTCTGTTCTGTCTACTCTCTGCCATGTTGTCTGGTCTGTTTTCTGAGCAGCTCTCCTCCAATTTTCCAATATCTCCAAATAGGAGATATATACTTAAAAGGCCAGGATAAGCAAATCGGTGGATTTTGTTTAATCTATAAATCAAACAGCCAACTTTTCTGAACTGATGACTATTCAAGGACGAGGCAGGGGAAATATCTATGGGACTTCACAACATCTTGGCAGGACTCAAGGTCAGAGTGGGTTTCAGCAGTTTCTGACCAGTTCTGGAGAACCGGTAGTGGAAATTTTGAGTAGTTTGGAGCACCTGTAGTAAAAATTCTGACTGGCCCTGCCCCCATCTATTCTCTACCTCCCAAGTCCCAGCTGATCGGGAGGAAATGGGGATTTTGCAGTAACCTTCCCCTGCCACGCCCACCATGCCACGTTCATTCCACACCACACCCACAAGCCACACCCACGGAACCCAGTAGTAAAAATTTTTGAAACCCACCACTGCTCAAGGTCCATGGTCCATGCTCTTTTCCCTCTGCAGCCACTAGGCTAATGGGATACATGAGCATCAAGAATCTTCCTGTAGCCTTCTGGGATAGGTTTGGCCCAAGGCCTGACAGAAGAGAACCCATCTGAACTATCACTTCTTGTGGGCATAGAAGACTTTGTCTGTCCCTCAGGGCTGAGCAGCATGCGGTTAAGCCCAAAGCAGATGGGACTAGTTTCACTGTTGAAACCTCATCTCCACTGCTTCACTAGTCTTGTCTCAAAGGACATCCCATCTGCCATGCCACAGACTTCAGCAAGAGGAAGCACCTTTTTCCTGTTCTGTCCACCACAGCAGGAACAGTTGCTTTTTCAACAGGAAAAATTCTGAATCCTAACAGCCTATTTATAAATTTATCTCCTGCATCAGGAACATGCTTTTCCGACAGTGGGAAAGAGCCAGATAACATTTGGGCAGCCAGGTGCTGGTTTTGCCCCGGGACTTCCTGGATGAGATTGACCACAGAGGTTCCTGATGAAAGCTGCACAGAGACTGACTAAAAGGTTTCCACCCACACCCATGAATTCATTGCAAAAGAACCAACCAAACTCGACCTGTGTAACTAGACATGGACTCCTGAACACAATTCAAGGGACTATTCAGAGTTTGGAGTTTAAATTATTTATTGGTTGATTACAACATCAAATGGAGTGAAAATCAGCTGTCGGTAATACATGTTTTTAAAACGCACATTTAAAAAAGCACTATTAAAATATCAACAAAAATATCATTAAAAATAAATCAAAGAGTATCCATCCTGTACCCTTGGATATTTTCCAACAGCCTATCTGGGTTTTTTTTTTTAAAAAAAAATGTTTTTGCCTATTGGTGGAAGAGAAGAGAAAGGGCTTCCTTGATCTCTCTTGATAGGAGGGCCAAAGCTTATAATCAGTCTCCTGCTTACTTTTCCACCGAGTGATCTGTTAAAGCAGGGGTCTCCAACCTTGGCAACTTTAAGACTTGTGGACTTCAACTCCCAGAATTCCTCAGCCAGCAAAGCTCTGGGAGTTGAAGTCACGAGTCTTAAAATTGCCAAGGCTGGAAACCCCTGGGTTAAAGGGAAGAATTCCACCCAGGGATATTAAAGCCTCATCCCTCTCAATCATACAGATCGCAAGATTTACTTGTCAAAAAGACAAAGCCAAAATCCTTCGAGACTCTGTTTTTGAAACCATCAGAACTACCTGGCCAGTTTCAGTATCTTCAGATAAGCAATGTTGATTTAAAGAAGTGCTTTGGTTTATCTGGGAGAAAATAACTTTTACTGTAACTTAATCCCAAACATAGGCATTCAGTAATAAGCACCGTGGTGCCAATATCTTGTAGTATGCATAGCACAACACAAATGCCACCCTTTTGTAAGAGGCAGAGTTTTGTCACTTGCCTCCTTTGCCTACCACTACCACCCCTCCCAGTAACACAAAGACCTGCATGCAGTTTGGTTATAGAATATGGTAGCAGAAGGCAAAGCATTATAAAGATTATCTGAGATATTCCAATCCTTCACTTTGTATATGCATGTTTCCTTAAAAACCTAATCTCGAGTCCTTCCAGAAAAAAGAGCTTCAGCTACCGCCAATCAAAAACGTTGTGCCAAATAATATTGTTATGAATTCCTTAATACATCTTGTGTGGAAACAAAATATGAAAACAGTGGAAAAAGATGAAGTGGAAAACTGTATTATCTGGCATACGATCTCTCTCTCTCTCTCCCTCTCTAACAACACACATATACACTGAATAAGACAAGATGGTTAAATGAGAAAATGCACTTATATAGTTGTGCCTCAGTTTAAGGACCACCAGTTAGACATTTCCCCCATCAAGGCTTATTCTTCATTTCTTTTAAGATCATTTCCTTCCCTTCAAGGCAGACCTGGCTGACAGTTCCTTGCCCTTCCAGAAGTCTTTCAATGAACTCTGACCCACCACTTAAGAATTGATGTCTAAGTAAAACTGAAAGCTAAAAAGGCTTTTTGTGCTGATCTGGTCCAATAATAACCATCATCTGTGGAACTTATTAAGTTTTTTTTCAGGATCCACTTCCAGGAATCTATTCCTGACTCTTGCCAACTCGAAAGAGAGAAATCATTTTCCATGATGCGCAGGCCAAGCCAAATCGGCTTGCTTAGCTTTCGAACGTCCCTGCCGAGCTGCATAATCGATTGTTAGATGCAAGTGTGCTGCAAAGAGCTACTCTCTTCTTTGAGCTGAACCGGCAAGTTTTGTCCTGCTACCTGCATCTCCCTCCTTTTGACTGGTAAAAGCTCCTGTAGCGTCTATGCCAGCCAGGACTTAATCTGAGCCTTTGCAGTTGGGAGTTCTATAACACATCCCACTTCATGCAAGCCAGTTCCGTTCTTAAACCCATCATAGGAGAAGCAGCTTGCAGAGCAGCAATTTTGCCAGAGATTAGAGGTCTCACAATCTCCCTCTCCCAAGACATTAGAGCAGGGTGTCAAACTCAAGGTCCGCGGGCCGAATCTGGCCTGCAGGGTCTTAGATGTGGCCTGTTTCCATCCGCCCTGGAAACAGCAAAGGACCAGCCTGCAGTGCCTTTGCCAGCAAAAACAGAGCTTGGGAGGGTTGTGTGCAGCCCTCGCGAGCTCTGTTTTCGCTGGCAGAAGGTTGCAGGAGGCCTTCGCGGGGCTTGGGAGGGCCGCGCTCCATTTTTGCTGGCAGAGGGTTGCATGAGGCAGTTGCAACTGGAAACAGAGCTCGGGAGCACATTTTTGCTGGCAGAGCACTTGGGTCACCACAGGTGCCCCTGACACGAGTGATGTCAAGCTGGCCACACCCACCTTGGCCATGCCCACCCTGGGCCCCTAAGGTCAAACACAACCCTGATGCGGCCCTCAATGAAATTGAGTTTGACCCCCCTGCATTAGAGCATACTATGTAAACTATGTAAACTCAACCAGATGTACACAAGTCTCAGCTGTTTTCTAAACAAGGCTTTAAGACCAGGGAGAAAATTTCCACAAGAATTCTACAGATACCATAGATCCTGCCTGAAAATGATCTTGCCAAGAAGTAGAACTTTTCATTCCATTTAAGACCACTGCCGGGAGCTTTCTTTGAGCAGTGATTTGTGGAAGGGCATTTCCTCACACACATTTAAATGTACTTGGCTTTCAGGTTCTAATTGTCTCACCCTGTTTTCTATTTTTCTCAAGTCTGTAAAACCTCCGTTCTCCTGTCCTGTTGTTCACAACAGACTATGGGATGGCAAGCATTGTGTGTGAATGGATGGGTGGGATAGTAAAAGTATGTGAATGAATTGAGAGGACCTATAAAATGTTTTTCTGTATGAATCTACTCCTATTCTTGCCATGGTTCCACATCATGTTCATCTTACACATGCACAGAAAGGAGCATCTTTAATATTTGGTGAAAATATACATCTAATTGTTCCCAATGGATTGCATACCCTGAGGCACGGTGCAATCCATGGGGAAGGGGGTCTTTCTCTACTATTGAATCAATGTCCTTCACCCATTCTAGAATCACTTAAAGTGACTCAGTCTCTATGTTGCTTCTATTAGGTCAAGTTTTGAGTTGCTGCCAAAAGATGTTGTCTTGACTTGTGAGTGTGCCAATCCATTACAGAGATGGTGATTGATTGTATCTTCTGACTTTGCTTTATATCCCTTTTCAGCATATCATCAGCTAGGCAAGAGAATATCTATTGCACTGCAGCAGAGATGAGGTGGGTCTCCTCTAGATTTTTGGCTATCTTCTCTAGGCTGGCTCATTTGCAAATTCTTCTTAACCTTTTGGGCATCTCTCATGCTGAAACACCATGAAATAAAGAAATATGGGAAGATACCATGTCAGAAATAACTTCTGTTAGGTGCTCTAACCCTGACACTCTGAACCTGACTAGCTGATGGTCAAGGAGTCTTCAAGGAGAATGAGAAGGGAAGCAATTGGAATTGACAAATACAAGAAAAGTGGCAAATAAGCAACAAAAGCCAACTTTGACATTCCTTATTATTATTATTAACTGGTCATTCAAGTGACATTTCTAAACAATTGTAAAACAAATCAGCAGAATTTCCCCCCAGATAAAGTACCAGAGGTCTGTTTTCTCCTCTAAGTTTGGGGGAATGGAGAGAGAAGTTGGTGTCAAAACAGAAACTGGAGAACAGAGTTGGATGAAAGGAAGTAATGAAACAGTGTGCTGATGAAAAGGACAAAGGCCAGGAGAGAAATGGCTTTGATTAATGTTAGTTACCACCAGAAGGGACAGTACCACACCTCCCCAAACTGTGTCAAATTGCACTCCCTACAGGTCTCCAGATTTTGTTCCCAAAGCAAAGGGGAGCAGATTTTACATTCATTTAAGCTGCTACTTGGCAGTGAGAAAGGGGGGGGGGACTGTTTTTACATTTACATAGCCCATAAATACTTAACATGAATAGAGCTGAAGATGAAATCAGGAAAATCTACTTACTTAAATTTATATGCCACCCAACTCCCAACAATTCTAGGCAGTTCACAAATCAAAACATCAAAACAAGTATACAATAAAAGATAAAAAATGAAGAATAAATGATGACAAGGATGACAAAAATAAGCAAAAAAAAATTTGAATCCAGACAACCTGAGAAGGAGGGGAGCTGGTATAATAAGATGATACAAAGATGAGGGTTTGTAAGGCTATGATTGTACCATGCTGAAGGCAAGTGGAGGCAGAGTTGGTAGGGATTAATTTGGATAGTATTTCTTTGGTCAGATTATTTGACAAAGCTCCAAGTCCCTGCACCCTGGAGGACTCTTGCATTAGTAACCATAGACATCTCTTTTTTCCTTCCTGAAGGACATATGGCAGAGAGGATACTACTTCCTTCCTCCCTCCTTCCCTCCTTGACAGATTTCACCAGAAGAGCAAGCAATCTCTTTTGAAAATTGAAGGTAAGAGAGAAAGAAATTGTACTATCCACCCCATTCCCTCCTTTGGACTCAGATTTCTTTTATCTATGGCTATGGCATTTCCTGTCTCCCAACATTATTCTCATACTCCTCTACAGTATCAGTTGGTAATGGTTGCTAATGAGAAGAGAGAAGAGGCAAGAACAGTGTGCTGTGAGGAGAGAGAAAGAGAAAAAAAGGAAGAGCATATTGAAAAGGAAAATGTGAGGATCAGTTGGGAGGAAGAACACCCCAGAAGTTCTACTTCCCCAAGATAGTATTTTGCTTATCTATCCCTCGACCCTGGCAGTTGCAGGGATGGCCAGCCTACCTGTCTGTATCCTTTGATCAGGAACTGCATTTTGGAATTGAAGGGAGAGTCCAGGCCTGCTGCTATTGTCATGGGACTTTTAGAATACAGCTTCCTCGGCTGCAATATAATCTACCTTTTGCTTGAACTTGTAACAAAGGATACACCCACAGCCCCTCAGACTCATGTCCATTCAAATTCTGCTGACAGAATTCGGTGAAGAAAAGTGCCCCAGTATAACTCCAATGACAAGGAGGGTTCTCATAACATTCAGATTTTTTTCCCTTGCAATTAAGTGCCATTGAATCTAATCCTGCTTTTTCTAGCGAGAGATAACAGGAGCCCCCGATCTTATACATGACAATTTTTATATATTTCTCTTTAATCTTTGGTCTAAATTAAAGGGAAAAAAAGTATTGTGAAGTAGTTAAGGCACTGAGTTAGAAACCAGGAAACTGAGTTGTAGTCTTGCCTTAAGCAGGAAATCATCTTGGGCCAATCATTGTCTCTCAGCCTTAGGAAGAAGGCATGGTGAGCTACTTCCAAAAACATTATCAAGAAGACTGCAGGAACCAATCCAGGCAGTCATTAGGAGTCAACATAGAAGGCATATCATAGTGGTAGAATGCTGACAGATGTCATTCACTTACAAGAACTTTTATTCTAGGTCAGGGGTATCAAACTCCATTTCATTGAGGGCTGCATTAGGGTTGTGTTTGACCTGGGGGGGATGTGGGTGTGGCCAGGATGGCCATGGGAGAGCTCCATTTTCGCTGGCAGAGTGCTGCAGGAGGCCATCGCAGCCAAAAACTGAGCTTGGGAAGGGCATGTGCAGCCCTCCTGAGCTCCATTTTCACTGACAGAGGCACCACAGGCCAGCCCTTCACTGTTTCCAGGGTATCCCCATGGGTCCCACCCAGGCCCATGGGCCTTGAGCTTGACACCCCTAGGTAATAGTGTTCTAGGTAATAGTGTTCAGGGAGGGCCTTTATTACAGTGGTCCTTCTCCCAGAAACATCCATCAGGCTCTTACCACTTCATCTTTTTGAAGGGGCACCTTCAGAAGGACAAGTATTATCATAAGATGGGCTTATGGGGGGGGGGGGGTCCCCCTTAACAAACATTGTGTCCACTAAGGCAAAAAAGAGAGAGAAGGAGGCAAACAGAAAACAAGAGGGGATTTCAAATAAGAGATGATGTCATCTGGAACATCTATAAAATTTCCAGGAACCAAGACAGGGTGATTGTACACCCTTATCCAAAAACCTTGCCCTGCAATTTTAAACTCTGTTTCAATTTCCCCAGTCTGGAATCTTTCAGATGCACTCACTTAAACCTTTTGCCATCTTAAAGCTTCCACAAATCACACAGGAGCAGCAATATTACCAGATGTGAGCAAAGTCATGAGCAGGGAATATGGGGAAGCTGCTTCAGCACAACGCCAGCTGCAGTTCAAATCAGTTTCTCCAGCACTTCAGAGGTAATATGGTTGTGTAAATGGACTTCCAATCTTGGGACATGGGTAAGCATCACATGGAAGTATATTGACCTTCCTTGCCTTTGCCTGTACTGTAATCTGAGACAGCTTTCTTCAACCCCTCTGCTCCCAGGTTTTCCCAAGTTCCTTCTCTGCCTTAAGTGAAGGCACCTGGAATGTCCAACCTGGATACCAGAGAGATGAAACTGTAACAGGCAAGAAATCAGTTGGAAGCAAACAAAAGTGACAGAAGTGAGCAGGCTTAGGAGCAGAAAGGAGAAACATTCTACCTTTGTCTGTTCCAAACTGTGGCCACTTTTGGCTTCCTCCTCCCCAAACGAGGCTATTGTGTGCTACAGTCTGATGTACTTTTCACAGACTGACAGATTCCTCCCCCCTCTTCCCATACCCCTGAAAATGATACTGTACCTTCTCCCAGATTTATGGGATCCCTTACAAAAAAAATAGTCACCTTGGAGTGTTCATAAACTCAGTCTAAGGAACAAATGTTAGCCATCTTGCAAAAATTAGAAGAGACTTTTCAATCATCACAAATCAAAGTCCTCTAGCAGTTTGTAAGGATCATAAAAGATCCGAGCATCTGGTCTTTGGTCTGGCAGGTGGGGTTATCAAAATGTATGCCAACTTCCTCTCAAACCCCCTATTTATCCATTTCTATGGGTGGTCCTTTGACACACATTGTTTTCTTCTCCCTGCTGTTTTACTTCTCTTTGTCTGTGCCTGCTATGTGTCTGGGCTGCCTCTTGTTCAGTCTGTGGGCAAAGTGTCTTTTATCATGAGCCTGGCATGTGTCTGTTATGTACATAACAACAAACACCAAATACGTTTGGTAAAGCAACAGAGTTCAGAACAAACTAGCAATAAAGTGCCCTGGACACACACACTGCAGCAAAAGAAAAACAAAGGGGCATTTGATTTTCCAAACAGATGAATTCTGCTCATTGTTCACTAAGCATGTTCCTTAGAATTTATCGGCTTCCTCAAAGACTTCCCTTCCCCCAGCCATCCTTTTAGTTCGTGTGAATCAGTTTGATCTATTTCCTGGCACACTATGACCAGAAATGACTTAACCCTTGTGTCATGCTCAGAAGCTCTCAGCAGACGTCCAAGTGCACTGAGGAAGACTTAAGTTTGGATAGGGAGAAAAAGGAGACTGTATGCTAAGCCCTTCTCCCTGCCCTTGTGTTTTGGACCAGGAGGCTGTACCTCCTCCCCCTGAGACATATAAACCTCCAGAGATATTTGGCATACAATGAAAACACGTTCATGTCTAAGGAAAAAAGGATTCGGCTTGGCTTTTTCTGGGAAAGGACCCATGATGTTGTGTGTTCTCACCAAATTATGATTTAGTCTTTATAACTCTTGAATCAATATTTTTCTGATTCAGAAAAGAAAGGGATAATTTCAAATGCCATTTCCTAGGAGTTATAACGCTCTTCCTCCTCCTCCTCCTCCTCCTCTTTGCTCAGCCAGAGACTTCAATGGGCAACAGCAACAATGGAGAAAGGAATTACACTGGTAGAGGACACAGTGAAAAGAGGGAGGCTTGAAAAGAGCATTCCCCTCAAAACTACTGGCCTGCCTAACAGTTCAGCTCCCGAATAACTGGATCTTGGTGATACTTCCCACTGCTGCAATTCTAGATATTAAGCAGCCACAAGAAAAGCATCTTTCTTCTTCCCTGGCTGATTGAAACAACCCACTCCCCTTTTGTGCATTGTAGGGAAAAGCCTAATGATGAAAATCAAGGCTGCTGCACTAAGGGGAGCTTTTGAAAGCCAGCTAGTCTCCCACACTGCCTGAAATGAGGGGAGTGTATCTGACGTGGAAGAGAACCGGCCCAGACTTTCTCTGGGCTGGGTCGCCCCTGGGAAAAGTCGGCTTCCCACTCAGCAGTCCAAGGGAAAACTGCGGAGGGCAAGAATAAAAACGCCTGGGAGGAGCCCTCTTATTAGAGCCCGGCATGGCCATCTGCAGCCTTGAGTTCTTGCCCAAGTATAAACAGAGAAAGACAGATAAAGACACCCCCAGTTTGCCATGCTGGCTGAGCACCATGGGAGCGGGGGTCACAACTCCTCTTTGGAGAGAAGGTCCAGGCGGGGAGCGCCGGGCAGAAGCCAAGGAGCGAGTTGGGTTCTTCCCTGCGCTGCTTTCCGTCTGCAGGGGCGGGCAGGCCGGCTTGCCGAGCCACTGGCCTCGGCCTCCGCCAGTCCGGCTGTGCAGGGGGAGCCTTCTCTGCCGGCCGCTTCTTCCCAGCACCGCCGCCCCGACCTTCGGCTGAGTCACACTCGCCTTTGGCAGCAAGACGCCCGGCCTCGCCGCCTGAACCTTCGCCGCTTGGCAGGCGGAAAGGACCATATGGCAGCCCCTCCCGCCCCACCCTCCGGGCCGCCGCGTGGAAAGCAGCATCCCCTCCGCCGAAGCCCCCGCCCAGGCCCGAAGGGCAACCCCGGCCACTCACCCGGCTAGGCGGTCTGCGCGGAGCCCGCCATCCCTTCTTCCGTGGTCCTGCGTGTCGTTGCTGCCGGTCCCGAAGGGGCGTCCGCGCTCGCCCTCTGCCCCGAAGTTCTCCCTCGCGGGGTAATCCGCGCTGCCCACCAAAGGCTGGTCTGGGCTGGAGTAGTAGTAGTTGCTGACGCCTCCAGGCTTCTTCCTTGTCCGACGGGCGGTCAGGCAAGCAGGCAGGCGGGCTCCCTCCTCCTCCTCCTCCCTCTCCTGTTCTTGGCAAGCTGGCAAGTGCGGCTCCGCGGTTCACCCCGGGACACCAAGTGGCCGCTCCTACACGAGGTGCCGGTTCGGGGTGCCGGCTGGGAAGGGCGGTTACGTGGACCTGTTGGCCCCGCCGGCACACGCCGGGGTTGGACGCTGCTGTGGGTGGGAGAACGCCAGGCTAGTGTGACGCGACACCCACCCAGCCGCTCACACGTTGGCGGCCGGTTTTCCCCCCCTTTCCTCCCTTTCCCAGATTTCTTCCTTCGCTCCCTCCAAACACACGCGACACACACACACGCACGCGCACACACACCCTTTCTTCAGAAAGTCTCACAAATTGTGGCTGGCTGGCGGGCGGGAGGGAGGGAGGGAAGGAGGCAATCTGTTTATCTTTGTGTCAGATTTTCTCGGGGGGGAGGGAGGGAGGGAGGGGAGGGCGGAGAGAAGCCGGGTTGGGGGGGAGGGGTAACCCCTTCCTTCCCACGACCGCGTGTGGGAGCCGGGTTGAGAAAGCGCCGATCGAGAGTCTTTGGGAAGAGAGCGACGGACCCAGCGCGTTTTTTCTTGCCGAGGCGTTGCGCGTGTGCCCGCGCGCGTGTGCTCGTGCACGGCACGCCGATGCAACCTCTCCGCCACCTTTCGGTTGTTTCCACTTCGGGGCAACAATGCCAATCTTCCGGCAGAGACGGGCGTGGCGCACCGAGAAGCTGCGGTTTCCAGCTTCACAGGGAGGACCGCGTGTCTCGGCGCACGGAGTCGGACAGCCTGAGCGCTCTGGGAAATTTCAGTTGGAGAAGACGGAGAAAAAGGGGGAGGGGGAGCTTTGTTTCAAAGGTCCAGCTGTGGGACTGGTCTTAGCCACCACCCCACCCCCAAATTAAACTCCAGCTGGGGAAGGGTTGCATATCTCTTGCCAGTGGTGAAATCCAAATTTTGTTACTAACGGTTCTGTGGGCGTGGTGTGGCTTGGTGGGCGTGGCTTGGTGGGTGTGGCAGGGGAAGGATACTGCAAAATCTCCATTCCCACCCCACTCCCTGGGAAGGATACTGCAAAATCCCCATTCCCACCCCACTCTGGGGCCAGCCAGAGGGGGTATTTGCCGGTTCTCCGAACTGCTCAAAATTTCCGCTACCGGTTTTCCAGAACCTGTTGGATTTCACCCCTGCCTCTTCCCCTTATCTTTGTTTTCTCATCTTAAAGGAGTTTCTTGGGTTTTCAGAAGTCCCCTCTCCTTTTTTTTAGAAAAGACTTGCATATATTTTTGAAGAAACTGAGGTTAACTGATCTTGACTGTTGCTGAACCATGGACTTGTTGGACTGTCAGATTAATAATACACAGGTAAAACTGTCAGACCCAGTCCATAGGCTCCTCCTCCTCCTCCTCACTGGAAGTGGAATTTTAAAGTGAAGGTGGAGTAGGTTCACCTGACAATCACCTTTCACATTCTTTGAAGTCACATTCTCTGCATCGGACATTACCTGTCAATTCAGCTCTTTCTTTGCAATAATAATAGTAATGGATTGTGCTAACTTTCAAAGCAAAGCAAGTTTACTTTTGCTTGCCATCTGGCAATTCCATATAACGGCTTCTCAAAATTTTCCTTCATTTATCCCAAACCACTTTACCCAATGCAGGTAAAACATTTTAATTCAACTGAAATGTGTCTGTTGTGATTGGGTAATTGGATTTGTGTGTTGTCATCCAAAGAAAAATCACCTTTACCCAATTTTGGATCTACCCAGGTTTAAGAAGCACTGCCACATAAGCTGCTTTGTGTTTTAAAGAAGCCTGTTTATAAATTTAAATCAAGCAAATTAAGTAAAACTAAACATATAAATTAAAAAAAAATACATTAAGATCCTCAGTTTAAATCTTTGAAACTGCACTTTTGTGGAAGGATAAAACATACCTAATTTTTTTAAAAAATGCCATTCAATATGTCCGAATCTTGGATACTGCCTGGACAATTTCCTTGAGATGGTTTTTCAGAAGTAGTTTGCCATTGCCTCCTTCCTAGGGCTGAGACAAAATGATTGGCCCAAGATCATAAAGCCAGCTTTGTGCATAAGGTAGGACTCGAATTTATGGTCTCCTGGTTTCTAGCCTGATGCCTTAATCCAGGGATGTCAAACTCCCATTGTCAAGTGACATATCGTGACTTTTTTCCCCTTCACTAAACCGGGCATGGGCGTGGCCAGTGTGTGGCGCATCTGGCCCGCGGGCTGCGAGTTTGACAACTCTGCCTTACGCACTACACCAAACTGGCTCTCACCCAGCACTTAAATGGAAGCAATATTGTTGGGAGACTACTCTTTAATCATCATAGGATTATTTTTAATGTAGAAGGATTCAGGTTCAGGTATTGGTTTTGTTTAGTTGCTGCTAAGCCCAAGAAAATGATGGAAGGAGACATTGTCCAAAACATCTGGAAGGGACAAAATGGCTTGAGATCAAGTGGACCAAGGAAGTATGAAGGAGATTTGATTAGAAGCAAATGACTGGAAAAAGAAAACTGCCTACCGTATGAAATGCTTTTATTTTCTCAGAGTATAGCAATAGCATTTAAAGATATATACCGCTGCACAGTGCTTTACAGCCTTCTCTAAGTGGTTTACAGAGTCAGCATATTTCCCCTAACAATCTGGGTCCTCATTATCCTGATCTTGGAAGAATGGAAGGCTGAGTTAACCTTGAGCTGGTCAGAATTGAACTCCTGGCAGTGGGGCAGAGTTAGCCTGCAATACTATGTTCTAACCACTGCACCACAACGGCTCCTAATATACTTGCTTCTTGGTTTTGGGACAAGAAGTTTAGATCACACTTATCTTTATATTGATCATCCCATCCATTTTTGGAAATCAAGACAACGTGCAATTGCAATGTACTTATTTCTCAAGATTAAGTCCAAACTGTAATTCAGTCTTCACACCATTCAGTTATAATCCTAATTTGATTATTTTCTTGATCAAAGTAAAACAATAGGTGATGAATACAGTAGGATAAGATTATTATCCAGCTAAACTCTTGTTCAGCAGCTAGGATTTCAGTCACAGAAAGGTCCCTAATAAGAGTGGTTGTAAATAATAGAGATAAGGAGCATAAAACAAATAATAAAAAAAAAGCTTGGTAGATTGTACATGTCATGCCTCAGTAATATAGCTCTTATATTGCCAACAAAGCTACCAGCTTTTGATTTATACCTTAGGCCATTTTTAAAGGAACATAATGTGTGAGCTCTTGAATTTGTGTGCTTTTGAATTAAGGGTGGCCATAATTCAGTCACCAAAGACAAATTGTAATGGAGTTATTATTTGTACCAAATTAGTCAAAGAATGAAGAGGGGAATCAAAAGGCATTTGAGAGCAGGATTGAAACTCTGTTGACTAGACAGATGCCAGCATCATCAGAATTGACATGCCATCAGTCCATTTTTGAAGATGACAACGTGATTAGTAGAATCAACTGGATTCATCAAAAATGACACATATTTTTTAAAAACAAAATGAGCAACTTCAGGATATTACTCTGATTTTTATTAGAATTTCATGTTTTCAGTATGTTGGGTAACTGGGAACACAATTGGGTAATCCAATTTTTGACCGGTAATCCTTTCAGACAAAATTCAATAGTCCTTTTTTTTTTCCCACTCCCAATTTTCCTCATTTTAAATACTAAAAGAAAATGCCGGTTGCAGCCCTTCCAGTAAAAAGAGGCTCTGACAACAGTAAAGTTAATGCTTGTCACCTCTTGCGTACAAATTTGCACTGCTGTTTAAAAACTACTTGGAAGCCACAGTTGGTGCAAAATGCAATCGCCCTCTTGGGAGTATGTGGAGAGTCACTTGTTTTCATGTAACACTATTGCTCTGGTCTCTGCATTAAGTATCAATAGCCTGGATATACAGTTCAAAGTGCTGGTTTTGCCTTATAAGGCTCTACATGGTTTGGCTGCAGGAGCATCTGTTTCAAAGCACCCATCTGGTCCATGCATTCCAAGTAAGGATAGGGAAGGTTCTCCCCTGCAAGGGGAGTTTGGGGGAGGAGTAATCAGAAGCCAGTGCTCTTCACTAATGAACCCGCCCTCTGGAATAGTCTGTCTATTATGCCCTCCCATCTAATAGGACAGTAAAAACAGAACTATCTAAGAGTTTTTAATATCTCTGGTTATAAGGTAGAGATTGGATCATAAACACTGTAGTGTATTGTCATAAATATGACACATAAATGTTGGCATTATGTGTTGCAACTTTTAGGAGTTCTTGGAGAGTCAGATGGTTTAAAGCAGGGGTGAAATCCAGCAGGTTCTGACAGGTTCTGGAGAACCGGTGGTGGAAATTTTGAGTAGTTTGGAGAACTGGCAAATACCACCTCTGGCTGGTCCCAGAGTGGGTGGGAATGGGGATTTTGCAATATCCTTCTCCCAGGAGTGGGGAGGGAATGGGGATTTTGCAGTATCCTTCCCCTGGAGTGGGGTGGGAATGGACATTTTGCAATATCCTTCCCCCAGGAGTGGGGAGGGAATGGACATTTTGCAGTATCCTTCCCCTGCCATGCCCACCAAGCCACGCCCACCAAGCCACACCATGCCCACCAAGCCACACCCACAGAACTGGTAGTAAAACAATTTGGATTTTACCCTGGTATAAAGTAAAATAAATTTAGAAATGAAAAAGAAGGAAAAAACCCTATTGTTCAACGTTAAAAAGTCAAAACCCTTTGTAAACGTATGGCGAATCTTATAAGAATCTACCAATATGTCAACTCTCTACCCATGGATGTACATAAAGTACAGGCACAAGATGTATAGCAATGGAAATTGAGACTTTAACCAAATACAGGAAGTCCTTGACTTACAAGAGTTCATTTAGTGACCAATCGAAGTTATGATGACACTGAAAAAAGTGACTTATGGACATTTTTCAGACTTACAACCAATCCAGTATTCCCGTGGTCATGTGATCAAAATTCAGACACTTGGCAACTGACTCATATTTATGACGGTTACAGTGTCCCAGGGTCATCTCATCTCCCTTTTGAGACCTTCCAACAAGCAAAGTCAATGGGGAAGCCAGATTCACTTAACAACCGTGTTAACTAACTTAAGAACTGCAGTGATTCACTTAATACGTGTGGCAAGAAAAGTCATAAAATTGGGCAAAACTCAACAAATGTTTCGCTTAGCAACAGAAAGTTTAGGCTCAATGGTGATCTTAAGTTGAGGACTACTGTAATTGCTCTGGAAAGGTTACTCATCTTGGAAACTGATTGAGGAGCCCAACCTTTGACCTATGCTGGAGGAAATTATACCTAATAAACTCATCCGAATGATTAGGAAACTTTATTTGCCAAAACTGTGGTATGGTACATTGATGATGATGATGGTAGCTTCAAACATGATTCTATGAAAAGTTCTACTGACTCAAGAAATCATGCATGTAGACCATGCTGATTATATTTTTGGCGCAAACCAGCACATCCAAAAATCAGGTGTTACAATGCAATCTCTGGAAATTAAAATATAATACCTGAGAACCCAACATTGTTGTCGTGTACATTGATAATTTAGAATCCATATTCTGCTTCAAAACTCCTCTTCATGCACTTCATAAAACAAGCAATCTTCCTCATCTGGTGTTTTTTAAGTACGCTCAGTTGTATACTTTTCATACAAGTTCAAGCCAGGAGAATCCTATCAATTTGGAAACCATGTATTTGCAAGAAAACATTGGAAAGAGGGCAAGCATCTTTGTTCTGGTATCCTGTGTATTCTGTTATCCAGCATCTCTGTTGGCCCATGAGAAAGCTGACTACTTTTCTTACGTCACTGGATTGCTATGAAAAAAAGACATCAGCATCAGTCATTGCATGGCATGTATTAATAAATTTAATCCTTGAGTTGAGGATGAAGAAAACAATGCCACATTTTCTTTTTTATGTTTCCCTGCCCTTGCGTGACCCACTATCCATTAGCAGTGCTAATTGCTCTCAAGGAAACTTTGTTCTCACTATTAAATCAGAATTCAGTAATAACTTTCACCCACTACGCAGCGCACACTTCCTTTATACCACAGTGATCTACTAGAAATGCCCCCTGCTGCATTGCAGGATCCTGAATCTATGCTGGAACATATGCCAAACTAATTCTGCATCTGAACCAAGCAGGTGTTAATAGGGGTCCATTTCTCCAGTGAAGAAAACATAACATCTTGTTTGGCCAACATCCTGGAAACCATAGGTGGTCAGGCCATTTCAAAAGGTTTGTTTAGGATGAGCTGTCCATGAGGGTCCATAGCCTCACATCTCCTGAGTAGAGAAGCAGCTGCCCTGGCACAATATTAAACTCAGCCTTTCCAGTTCCTATTCAGCCCTATACGACCATATTCAGTTTTCAGTTTCTAACAAGAGATATGTCAAAGCATATGCTCTCCTGAATGTCTGCCCTTTGATCCAGGAATTTGGCTGTTGCATATTCAGTGGAAAAGTAAATGTGCATTTTGCACAGATTCAGCCAACTGCTTCACACTTGGGGGCGGGATGGGGCGAGGGAGGTGTTGGCTCAAACTTAAGCAGGATCAGCTTCCTCCTTAGTACCTTGCTGGCATTGCAAATACATCCTCATTCAGAATTCCTAGCAAGCACTTGCCAATGATCTTGCTGGCTAAGGATGCTGGAAGCTGCCTTAACATATTGGACTTAACCCCATGTAGGTTAGGGGTGGGCTGCCTTCCCTAGAGGCCACACTTAAGGATTTAAAGCACTTCTGGATCACAAAGCAAGTCAGGATGATATTACACTGGCAGAAAACAGGACAGATATTTAAGGGGAGAGTTGGAGAATGATTCCTGTAATATGCCTATTTTAAATAACGTTTCAGTGTTTCCAAGCCTATGGGCTATGTTGGCCAAACCATCTACAGATTCCAGGATATTGACCAATGTCCCCTTCAGAAAATGGCAGGAAACCATTTATCATTATTATCTTCAAATAATGTAGCTATCATATTCAGAGAGATCTCAGGAGGCCAAAAGAGAGAGAGAGAGAGAGAGAGAGAGAGAGAGAGAGAGAGAGAGAGAGAGAGAGAGAGAGAGAGAGAGAGAGAGAGAGAGAGAGAGACTGACTGACTTACTTAGAGGGCACCCATCTAGGGCAACCACCTCAGTATTGTAGAGTTGAATGTTATATCAAGTGAACTAGCTAAGGTGAATCCAAAATGTCTTCTGTTTTTTGTGATCTGTATCTGCAAATAGGAACTTGGGATATTATTGGGCTGGTCTTTTAAGTTTCCTGCTTTTCAAGCATAAGTTGTTTTCAGCTGCCCAGATTCATGTAAGATGGATGACTATATAAATCAAAATAAATAAATAAAATAATTTACCTATCTCTGTTCTTAGTGGGCTTCACTGGAATTTTTGGATTAGAATAGAATAACAGAGTTAGACGGGACCTTGGAGGTCTTCTAGTCCAACCCCCTGCTTAGGCAGGAAACCCTATACCGATGACTAACAGCCTGTTCCAGACTTCTATGGGATGTATATTTACTGAAGATGTGAGATATGCATTTATTATGTAAATGATTATAAACATAATTTTATTATTATTCTAAAACAGTTCAAAAATGCTGAGGGCCCTTTCTCTGAATGGAAAGTCCAGATATTATTGAATAAATAAAATAATTAAGATATTTCCCCCTTTCCATCCAGAACAGCTAATTATCCTTAGAATTGTCATCATCAGGACATCTAGACAAGAAGGCATAATACTGATTTTAAAGGTTACAAGAAAATTAAAATGCAGAAAGGAAAAAAAAACATTTTCTTGCCCTTGCCAAATAAGTTTAATAAAAAAGGCAGGGGAAAATAGGAATGTCCATAACACTGTGTGTATGGTGGTGGGTGGGAGGCAGTTAGGATATCTAAACCAGATGCGTGTCATTCATCATGATGGTTCAGCAGCCTCTTCCAAAACGAAATACTAGAAGTAGCTGGACATTTCTCTATTGCACCATCTCTGAGCAAAGTGCTCAGGTACACTGACACCTAGTGGCAATTTATGCTCCTTGCAACAAGCACAAATTTGAAAGGGAAGGAAGTAAGGCTCTGGGAAAGGCGGAGTTTGAGGTCTTTGCTTAACTGAGTTGACAGGTATAAATTAGGGCTACAAAAATATCCTACGGCCATTAGATGATTGCGGCCTATCTGACCAAGGAGGAAGGCATTACATCTGACTGGGTTACTGTTTTGTAGTTAATTGTATAAGGAAATAAAGCCAGCAGGCAGCAACGTCATAAATCAGAAACAGGAATGCAGTGGTCTTCGAAAGTGGTTGAACTGCATCGTTCATCAATTCCAGGCAAAGTTGCTAAAGCTCAGGCTAAATGGGGCTTTAGTTTAAGAATGCCTGAAAGGTCACATGATCAGATCCCACCCAATAAGACAACCTTACATTTCTGTTCAAACATAAGGGGTTACTCCTAAGTAACTGAATATAACAGTAATGGGAAAAGTACTATTGTTACAAGGTTGTGTGCAGAAGCTAAGCTCCCTTTTTCAGCTCTTACGTTCAAAATCCAGTCTATCATCTGAAGGCAGAAACACTGTAAAAATGTAGTGCATATGCCTTAAAGCAGGCTTAAAAGAGCTGAGCTGATCAAACTCCCCTCCCAACGTTTAAAACCCTGGATTTCCTGCTCCTGCTCCTCTGGGTGATCTTTCCCCTCCCACTCTGTCCTCATACTACCACTGCAAACCTTAGCTATGGCCATTTGCCAATTTTAATAAAATATGTTAGCCTGAAAAAGTTCTATCAAATTCTTTCTGATTTTTGATGTCAGATATAGCAGCCCAGGGTTGCAAAATTATATTACTTCTTTGAAATAAGTTCGCTTAAAGTCCAGGCTGAGTTCTTTTAGAAAGTAAAAGCTTTTAGAAAGTGGGATTTGACAGCTTTGTTCAAACAGTCCAGGAACAGCCAGTGTTGATTCCAAATCATAACATTTGAGCGAGCTACTCATGCTAAGTAAGTAAAGGTCCATAATGTTCTGGCAATTCCAACCCAAAGAACGGAGCCCATTAACTGATGGACAGTAGAGCTGTCCCCCAGTTGGAAATGATGGACAGATGGTGAACTAGAACCGAAGAAGCAGGCCAGCTAAAATCTGCGACACAATTAAGATGACTAGATTTTGCAATCTTAAAGTCCCAGGACTCTTTCATTTGGATAGGCAATGACCATGGAAATGTCAAGGATTCACAGTTGATGCATCTTCTGCACAACCACATCTGGCTGGATGGAATGATGGGCTTTATCCAGGAGCAGACACTGTCTCAGTCCAGAAAAGTTGTTCCAAGGGCTGAAGAACATAACTGGGTGACTTCATCCTAGTTGAGCATTTGGAGGGCATAGTAGACATTTCTGCAGCTGACTTACAGCCTCACACATCCCTGGATTTTGTGGGGAATAGGCCACCCTTCAATTAGATGCCCCACAGGCACAGTTGAGGAAATACCCAGGATGGGCACAACAGCCATTGGTTACTATGTCGATGTTAGGGATACTCAATTCATGATTGTTGATGGATTGCAAGAGTAGATTCTTCCACACTTCTGCTTTGGAAGTAACAACTAGAGAATTCAGGTTACACAGTTTGATGAGCTGTGACCCCAGGGAGAGAAAGGCATCTTGACATTGAAGAGTGTTGAATAGTGCAGTGCGATTTGATGCAAGCTTCCTAAGCTAGTCCTTTTGCAAATGTGGGATGAAAGTGGAGAAGCAAGGAACCCCTGAGCCTCAATCTTTGATGTTGGATTGGAAGTACCCCAAGGGAGTATCTGCTGAAAATCAGTTCTCAGAAGACCTTGGCAACATCTGGGAAGAGCATTGCACAAGACACTTGACTAATGTGGACCCTTTGGAAGATGGAGAGGAACAAAGTTGTCATCTCAAGAGAGTTGGCTTTCTTCAGGAAGGCTTGTTGCAAGGGGGAGAGTATGAGTGTATCCCGGAGTCACCTAGCCAGGATCTTATGGAGGATGCCAAGGATGGTAGATGTAATCAAGATGGGTTGGTAATCACCTGGAATCGATGGATTCTCTGTCTCCAGCAAAAAATAAGAGCAGGCCAGATGTTGGGTTGGGTCATCAACCACAGGTTGGAGTAGGTCATTAGCAAAAGCTGGTGCCAGGTCAGGATGTCTTAAGCAGGAATTCAGAATAGGTCAGGCACACTAGAACTCATGTCCCACAAAGCCCCAGTGACTTCTCACCAGTGATGACATCCAGGAGAGACCACTGCACTGTGGATGGGTGTGTAGACTACACATAGTTGATTCTGCTGGGAGTGTTGAAGACTGACAACCAGTAGGTCCATCTCTGGGGGAACAGGAGAGAGACCACGATACACGTTCCTCCAGTGCCCAGATAACACGGTAGAAGCAGCATCTTTTCTCCAGAGCTTTATACATGCTTTGCTCTGTAGATGGATTTGTTGCTTCAAAGTTGGCTGGCGGTCTTGGACGGTACACTGGATGGCTTCCATCTATAGGGAAAACATCACTGGCCATGTTCTGCCAGAAGAGCTGCTCAGCCATGCAATCTAAGTTCACCAAACTGAAGAGCACTGGCAATCAGAATCAAGGTGTCAGCTGCCATTTTCAGTTAGTGAAGATGTTGCACGGCAAAGTCTAAGAGTTTAAGAGAGAGAGCACTTGAACCCCAGAGAAGGGTTAGTGCCAAGGGCTCTCTTGTACAGTAATTGATTGATGTTGGGGGAAGTGGGGGGTTGTATTACTTTCTATTTGTTATACTGGGTTTTTATCTTTCTTCGATAAAGAACCGAGGTGGCATAGTGGTTAGAATGCAGTACTGCAGGCTACTTCAGCTGACTGCTAGCTGCAGTTTGGCAGTTCAAATCTCACTGGGTCAAGGTTGACTCAGCCTTCCATCCTTCCGAGGTGGGTAAAATGAGGACCCATATTAGAGGAGGGCTGTAAAAGCACTATGAAGTGGTATATAAGTCTAAGTGCTATTGCTATTGCTATTAGTCATCCGGAGTCACTGAAAGTGAGCAGAGCAGCCATATAAATTTTCATTCATTCATTCATTCATTCATTCATTCATCCATCCATCCATCCATCCATCAACAAACAAACAAACAAACAAACAAACAAACAAATCCAGCTATCTCTGCTATTGCCACTTAAAAGTCGGAATATCCCAGAATTAGGAAAGATTTTTGTGTGTGTTTTTCTTTGTCCACACAGCAACCTCCTCCACGCCTCGACACCCTCCTCTTGCTCCTCCTCGTGGGTTGAGCCTCCCAGCGTCTTGCCACTCCCCACCGGCACGCCTCCACCACTACCGCCGCCGCCGCCTCCGCTGCTGCTACAGGCCTCCGGATTGTGCTCACCATGGCGGGCCGGGACGCAGCGACCGCTTGCAGCGCCGACTCCTTCCAGCTGCGGCATCTGCACTTATCTCTGCGCGTCGATTTCGAACCGGCGGGTGCCGGGCATTTGCGAGGCTCGGTGAGGCTGGAGTTGACGTGCCTGCGGGATGGCGTGAGCGAGATGGTCTTGGACTCGCATCCCAGCGTGGAGGTGGAAAGCGCGGGTCTGGCACCGCCGAAGAGCCGCCGAGGGGAAGAAAAAGGCCAAGAGCCGGGAGCGCTGCGTCCCGTCTCTTTCCAGAACCGCCCGTTCGCTAGTTACGGCTCAGCTTTGCATGTCTCCCTGCCCGAACCTCTGACCTGCGGTGACGCGGTGGTGCTGGAGATCGCCTATCGGGCCGGAGGGGGTCCCGGGGTGAGTGGCTGGGGCGGACGGCGCGACTGGACAGTGGGTTGGCTTTGAGGAGCTTTTCGTCCGGTTCCTTCGCTTCTCGGGTGAGCGAGGCTCAATCTTGCCCTTTGACTCTTAATTACTCGCCCGTAGAGCTGCTGCATCATGGCTCCGTAGTGGAAAAAAGGCACTCTGCACATGCTCAGGAGGGCCGTCTTAAATTCCCAGTGAATAAGTGTTTTCAACTGACTAGGAAAACGGGAAGCTACCGTAATTCTTAAGCTTAAATGGCCATCCTGTCTTGCTATTATGAATTAATATGTGGCAATGCTTAGCTGACTTTAACTGGCCTTGAGTAAGCATGCTCAGACATGTTTAGTACAGGGCTGAGACACCACTAAGAAACCCCAGAATTGTACATTAGAAGAGAGTCCAGAGTCCTCTTCGAAGGAGACAAAGTGAACAACTCTTGTCCTGCTGCCAAGAAAATAATCAAGAGCCTTGATGGTACAGTGGTTTAATGCACCCTGTTATTAACACAGTTGCCTGCAATTTCTGCTGGTTCGAATCTCTCCAAGGCTCAAGGTTGACTCAGCCTTCCATCCTTTCTAAGGTAGGTGAAATGAGGATCCAGTTTGTGGGGGCAATAAGCTGACTTTGTATAAAATATACAAAAGAATGAAGGCTATTGCTTAACACATTGTAAGCCGCCCTGAGTCTCCGGAGAAGGGCGGCATATAAATCAAATTAAAATAATAATAATAGGGGGGTGTCATCAGCTCAGTTTAAGGGAGACCATCACCTTTCCTGTAGTGTTGTCATCATGGTATTAACCCTGAGTGCCTTTCATCATCTTAAGATTTGCTTCTCATTATCCTGATCCTTCATGTGATTTCAGTTGTTTGCCAAAGAAGGGAGAGAGGCAGCACAAATCTTTTTTATCTCTGTGTGGATTATCATTATCAGCATGTTGTAAAGCCATCCCTTCTCTTGATCTGTTGCAGACCTCTCACCTGGAGGCTGTTCTAACTGTTATTCCCTTTCCTCTCTTGGACACACTGGCTGGGAATGATAGGAGATGTAGTCCAACCCATGGGGACGAAGAGTGAACTAGACCTGCAGCAAAAACTGAGGCAGCCTTCCCTTGTGTACTCTTATTTAACCTCTACCATTTTTGCTGGGGGTGAAATTAAGCTTGGCACTTCTTGTCCTATTTAGGGAAAACTCCAAAGCCAAGATGAAAATGGCCCAGATTAGTGCAATTCCTCTAAATAAAGTGGGACTACAATACAGATGGGTGCAAAATTATGATATGTTGGCTAATTTATAACAATAGAATAACAGAGTTGGAAGGGACCTTGGAGGTCTTCTAGTCCAACCCCCTGCTTAGGCAGGAAACCCTACACCAGCACTATACCACTTAATCTGTACTGACTTTGTTCCTTTAAAAATAAAGACACTTTCCCCAATCTGGTGTCCTCCAGTTATGATTAGACCAGCACATTCCCAAACCTGAGTAAATTACCTAAAACTGGGTAAAAGTGGTTTTTCTTTGGGTAATGACAGGCAAAGCCACTACCCATTCACAAAAGGGACATTTAAATTTATTTAAAGTGTTTTACTTATATTGGATAAAAAGGACTTTCTGATAAGCAGTGTTGGGTAATGAAGGAAAAAGTTTGGAGATCACTGATTTAGATTACAGTTTCTGGAATTACCAGTCGGGAAGCCTTTGGAAATTTCTGTAAAGCAAAATCCCAGCGCATAGCTGCTGTGGGAGATTGAAACCTAGCCATTATGATATATTTATATGATGATAAAAGCATTTATGGCATAATCTCCAAATACCATTAATCAGGGATAATGGGTAGTGTGATCTAATGACTGCTGGGGATTTGGGATTGGAAGAGATTTGCGTTAAGGACAGTTTGCAGGAAAAAGATGCAATAGAAAGGCTTCCTTGTAAAGGTTGATACTGTATGTTCCATAAACAGAATATTTTATTTCCCTAAAATTGATTGCTTCAAGATGGTGTATGTGTGAACAAATTGGCATCCATATCTCTACACATGATGCAATTCATGTGGAATTGACTCCCATTAAAGAGATTTGTGCTATCTAACTTTACACAATGCATAATTAAACTTTGGAATTTGCTGCCTTGAGATGTGCTATCAGTTTGGCTGACTTTGAAAAAGGATGAACAAATTCATGGAAGTCATTGGGATCAGTGGCTGTTAGCCTTGATGTTAGTATGACTGCGCCCAAAGGCTGTCTACTGGAAAACTGTTGGGCTTGCTTGTGTAGCTGGTTGGCCATTGTGAGAACAGACTGCTAGACCAGTGTTTCCCAAACTTGGCTATTTTAAGATGCATGGACTTCAACTCCCAGAATTCTCCAGCCAGTATGCCTGGTTGAGGAATAGTATGCCTGGTTGAGGAATTCTGGGAGTTGAAGTCCATACATCTTCAAAGGGTCAAGTTTGGGAAACACTGTGCTAGACTATAGGTCAGTGGTGGTTAACCTTTTCCGGACTGAGTGCCCAAAGTGCGGCCGTACCCCCAAAATGCAATGCGCACATGGGCCCTGCGCATGGGCCCCACCCCCCACACATACACACCTGGCCCCCCGCACACACCCCACCCCTCACACATGCACAGGAGAGACCCAATGACCAGTTGGCCAGTGGGAGGCCCACGCACAAGCGCAGTGGAGCTGAACTGGAGCGACAGCTCACGTGCCCACAGAGAGAGCGCTGCGTGCCACCTGTGGCATGCGTGCCATAGGTTCGCCATCACAGCTATAGGTTGTCCTTGAGTAATGACCATTCATTCATTGACCATTCAAAGTTACAGTGGTGCTGAACAAAGGGACTTGCAACTGGTCCTTGAAGTTCCAGCCGTTGCTGAACAAAATTCAAGCCCTTGGCAATCAGGTTGTACTTACTGATCAGTTTGCTTGCAGCATCCCATAGTCATGTAATTACTATTTGCAACCTTACCTGTGAGCTTCCCACAAATAAAATCAATGGGGAAGCCAGCAGGAAAGATCCCAAGTCACTCGGATAAGTTTCCCCTATCCCTGGATGTCCCAAGGGTGCTTTTTTTCAAAAGGCAACAGGACTTCCTTGGGTTTGTCTTTGAAAACGTTTCTCATCCAAGAAGCTTCTTCAACTCTTAGCATCTTTGAGACAACCATGACCTGGATGATTAAGAATCTCTATAGATCCCTGGTCTTTCTTTCCTCACACGCACCATGTTCTCCTTCTCCCTCCTTCACTCACATCTGCCCCAAGCCCTCTTTCCCCAATGTCCCTGTGCTCACATACATCCACACATCCTGTGTGCTGTTTCCCAGGTCTTACTGAGCTTGCATCACACCACATTCCACACACCCACATCTTCTAACTCATGCAGGGCCTGTGTCAGGCCTCCTAGGGCCTCCCACATGCCCTGGTGGTATCTCACACTCTTTACCTGGGGATTCCTGCTTAATGACTCTGTTTGTGTGCATTTACTATGAAACAACCAAAACCACTTGGATTGCTGTCACTAAGGATTGTGCTCATATCACATCATGCTTTATGACCACATCACTTATAACAGGCAATTCTGGTCCCAATTGCAGCCTTAACTCAAAAACTGTTTAAACATGGACCAGGGATCTGATCTAGCGAGACACTGCTTCTGTTCTTATGTCTTCTCCCACCCCAATCACTGTATTTATACTTCATTTGGTAATTTGGCACGCAGATACCTTAATGTTACTAGAATTAAGAAAAAAACATAGATTTTTTTGGACAAAGCTCATATTGATAAATGTTTCATTTTTTAAAAAAATCAGTTACAGCTGCATTACATATTTACTCATCTGTAAGAAAGGGGAAAAAAATCTTTTCCTTAACCTTTTTAAAATCTGACTCCTCCAACATTTGCAATATCGATTTGCATTAATATGCTTTGTGAAAATAAATTGAGAACCATGTGAGTCTAGATGATTAATTCTGTTAGAAATAGTTCACAGCAACAGTTCTGGAAAGCTGAAGATTTGGATTGCATAGCTAAAAGATTTGGGTATTTAAAGAATCCTTATTTCCAAATCCAGAGTCTGAACAATTTTAATTTTCATTTACTTCTGTATTTGAAAATATCTGTCCATCATCTATCTATCTATCTATCTATCTATCTATCTATCTATCTATCTATCTATCTATCTATCTATCCATCCATCCATCTTCTATCAATCTATCAATCTATATCATATTTATAAGCCACCCATCTCACAGATATTGGGCAGCATCCAATAAAGCCATTAAAACAATCACAAAAATATTCTAAAATTAAAACAAATATTATTTTTAAAAAACTTCAAAAGGGTAGGAAGAGCATTGATGTTACAATTTACTCTTCTCATTAAATCCCCATTTCTGGGGGACCCCCCAAGCCTGTTGGCAATCAGATTTTAAGGGACTTCTCAAAGGACATCAAGAAGAGGTCCAGTCTCACAAGGCAGGTGCCACAGCAGTAAAAGGCCCGTCTCTTGGGTCCTATCTTAATAGATGGACATGGAACACGTGTCTTCTGCTAGCCTGACAGGATGGACAGAAGTAATCAGGAAGGGGAAATCCCTCAAATAATTCTCAGCTCACACTGGCATCAGGTGGAGAGTGATATTAAAATGATCCTTGCTTTGGCAAAGAGGTGGCTGTGTCTAATGAAGACTTGTTAGTTCTTTGGGAAGGTTGGTAGGAATCAGAGTAGCATCAAGAGAGCCTAACAGTTTCATCCTGTGCCCACTTTTATTGATTTTCTGTTTGGGTTCTCATCAACCTGCGCAGAAGATAAGGCTGGGTTTGTTTTTTTTTACACCTCTGGCTTTTGTGTGCTCAACCAGTCCCTCTTTCCAGAATTTTTCTCCAGTTTCTAAGAAAGTAGATGCTGCTCATGTTCAGAGATTCTCATTGTTTATGGAAATCTTGTTTTTTATTTCCTGACAGGTATGTTGGCTTATGCCGGAGCAGACTGCAGGGAAACAGAAGCCCTACATGTACACTCAAGGCCAAGCTGTTCTGAATAGATCTGTTTTCCCCTGCTTTGACACTCCTGCAGTTAAAAGTTCATATTCAGCTATTATAAAGGTAAGAAGCTCCCCAGCTGTATAAAAGAAGAGCATGCATAAATCCCACAGTTCAGTGTGTTTGAAACCTAGAATTCATTACGGGAGAGATTATTATATATAATATTTTAAATGCTGTCTCTCACTTGTTTCCCTCAGGGCTTTCAAAGCATGAGGTCATGCATCATATTAATTTGTTTCACCTTGTTTGCTTTGAATATGCCCCAATAGCTGGGATACATAAGGCAAAACCAAGCTAACAAGACTGGAACAATGATTGTTTTTCAAAGCTATATTTTCTACTATGTATCTCCCGTGGTATAGACCAGGCCTGTCAAACTGGTGGCCCATGGGCATCACACGCAGGCCACACCCACCCTGGCTCCGCAAAGGCAAAAAACATTTCGATAAGTCATGTGACATGATTGAGTTTGACAGCTGGGTCATAGACCATAAATAATATTAATTTTGCTTTCAAAACCTGGTGTGAAGTCACTGCCGCAGTTATCACTTTTCTTTTGCATAACTGTTGCTTCTTGAACCTTCCACTGCAAGCGTCTTTCCAAAAAGAGGACTTTTGATTTTGAGAGGTTGGGGGGGTGGTGGTGTCTGCTGGACGCTAGCTCCTGTGCTTTGTACCAAAGGTGGAATTCATTTACCTTACCTGCACATGCGCAGTAGTCGCGCATTACCTCTGGGCAGGTGGGCGGAGCCTCCTGCAGTCACCACTACTGGTTCGCGCGATCCGGACAAAACCAGCTGAATCCCACCACTGCTTTGTACACATTGTTATGTATCCTGACCTCTGCACAATGGCATTTTACTTGTGTGGACATCCTGAATAGCATTTGCATATTCTGTCCTTTTGTGGCAAAAAAATCATCACTCTTTCCTTTCTAGAAGAAAATGAAAGAGGTTAATCCTTCTTCCCAAAGCAAGACTAGCCAGTTTTTCTTTTTTTCCCTTTTTCTAGGTCCCTGAGGGCTTCACTGCTGTGATGAGTGCAGTTACCAGGGAGAAGCAGAAGGGGAACACTTTCCTCTTTGAGATGCCTCATCCTATCCCTTCTTATTTGGTGGCCCTGGTCGTTGGGGACATTGTCTCAGCAGAAGTGGGACCAAGGTAAAAGGCTGCTGCAAACATACCTGTCATCTTAATCCAAGAGGATAATTGAGGTCACTCTTTTCTCCAGTTGAATCCCAGGAAGGAAACTGCAATCCATCTTTCCTGGAGACCAATGGATAGTTGAGCAAATGCTGTTCTTGTGATCAGGTGGGAATAGTGGAGCAGAGGGAGAAGCCCTTATACCCACCCACCCCCACTGGCCTTGTGTCTCAAAGTGGCTTCTTATTTCACTCCTCTCTAACAGGTTTGGATAGCCCTTCAGATCTGATTCTGAATAGATGCTGCAAAGCTTTCAGAGGCACAAATGCAGCTCCTGAGTGCAGCTGTTTAAAGCATTTAAACATTCACACATTTTCCCCAGGACCATGTGGCAACAGCAATATAATCTTGCTCTTCAGCATTATTCAGTACAAGCCTTTTTAACTGGGAGGAGGAAGAGTGCATGTGCTCGCAAATTGAGATTTGCATCAGGCCCTAAATCTGATCAGCTGACACTTAAGAAGAATTAATAATTGTTTTCTGTTTCCGAACTAAAAGCCATGTTGCACTTTGCTTATTTCTGCCTGACCCTGAAATTTTGGACACATTTTACATTTAGTTGTATTTTTTATATTGACTCTGTGTGGGAACTGATTAAAAATGGGACTGTTTCCTGCTAGAATGGCTCCATTGCTTCTTGTCTGATACAGAATATGCTCCACTGGCTTCCAAGGGTACACAACAGTGTGTGTTGTACCTCCCTGTTTACAGGGTTAGGGATATTCTCATCCCTTTTAGGCTGATCTCCCTGCCATTTTTGCTTTTCCCCCAGGAGCCACGTCTGGGCTGAGCCCTGCCTGATTGAGGCTGCTAAGAAAGAGTATGACGGTGTGATTGAAGAATTTCTTACCACTGGAGAGAAGATTTTTGGACCATACGTATGGGAAAGGTACCCTTTCATTACTGAACCTGTTTCAAAAAAAGAAAATATTCCCAGGAAAGCATCCATCTTCCCAAGGAGAAGCACAAATAGAGATATGTCTGTTTTTCACCAAAAAAAGGAAGGGGGCACAATTGGGGCTCCTTGCATCCTCAAGTCTGGTGTTGGGGCAGCTCCTTAAAACAGTGCTTCCCACCCATTGGCACTTGAAGAGGTGTGAAGAATAGATGAATCTGGGAAAGAGCCATGCCTTGTATGTCCATCTCTTGAATCAAGCTTCTTGTTTCATCTGTCAGCTGCTTTTCAAGGGGGAAAAAAAGCTTCACTCAGAGATGCTCACATAGCACTCAGTTGTAGCATAGTTCGCCGAAAAGTTAAGTTTTGTTTAATAAGTTTAGGTATGTCAATATCTTTTTTTGCCTTTGATTCTGAAAAGCTGCACAGTTCTACCTCAATATAAATTTCTGGTCCAAAATGCTCAGTGCAACAACATTGGGTAAATACCCAGAGAGAGTACTAGGGGAAGAATTTTAAAAAGGCAGCAGAGTCCTTTCTCATTTAAGAGACTGGGACTAGTGCAACCATCAGAAGCTTAGCAAAGTGAAATGCCTGAGAAGCCTAGTATACATTTACTTCGAATTTGGATTCTGCTAACTGAAATCGGCAGGTCCAGGATAACCTCAACCTTGCAATGCTGTATATAAGAACATATCAGAATATTATTCTCCTGACTAATGCTTTTTTTTTGCTTTGGATAGATACGATGTCCTATTTATGCCTCCCTCATTCCCATTTGGGGGAATGGAAAACCCCTGTATCACCTTTGTGACTCCCTGCCTTTTGGCTGGCGATCGTTCCCTGGCAGATGTGATCATCCATGAGATCTCACATAGTTGGTTTGGAAATCTGGTCACCAATGCCCATTGGGGGGAATTCTGGCTGAACGAGGGTTTCACCATGTATGCCCAAAGGAGGATTTCTGCAGCACTCTATGGTGAGTGGTCGATAATCAATGTCCAGGGTGGTGGGTATAGTTTGATCTTCTCCATCCTGGCAACTTCCAAGTATGTTTGGCTGGCAGCTCCCGAGTATTTAAATTCTGTTTTGCATTAAATAGAAAGAGTGTTACCAAGCTGCATCTAAGTAATTCAACTGCCTAAAATAACCAGTGGTGGGATTCAGCCAGTTCGCATCACTTCGGGAGAACCGGTTGTTAACTTTCTGAGCAGTTTGGCAAACTGGTTGTTGGAAGAAATCATTAGGGCAGAGAACCGGTTGTTAAATTACTTGAATCCCACCACTGAAAAGAACAATGCTGTATACCTCTTAAATGCACCCAATGGACTTTTAGATATCTATCTTGAAAACTGGCAACCTGTATTATATTATAGTTCAGTATATTCCCCTATTGAGAGAAGGGGGTTTAGGGCTTTTGTTTTTAATTGAATTTTCAATAGAATTTGCCTTGCCTGGCAAAGTTGCACCAGTGCATTCTCGTGTCCCTGTGGCTGCTCTCCTAATGACCATACAGCTTGACAGTTGATTCCAGTGCACTACAGTGGCAGTTTTGGTTTAATTGGCTTGGCAGTTGCCAGAGGCTTCATAACCTAATTGTTCCTGTTGGTTTCCCCTAAAATCAGGTGCTGCTTATACTTCCTTGGAAGCTGCTACTGGGAGAGCTTTACTTCGTCAGCACATGGACAATGTTGGGGAAGAGCATCCTCTCAACAAGCTCAGGGTGCAAATCGAACCAGGTCTGTATTGATCTAAAGCAGTGTTTAGATCTAGGCAACTTTGATATGTGTGGCAATCTAGGCAAACTATGCAACTTTAATATGTGTGGACTACAACATCCACAACTCCCAGAAGTCATAGCTTCCATAGTTAACTCTGGATTGTAGGCCTTTGTGACTTATCCTTTTAGCAGGTAACCAACCCTTTGTCTCTTAACCATCTCTCTCAGGGGTGAAATGTAAAATCTGTTACTACCGGTTCTGTGGGCGTGGCTTGATGGTGGTGGTGGTAATGTAACTGGGTGGGCATAGCCAACTTTTTTTAAAAAAAAAACTTTTCCAAGCATTTTTTCTAATGCTTTGAAAAGCCTCTCTGCCAATCAGGAACTCAGCTGGGATCGTCAGGGAGGCTCTTTAAAAAATGCCTCTCTGCCGATCAGGGACAGCTGGGATCGTCAGAGACTTTTCAAAGCATTTTTTTTACCACCTCTTCGCCCAAGAGGTTGCAGAAAAAAATGTTTTGAAAAGCCTCTGATGATCCTAGCTGAGCCACGCGATCATCAGAGGCTTTTTTTTTTTACTTTTAAAAGCATTTTTCCATCGGAAGAGTTTGTAGAAAAAATGCTTTTAAAAGTTAAAAAAAAGCCTCTGATGATCGTGTGGCTCAGCTGGGCATGGTGGGTGTGGGGGGGGCAGGGATTTTTGTTACCGGTTCTCCGCCATCGCTACCGAATCGGGCGATCCGGCCCAAGCCGGGAGCATTTCACCCCTGATCTCTCTCTCAAGAGGATCAGTTATGGGAATATTAATTGAGAGATTATTCTTAAGTATTTGCCATGCTGAATTCTATATTTGATTATTTCACTAACAAGATGATTGGTTTTGCTATTTTCAGCTTGTATATTTGCTATTTTCAGCTTGTATATTTGTTCCTTTCAGGTGTTGATCCTGAAGATACATATAATGAAACTCCTTATGAAAAGGGCTACTGTTTTGTCTCATACCTTGCCCATCTTGTGGGAGATCAAGCTAAGTTTGATGCTTTTCTGCAGGTACTGTGTGTTAGCCTGAAATTTGTTTCTCCTTTGCAGATGTCTCAGTGTGTATTTTCAAAGTAAGCTGCTTTGTATTGTGTTTAGAAAGATGTATACAGTTCAGATCTTTGTATCTCACCATATATTCTGATTAAACTATTGTAGATCAGAACTGTAGAGAGGATGAAAAATTTGCTAGAGATACATGATTATAGTGCCAGGAACATGAAAGAAGTGTAAAAAATTATGCATGGTGGGGGGATATTTTTTTAAAAAAAATTTGGCTTGACAATGAGCGGCCTGATTATTCTCCCCTATTGGAAGGAGGGTAAAAAACATGGTTCACTATGAGATTTGCAGTCACCTCAATGATTACCAATTTGATGGCTTTAAAAGGAAATTAGACAGATCCAAGTTCAATTTGCTTTTGGTGTCAGTTGCTGAGAAAAATGGGCAAGGAAATGAGTGCTATAAGAATCATATACTGTGGTAGGAATTCCTTAAGCAGCTCTTTACAAACACACACAGGCATATTTGTGAAGAGAATGTCAGATCCAGCATATCTGTCTACGTTCATTTCTGACTGAACCAACAGCTTTTGGAGCATGGTTGCATCATGCCATTCAGTTAAATAAGCATTCCCAAGCAAATCAGAGTTCATTTTGCTGTTATAATACAGCTTGGATTGAAACAAAGCTAAGATGCTAGGGGAGCAAGCTAAATTTTTTAAGCTGCCTCCCCAGGAAAAGTCATTCTAGTCAGCTGCATAAATTACGCATAGGAAGTCTTCAGTGTTACCTGGTTTTAAGAAATGGCAAGCCAATAAAGTAAGCAAGTGTGTCTTCCAGATGATGTGGAAAGGTGGCTTTTCAAGTTTTGAAGGGTTTGGGAAATTGAAACGGTGATGGAGTTTCTTCTAAAGCTGAGATGCGTAGTTCTCAGATAAAAACCAAAGAGATAGAAGTAAGCTGAACTTGAATTAGGCAGGGTAGTCTTATATGCAAAGAACGTTTGTGAGACATTGATAAAGAAGGGCTGAAAGCCCAGAGATGAACCAGAAGGTCTCAAAGTAATTCAGGTTAGTTTCTTTTTGTGGCAGGCCTATGTGAACCAGTTCAAATTTCAGAGCATCACAGCCGATGACGCCCTCAACTTCTACTTGAAATATTTCCCAGAATTGAAGAAGCGAGGGGTGGACACCATTCCAGGTCAGCAAAGACGTTATAGCTATGTTAAGGATATTGTTGTGTTACCAACCAGCAGAGTGTAGAGCACAGAGAAACGTTGCTGAGAGCAATGAATAAGAGATGTGCAAACTGGTTTATCAAAAGTTTACTTTATAGTGAAAAAACAATCTCATAGTCTTTAAATCAATCCAAGTCTTTGCCAGTTAAATCAGTCCAGTGATACAAAATCTTCTTACCATACAAATAGTAGTTGTTAGAATAACAAACTCACTCTGGTTCACAAACCACGATGGTAGCAAATCAATCAAACGATGATAGCACAATGGTAACAACTCCACACACTATGGTAGCTTATCATCAACTGAATATGTTACAATACCTTTCTTAAATATGTTCACAACTAATTACAGCATGACTCAGCATTACAATGAATCAGCAGTAAAACTTTAAAGTCACGCAATACATATTCATATTAAAGTCACAGAACACATATATTGCCTGGACAACTTGTTAGGCTCAAACCATATCCTAACAAGCTAAAAAAAAAATCATTCAGAATTGCCACAAGGCTTTGACTAGCAGAAATTTTTCAATTTTTCCTAATTCCAGGTAGCAATTCCTTCCAGAGTCCTCCAGACCATTTTGAACTCAATTAGCTTCATGTTTTCCTGCTTCCAGTTGCTAGAATAATTCAATTCTGCTGAGTTATTCTACTCTTTTGCCCTCTGCTCCCAATCTGGTTGTATTTTTATTGGAGATTGTGTGCTAGTTCCCATAAGCTAAAAACAGCAAATGCATTCTTTAAAGGTTCTGCCTGACAACAGTTCAAGTCAAAATAAAGAAGTCAGTTGGACAATATCCTGCCTTGGTTCCTGGAAAAAGGCCTTCTGGCAATACTGCTGAACTCAGCAGCAGCTGTATAGTGAACATTCATAGAAAATGCTCTTATAATAAGTCAGACAGTTGCTCTCTGTCAGCAGCAATTCCAAGACTGGAGGGAGGAATAATTTGCAGACATGATGCATGAAGGATTATCCTCAGATCTGCAAATTATGCGTACAGTTGCAGGTGCTCTGCTCCCACCATATATAGAAGGCTTGCAGTCCAGAACATTGTCATTGTGCCAAATGTTAAGTGTTTCTGATACCTGATAACAGGAACATTCTTAATCATACAAATATAGCTTTAGCCCTAGGAAGAGGTTAACAGATGGTTTTTAAAACTTTGTTCTTTCTTAATCACTTAGTTTCTCACAAATTATTTATTTGGTTTAAAACTTCCCCAAAGTACTTATGCAAAATTGGAAATTATGAGAATTGAAAAGGCAGTTGAAGAGAACATGCTTAAGGAAATGTACACACTGCATACAAACAAAGTCCCAATGCCCATTTCTTTCTAAATTAAAATAGCCTGGGAGAACATGTTTAATTAGGGAGGAGAGGCTTTTAAGTGCCTATTAAATCTTCTCTTTTTCTGCTTCAAGTTTATCCCTGCATTAAAGCAATGCATAAGAAGGTGGTATCAACAAAATGGCATGTAGGGAATATATTCTACCAATCTACATTACTTATTATCTAAGGAAAAATACACAAAATGCCGTTATTTATAAAAACACTGGCCATTGGCAATCTGCTAAACAATTTTGCTTCTAATGCCACCTTGAATGTTTCTTAAATAGAACGCACAGATTACGAATCTGTGTAATGAAGCATGCATCTTGCCCAAAGACAAGACATCAGGAAGCACATTTATTTAGGGAATCTATCTTTAGTCTGTAGCAGACCACAGAAAATAGACTGGAATTTTAAAGCAACAAGGCATCAAGATGTTGTTAACAAGTCTAGACCAATATATGGCATGCCATTTATCCTTAAAAGAAGCCTAATCCTCAGGGGACAACTGATTCTTCTTCAGGATGTGGTAATTTCAGTGTGAATCAAAATAAATGAATGTAAATTCATGTGAATATTTGAGTACATGAACTCCAGCTGTTGATGTGTTGCTTTGTTTGAAATTGGACCCAGTGTGTCTATTCTGTCATGACAGAGTATCCCAGAGGAACTAAAAGCCTGATATTGTGAGTTGCTTGCTGGAACATCATGAAAGTCCATAGGGTTTTTTGTTTGTTTTTTGTGCTAGTAAAAAATACATATCTCTTGGGCACAGATGGAATAAGAACTGGGATAATGTACTATTGTGGTTCTGAAGAACTTCAGAAATTAAACAGAGTTACTGAAACCTTTAGAAGCAATTTCAGTACTGATATAGATTCCAATATCAATATCTAATAAGCAGATCCCCCCCCCCCTTCCTCTTTCTTCCTGTGGCAGGTTTTGAATTTGACCGATGGCTGAATACACCTGGCTGGCCACCATACCTTCCTGACCTTTCACCTGGAGAGAAGTTGATGAAGCCAGCAGAAAAACTGGCAGAACTCTTGGCATCTCCTGACCACAATATGGAGGCAATTAGAGCACTAGATATCTCTGCATGGAAGACCTACCAGCTGGTTTATTTCCTAGATAATATCTTGAAGAAATCTCCTCTGCCAGATGGTAAGACACTTTCTGCTAAAATGAAGGATTCTATAAGGAAGCTTTATGGAAGCTTACATAATGGGGTGCTAGTGGGCGGTTCCAGGAACTAGATTGCCTGGGTATGATGGACTTTTAGGCACAGAAAGATCTTGGAATTTGTCTTTCCTTTGACAGTGATTACAAAAATAAAAGAAATAGCATTCAAACGGGTAATCATGCTAGTTATTAGAAATACAAAAATCTTATGGCACTTCAAAAATCAGTAGAAGCACTTGAAAAAGCAGAAAGCATGTGTATATTGAGGAGATGAAACAGGAATCTGGAGTGCTTAATATAAAATAAGTAATCTGACATGTGCTATCAAATATGTATAAAAGGCAAGCACTGTGACTATTAAAAATAATTAAAAGAGCGCCATGGCCATTTCTTTCCTGAGGAAAAAAAAATTAACTTGATTGTCCTTTCATATTAAGGGCATGTTGAGAAGATGAGTGTCTTGTATCCTAAGATCTCTAAAGCAAAGAATGCTGAGCTGCGTCTTCGCTGGTCCCAAATTGTCCTCAGAAATAATCACGAAGCAGGCTTTGATCAAGTGAAAGACTTTCTTCACAGCCAGGTTGGTGCTTGATGTTGTATTTCCTAGAAACACAAAGTTGCTGTAGCTTTGTCAGAATCTTTTTTTTCCTGCTTCTATCTAGCAACAGATAACTGTCTTGTTATTATTAGAGTCCTAGTCTTGTCTATTTCTTAGATACAAAATCCTTGTTATCACCGTCCAGCTGTCTTTCAGTATACTAAACACTGCTGTAAGTGGAAAAGAAATGTGGCTCACCAGTATATCTTACAACAGGGTTTGGAGATAATTGTTACTTTCCTAAAAATTGCAGGATGCTATTAGCTTATCAATAAGTTACTCTGTTTTTATTCCAGGGAAAACAGAAGTACACCCTTCCCATCTACCGGGCCATGATGAGTGGCTCAGAAACAGCTCAAGCATTGGCCATGGAAGTATATTTGTCCAGTGCTTCACAGCTCCATGTTAATGTTCAGAACTACGTTAAAAAGATCTTAGGTTTGAACACTGAAGAAAGCTAGGAAGAAAGACGCAAACACAAATCAGTTTGTATAAATGGCTGTGAGTGATCTGTGGGATTAAAGGGTAGAAGAAATGCTATTTTCAAAACTTTTGCTGGTATAGAGGACTGGTTTCAATCTGCTTTTGATTTAATGCTGGAAATTTCAGATTAAACCTCCGCAAAGGTAATCTTTACTCGTGGGTAACCTGCTGGATAAAAGAACTTAGTTTTTTTCTTTGTAAACTTTGAAAATGTAAAAAATACAAATGTAAACATTACATTTCTAAGTAAATTAAAAGATAGTAGCAATGTGCTTATTTCAATTAAAAATAGCTATCATTTGATATTGGCTCTTTAATAAATTTTTATCTGTAATTTTTCACTTCTTTGAGTTGTGTGAGAATTCATTTATTTTGTAGCATTTGTACACTCCCTGATCATTCCTAGATTTTTTTTCTTGTCTCTTGCTTCAAGTTTTAAGTTAACATACATTATTCCTTGCATCAGTTACACTGCTGTGCAGGGGAACATCTCTCACAAATATGAAGGAACTCTAAAGTCGGCAGGGTCACCTTGTTTTCTGGAGTCCTTCCTTACTTATGCCGCTGGAAACAGCTAGTACTGGTCTCACTAATAAACTCTAAAACAGTCCTAGCTGGCTATAGTTTTAAAGATACTTGACCGAGACGCTTTTATTTTGCTGAAAAAGACACAAGATAATAATCCAGTTGAATGCTAGAAAAAAAACAAACAGTAAACACAGTTTAACAGCAGAAGCAAATACAGTATTCTTCACAGGATGCATTTAAGTGGAGGTTGGACAATCGTGTCATGATTGATACTTTAGTTCAGTTTCCTACATGAACAGTATCTTGGATTTAACTTTCTAAATGGCTGCTTCTAGCTCTAAATTTAATCTATGCCTCAGTTCTGTGTACCTCTCCCCTTCCCCGTGGCCCTTCAGTGATAAATATCTACAGGTTAAGATAATTTCTATCACCTAATTTTGTCAACATGAGTTGACAAAGCTTTGGAAATAGGTGGAATTGGTTTCTTTGTCTGGCCCAGCTCCATTATTTCTCTATCTTTCTCACCCAACCCCCCAACCCCACTTTCTTCCCTTTTTTCTTATAAGTGGGGGACTTTTAAAATAACTATGATTCTTTCCAATCGTTTGTGGAAAGAAAATTCTTTCATGTGGATTCACAACATTACATCAGTCATTGTAGTAAGAAGAGTGCACTTTGAAAAAAAAAACCCTGGAGTAAACAACAGGAAGAAAGAAAAAGCAGATTATGAACCACAACCATTAAATTAGTTTGGAATGTAAACCACAGAGTGCAGTGCAGAATGAATAGGTTGCTGAAAGAAAGTTACTGTAAGTGAAATCTAATGTGATACTCACCTATAAATTACATCCGTCAGTATCATGGGGTGTTGGGAGTTTCAGTCCAGTATACTGTATATGGACATAAAATGGAATTTTAAGGAAATGACCTATAGAAGCAGAAAGACAATATGAAAAGACAAACAGCAAAGTCTAAACATTCTCAGTCATCCAGGTCATGGTTGTCCCAAAGGTGCTTTTTTCAGGAGGCAACGACTTTCTTGTTTTTTCTTTGAAGACGTTTCAAAGAGATTCTACCCAGGGGTGGGTTCTACTTACCTTTGCTACCGGTCCGCATCATGCCCGCACATGCGCAGATCACCTATGATGACATCAGGGTCAGTGGGCAAAGCCTCCTGCCGGTTTTACTGGGGTCAACCCACCACTGATTCTACGGGTTTAGACCGGTTTGGGTGAACCATTAGCTCCAATTTTCAGCCATGAGCGAACCTGTTCACTCTGTCTTTAAAGTGGGCCCGCCTGCCCGCCCCTGTGTTATACTCACCTATATTTCCATTTCCGAAGCCCAGCTGATTGCCACGCCTCAGCTGTTTTCCTTGCTGACTGCAATGCAGAAAGTGAACCGGTTCACTTAGCGAACCAGTTGTTAAACCAGGGTAGGATTAACCGGGGTAGGATCCCACCCCTGCTTCTCATCCAAGAAGCTTCTTCAGCTCTGACAGGATAGTGGGGAATGGAAGGATTTATATTCCTTGCAGGCAGTTGGTCATTTGTATCCTTTTAGAGGGTCATTGAACAGAGGTGGTATTCAGTAAGTTCTGACCAGTTCTGGAGAACCGGTAGCGGAAATTTTGAGTAGTTCGGAGAACAGATAAATGCCACCTCTGACTGGCCCCGCCCCCATCTATTCTCTGCCTCCCGAGTCCCAGCTGATCAGAAGGAAATGGGGACTTTTCAGTAACCCTCTGGAGTGGGGAGGGAATGGAGATTTTACAGTATCCTTCCCTTGGAGTGGGGTGGAAATGGAGATTTTACAGTATACTTCCCCTGCCACACCCACCAAAGTCATGCCCACCAAACCACGCCCACAGAACCAGTAGCAAAAAAAAATTGAATCCCACCACTGTCATTGAAGCACTTGGAGGTTTATCTGTGTCCTCAGGGTCATTGTATAGCTAAAAGTCTGTAGAGATATTCAGTCATCCAGATCCCAAAAGCACTTTTCAGGAGACAACTCGACATTTTTCTTTGACTTTTAGCTATACAATTTGGGATGAACACCCTTTGAATGGTGTGGGAGTAGGAATGGATTTCCAGAGAAAAGAATTGCAGACTACAGGAACCAGGAACACCACTCAGGTGACCCTGAGGATACAGATAAACCTCCAAGGGCCTTAATGACCCTGTAAAAGGATGCAAATGACCAGATGTCTGCAAGGAATATAAATCCTTCCATTTCCCACTATCTGGTCAGAGCTAAAGAAGCTTCTTAGATGAGAAGCGAAACAGCTTCAAAGAAAAAAACAGTCCAGTTGCCTCCTGAAAAGTACCTTTGGGAAAGACAAGCAGCAGATTTGACAACTGAAGATGATGGAAGCAAGTAAAAGATAATGTGATATCTTTCTATCTTGTCCAGGGAACATCCTTACCAAGCAGGATCACAATGCATTCCTCAACATTGTACTTATCCACCAATATTATTGGCTCTTTAAAAAAAAAATCCACACAATCAGGTGCATTTTTTAGCCCTATGTTTGACCACCAAAATCTAGAGAACTACCTGGAAATGTTTATTTAATTCCCTATTTAGGAGATTTTCTTTACTATTAAGGTCACCTTTTCTAGAATTGGCAGTTCATACTGATGTAAAATTTGCAGCCCTAAAAAAAATGCCCCTATTTTTTATAGTAGTTTACTTAAGGATTTCAATTTACAATCAAAATTAATACAAAAAAAGAAAAGAATAAAAAGAAAAAATAGAAGGTGCAGAAAAGGAAAAATAGAAAAGAAAGAAAATCTTTGAATATTAATAGCTTTGAATAGTAATGTTGTTGGTTTGGGCTCCGAGCTTGGCGATTTGGTTGCAAACGCTTCGTCCCCATTTGAGGAGACCTCTTCAGTGCACTTTGGATTGTGCTTGTTTGGTGGAGCACTGGCCTTTAAATACCTTTCTGAGTCCTGGTTTGATTTCAGGTTGTGTGATTGGCTCAGTGGTGAAATCTAAAATTTGTTACTACCAGTTCTATGGGCGTGGCTTAGTGGAGAGGTAATGTGACTGGGTGGGCATGGCCAGTTTTTTTTTAACTTTTAAAACCATTTTTTCTACAACCATTTCGGTGAAGAGGTTGTAAAAAAATGCTTTCAAAAGCCTCTGATGATCCCAGCTGAGTTGCCTGATCATCAAAGGCTTTTTTTCTTTTAAAAGCCTCTGCTGATCAGGCAACTCATCTTGGATCGTCAGAGACATTTAAAAGAAAAAAAGCCTCTGCTGATTAGACAACTCAGCTTGGATCGTCAGAGGCTTTTAAAAGAAAAAAAGCCTCTGCTGATTAGACAACTCAGCTTGGATCGTCAGAGGCTTTTAAAAGAAAAAAAGCCTCTGCTGATTAGACAACTCAGCTTGGATCGTCAGAGGCATTTAAAAGAAAAAAAGCCTCTGCTGATTAGACAACTCAGCTGGGATCATCAGAGGCTTTTAAAAGCATTTGACGATCCCAGCTGAGCCGCGTGAACATCAGAGGCTTTTTTTTTTACTTTTAAAAGCATTTTTTCTGCCGAAGAGGTTGTAGAAAAAATGCTTTTAAAAATTAAAAAAAAAAGCCTCTGATGATTGTGTGGCTCAGCTGGGCATGTGGGGGGGGGGGGGAGATTTTTGTTACCGGTTCTCCGAACCACCCGCCCCCATCCCTACTGGATCGGGTGATCCAATCCGAACCGGGAGCATTTTACCCCTGGATTGGCTGGCTCTAGTTGCAGATGGTACTTAAAACCAAAGACTATGACTCAGCAACTAAACAAGGACAATCCAAAGTGCACTGAAGATGTCTCCTCGAATGGGGATGAAAAGTTTGCAACCAAATCGCCAAGATCAGACCTCAACCCAACAACAAAAAAGAAAGAAAAAATAAGAATATAGCAAATAGCAATAGAGTTACAGTATATACTGTTCCATAGTGCTTTACAGCACTCTGGGTGGTTTACACTCTCAGCATATTGCCCCCAACAATCTGGTCCTCATTTTATCTACCTTGGAAGGATGGAAGGCTGAGTCAACCTTAAGCCCCATCAGGATTGAATTCCAGGCTATGGGGAGAGTTAGCCTGCAATACTGCATTCTAACTACTGTACCATCAGGGTTCCTAAATAAAAAGAACTATATAGTGTAAATAAGTCATTTCCCCTTCATCACAACACTTTTATTAATTCATCACCTTCTCTTAAATGCTACAATGGTCAGCAAGATGATTTGTTTCCTTGTCTCCCAGAGCTTTAAACCTGCAAGAGACCACTGTCTTTCATTCTTCTTGCACGGAACAAATATCTGGAGCACTTGTGGGCCATCTCAAGTCTTCTCCTTGCCCAGAGAGGAATTATAAAGAGCTGTTATACTGACTGGCTCCTCACTGTACCATCTTTAGATTGCTATTTCTTCCCCAGAAGTCCCCTCATTGCAATTCCTATTCACTGCAGAATCTCCTGACTTTTCTCCAAAGTGATGGGCAGCAAAGCCAAACAAATTTTGCACACCTTGAGGCTGCCACAGGATACTGATGAAATAAAGGGGGAAAATTGTATTTTAATGTTTGTGAAGCTGAGGAAGGTATGGGAACAAGGACATATTAAATGTTGTTAGCACATGATTATGCTGCAGTTCAATTGAAGTGGAGACGGAGACTCTGTGAATCTTTGTTGGTTTCAAGCTGCATTCAGTTAAGGGATTTGATCCATAATTGTTAACTGTTGTGGATGTTGTTTATGATTTATAGACATTAATGTTTTTATCTAATATCAAACAATTAACTTGCTTTAAAGAGTGCGGGGCTCATGTCCTCCAAAAGGTTGAGAATGCAATCACCTTCCATTATGGACCTGCTGGCTACAAATAATGGAAATTTCATTCAACTCATCTGGAAGGTGAGTCAATATAATACGGTAAAAATAGAAGAATAAAATTGTATCCTATCACCCATTAAAAATATTTTTGCAAGGGCATATTCAGCATTTGCTTTAATGTCAGTTGTTTCATTGTTTTGCAGTTATTGGACCAACCATTTCCTATTTTAACTAGAGGAACTATATATTAGAAGGCTAGGCTCTAAAATACAGTTTATTTATTTCCTTCCTCACTACCACTCCCTCCACCCAGCTCTACCATGAACTGGTGACCACACGATGGAGCAGGCCATGTGCCTCTTGCGGTTTTCCTCTAGTCTCTGCTGTTCTTTCGTAGTTGTGACCACAACTACCTGTGGGGTGAGGCAGGAAATTACCTCCCTTGTGTGACCGAGCAAAGCCTGAACTAATTCCCCAGGAGCTGCATTTGTTTCTGCTTAATTTTAGTTCCTTGAAGTTTATGAAGAAGTTTTTCTCGAAAAGGGTCAGACGCCATCTGCCAGCTATAACCGTTGGCAGACAAAATGGAAGCAGCGAGAAGTCCTAGGGGAGAAGAAGACAGATTCCCGGGTAAGAAGAAAAAATTGTATCCAAATCTCATTCCTTAACCATGTATGCTAAAACCTCTCTTTCAAGGCAGCTATCAACAATCATTTACCCTGACATTATGCTGCCAGGGAGCTGCAGTCATCTATGCTTTGGTTCAATATTTGTTTCCGATTAGTATGCTATCCCTTCACATGACTTTTATCTCTCAGGGCGTCTCTGCTACTGGAGGCTGCCTTGGCAACAGACTGGAGGCATCATTAAAGGGCAGCAAATTGTTATTTGATTTGTCAATATTATATTTTTCCTGACAAATAGGGAAAACCTATTTGTGGATAGGTTCATCACCCCAAAATATTCCATCCATTGCCAAAAGAACTTGGCTGACTTGGCTACTATGATAGTACTTTATTAGGCAGCAACATCTTTGGAAGGTCTCTAGGTCTCTCTGCCTCTGTCTCTCTCTCCCTCCCTCCCCCTCCCTCCCCCTCCCCCCACCCCCTCTCTCACTTATGCATGCAGATAGGGAAAAAAGCCTGGCTAAGAGCGCATGTGGCATTTTGTTTTAATTATAGTTTATTTAAAAGCTGTATTGACTGTATATTTTCCCAACAGGTTAAACCAGAAAATATTTTTCATAAAACACAGTGACTGGTACAGTGACAGTACCAAAAGGTGTATCATTATGGCTTAGTCTGTGTATGTATCTGTTTCTAGGACCTGGGAATTTTCAGTCACGCTAAACATGGTTACAAATGGGCCTTTTATATATCTATTGTTCTGTTCAACGTGTGAGCACACAAAATGGACATTTCCTGTGTTTTCCGTATTGTACAGAAGGTGGCAGTAGATGCTTTCAAAGTAGATGGTCTTCCTTTTTCTTTTTTCTTTTTCTCTTTTCTCTTTTCTTTTTTTGTGTGGGACTGAAGACTAATGTAGACAACTGAAGTGAAAGTTGTATTTTTGGTCAGTCCAAAATATTGAAATTTAAATGCTAAAGATTTTTAAATGCTAAAGATTTCAGACTTTAGAGACAAGGATTATCTGTCACTTCCTTCTTTAATGTGCCCATACAGTAGTAAATGATAAGTATGACATTGTGGCTCTTAGAAATGGGATTTTTGACATGCAGATATTTGAAGCTTACTGTCCCCTGTGAAAATATTGGCCTTCTTAAATCCTCAAGTCCTCGGATCCTTAAATATGCCTGTAAGTAAATTCTGAGAACAGAAAACCTTGAGCTCTTAAAAAAAAAAACAAGACAAAAATAGGGCTACTGGAACAAAGCTGGGTACATTTCAGTGTATTTCACAACTATATGTCTTGCAAGAATCACTAAGGACATTATGAAAGATTAAAAATCATTCCAGCATGACCGCTATGATGAAAGGGTGATGATTTGCCATATCCAACAGTAGAGGCAATCCTACAAAAATACATGGCAAAAAGTGATATATGACTTCACCAATTCATTGCTTGTTCTTCTATCTATACAAGCAGCAATGGAAGAGTGATATGGGCTAGTTTTCTTGTAATACAAAAATGCAATCAGAGCAGTAAAATCTGTTATTTTATTTATTTATAAAATGTATTGGTTGCCCATGTTATCACAGGATAACTCTGGGCAGCTTAAAATCACACACACACACACACACACACACATACACACATATATTTATTTGGTAATGAGCCAACCAAAAATCAGATATTTAAATTAGATGGTAATAAGTTAGAAGGCACACTAGATACTAACACACAAAAATGATTAATCAAAGTAAGATTCTGAAGTAGGGGAGCATGTAGGATGCTCAACCATAGCCCTTGTTTTGGCCTACGCACTTTTTAAATATATATATATAATTCTGCATAAGTGATCCAAATCTGCCTTGTCATATCAGAGTTGAAAGGCAGCTTGTCTTCTGATGTGGTAATTCAGGTTCTGTCTGCAGGTATGATTTGTTTTGACTCTGATGTGACTGACGTAACTTAATAAAAATGTTGAGAATCACTCAGTTCAGTGAGCCTATGGAACTGTTAAGTGTACAAAATAAACACATTGCTTGATTTTGCAATTGAACTTTGGTGCCAACTTGTAAAAAAATCCAAGCCGCCATCAACAAGGATTGACAAGATATTTGATACGAGTTCTGAGTCAAGAATGTTGCTTTGCAGATTCTCCCATAACAGTGTAACTCCACAGATATACGGTATTTATTTCTGTAAGGCTGAGCTCATCAATGGCAGCTTCAACAATAACAAAAGTGAATCTGTGGTGTCTGTGTATTTATGCAAATATCATACTTTTGATTTTAGAAAAAAAACCTAGTATATTTCATTATAATCCTCCCAGTTTACAAAATATTTTTCTCTGAAATAGGTTTTACTGATTTACAACTGTCTTGAAATTGCTATTTGGTTTTAATATCATAGTTTTTAGTTAGTTCTATTGTGAATGTGCAATATATTTCAAACCCCATATGTCCTTTAACTATAGCTGCTGACAGATCCAGCAACTTTGAAGTGAGGAATGCTGGGCTTTGTAGTAAAGCACCTTCGGAAGGACCAGAGGTTCTACATAATAGTGTAATTTGGTCATCCATGTTGAACAAAGAACTTCCATGTCGTAAGAGTGTAAATTTGAAGAGATTTAATGAGAAAACAATCAGATTTATGTGCCATTACTCATGTTATTCCCAGCCTAAAATAGAGAAGTGTAATATTTATGCAGAAAGATGTCTTTGTAGGGCCACTTATGAATCTGAAAAAGTACAACTACTGTAATTGCAACAGGAAGCTAGTTCCTGTTTTGAAAAAGGACAAGTTTGCATTGGATTTTTGCAGAAGTTCATAGAACTGCAAAAACTGATTCCACAGCCAAAGATGGCAGCTGTACTTAAAAATAAATGGAAAAATACATCATCAGATAACTGGTTAGCAAGACTTGTAGGATTTTACTTTTGTCTTTCCTTGCAACTACTTACAAATCATGTGCTGGTTTGACTGGGATCATGCTGGTTAGAAATTTAATAAAAACATTTCTACAATATACTGTAACATATACTCTCCACCTTAAGAAATAGGGAAGAATTATGTTTTTAATATATTCTCAGTATACTCTGATCGCTGGTTGATCTTAAAAAAAAACATAAAATCTTTCTACACTATTTATAACAATTTCAGAATTGCCTGGCAAACCCATTTTTAAACTCTATCCATATTTCTTTCTTTCTTTCTTTCTTTCTTTCTTTCTTTCTTTATTTATTTATTTATTTATTTATTTTATATACCGCCCTTCTCCCAAAGGGACTCAGGGCGGTGTACAGCCAACATAAAACCCACAAATATGAAATTTAAAAACAGTTTAAAAATATTAAATAGTTTGGCCCATATAATTAAAATAAACAACCCAATTTAAATGTTTAAAAAAATTAACAATTAAAATTTAAAAATTAGGCCAGCCTGGGTTGTTGAAATAAAAGCATCTTGAGGGCCCGGTGGAAGGTGGGCAAGTCGGGAATCCTCCGCATCTCGGGGGGCAATTCGTTCCAGAGAGCAGGAGCCCCCACAGAGAAGGCTCTCCCCCTGGGGGTCGCCAGCCGATGGCACCCGGAGGAGCCCCTCTCTGTGGGAGGGAGTTGGCGGTGGGAGGCTATTGTAGCAGCAGGCGGTCTTGTAAATAACCAGGTCCTAAGCCATGGAGCACTCTAAAGGTGGTAACCAATACCTTGAATCGCACCCGAAGGACCACCGGAAGCCAGTGCAGCTCGCGCAGGAGAGGTGTTACATGGGAGCGCCATAACGTTCCTATAACCACCCGCGCGGCTGCATTCTGGGCCAGTTGGAGCCTCCGGGTGCTCTTCAGGGGGAACTCCATGTAGAGAGCATTACAATAGTCCGGGCGGAAGTGACGAGGGCATGAGTGACTGTACGTAGGGAGTCCTGATCCAGAAAGGGACGCAACTGTCCGATCAGGCAAACTTGATAAAAAGCCCCCCTGGCCATGGCCATCACGTGTTCTTCTAAGGACAGCCGTGCATCCAGGAGGACATCCAAGTTGCGAGCCCTTTCCGTAGGGGCCAACGCCTCGCCCCCAATAGTCAGAGATGGCACCATCCGACTATATCGGGGCGCCGGAAGCCACAGCCACTCAGTCTTGGACGGGTTGAGCTTGAGCCTGTTTCTCCCCATCCAGATCCGCACGGCCTCCAGACACTGGGACATCACATCAAGGGCATCATTGGGGTGGTCCGGGGTGGAGATGTACAGCTGATGTCATCAGCGTACTGGTGGAACTGCACCCCGAAACCACGGATGACCTCCCCCAGCAGCTTCACATAAATGTTGAACAGAAGAGGCAAGAGGACTGACCCTTGCGGCACCCCACACATGAGGCACCCCGAGGTTGACCTCTGGCCTCCCATCAACACAAACTGCGACCGGTCAGAGAGAAAGGAGGAGAACCACCACAACACAATGCCTCCCACTCCTAACCCCTCATATCACTGGCCTTGTTCCATATCCATATCACATAATCTTATTCCTGGGTTATGATTTATACAGCAAATCCTGTCATTCCCTGTATTCCAACACAGCCAACTAAAAACAAAGGAAAATTAAGAGATTCAAGATAAATTACCCTGATACCAGGGTATTCCTGCTTTCTTTTTTTAGCTTGTTTAAACTAATCTTTATTATTTGTATAAATAACTCAAGGTGACAAACATTCATAATATTCTTTACTTCTCTTATTTTCTCCACATCAACCCTGTGAAATAAATTGGATTGAGAGACAGTAACTGGTACAAAGTCACCCAGCTGGATTTCATGCCTAAGGCAGAACTAGAATTCACAGTTTCCTGGTTTCTAGCCTGGTGCCTTAACCACTAGCCCAAACTGGCTGTCTGCAACAAAAACTGGGCTCTTCTAAGATTCACTAGCATGTAAAGGTTTATACGAAGGTCAAAGAAGGCCTTAGTATAAAATAGGCCACCAAAGGGTGCAAGGCCTGCTTGGCCTGGTATCCCTGTTTCCCAGCACTGTCCATGGCTAGGGCAAAAAATTCTTTTCTAAAACAGCAGCCATCATAAATCAGGATGTAGGCAGTCTCATGGCAATTTAATTTTTTAAAAAAATATAATTGTATTGTTTTTTAAAAAGAATTATAAAAACTAACAGAAGCCACTATAGAATAAAAGAAAGAAAGAAGCGGGGGCGGGGGGGGGGGGGGGGGGTAAGCCAAAAATATAAAAACAAAGTTCTATCACTTTTTTTTCAATTGTTTGTCTATCAGTTCCAAAAGAAAAACCTCTATTTTTAATGTTATATTCATCTTTAAAATCTCAGTTACTGTATGTATTTGAATCAGAACTTTTTGGTTTTTTTACATGTCCACCAGGCATAATGAAATGTCTTTAGAACACGTCACATTTCCAACACCTTTTGGACAATGTTTGTCCAAAAGAGACAGAAGCAATTTATTATGAGATGAATTTAATAATTTGATATTGAAATGGTTTGGGGGTTAATAAAAAAAATATCCACACAAAGAGAGATGCACTACATAAAGTGTTGGATTATACTGAGTCATATCACTGAGCAACTGTTATCTATTTATATTAAGAATATTTTTGTTATGTATTGATACTTTTAAGCGGGAGTTTCAAACCTGCCTACGTTTCTGATTGGCTGACAGTCTCTCCAGGATTGTATATAAGGAGGACTGCAGCCTCTGAGTTTTTGCTGAAGTCTCACTGTATATTAAAGAGCTGTTGTCACTTGCTTGCTTGTGCCTCTCATCATTCCCGAACTACTTCATTGGCGACGAGGATGGGATAGAGGCTACAAGAAGCCAACCAGTGAAACCACGAGCTTCAGCTAGGCGACGAGGCGAACCACAGGAGACATACCGGACATGTCTGCCTACGTTCCGCCCAAGCCTTTTGATCCGACCCGCGAAAAATGGGTCTCGTACCTAACAAGGTTTGAATGCTCGCTAGAAGCCAGCGACATGCAGGGCCTCTCGGCTAATCGAAAGAGAGCCCTATTCCTAAGCCACTGCGGACCGGACGTGTTCGAGATGGCCGAGTCACTGTGTGAGCCAACGCCGGTTCAAACAGTCTCATGGGACACCTTGATGGCAACTCTCCGGGCTCACTATGCTCCCGTCCCCTCCAAGTTCGTGCAGCGATACCAACTGAGGCAGCGCGTCCAACGAGAGGGAGAGCCGGTCAGCGCGTACATGGCCAGCCTGAGAAAAGCCGCAACTCATTGCGACTACAGAGACTTGGATGATGCGTTGCTTGAGCAACTGATCTGTGGTGTTCGGGACATTAGGCTGCAACGGCGTCTGCTCGCCAAGCCTGATCTGACGCTTGCCGGAGCCCTTGACGAGGCCAGGGCTCACGAAGCCTCCACAAAGGCCGCTGAAACGCTACAGCGCCCGCCGACCAGCAAAGACAGCCCCAAGTCTGCCCCGGTGCACCGAGAAGACGCCGGATCCAGCTCGGAGTCCGAGTCGGAAGAGGACGTCTTCCGAACAGAGCACCGGAGAAAAGACACTGGCAGCCCCCGGCGAAGCTGTTCCAGCTGTGGCGGGCACCATGATAGACTGTCCTGCAAATACAGAGAGGCTATTTGCAGGCGTTGCGAGAAAAAGGGGCACTTGGCGCGAGTCTGCAGAGCCATTCTGCCCAGAAGACTCAAACCACGTGAGCGCCGCAGCCAACCGGAATCAGCGCGCCAGAAGCAGCCAACGAGAGAGGGCGGCGCGAAAAAACGGCGCGAATTTGAACCGCGAGATGGCCGCAGCATACACATCGACCAGGCCAGCACAACGGTCGAGGACAAAGTCAGCACGGTGGTCGAGATCAACGGAAGACCGTGCTCGATGGAGATTGACACCGGATCAGCTCTCTCCATCATGTCGTGGACAACCCTAAAGACCCTCCTGCCGTCGTTCCGGAAGGATCAACTCTCCAGACAGAGACTGCGCATCCTAGACTACCAGGGGAACCGAGTCCCCCTCGAAGGCGTGGGAACGTTCCGGGTCACCTACGGAGACTACGAAAGAGACCTGCCGCTGACCATCGTCACGAAGCAGCTGCCGAGCCTCCTGGGCATGGGGTGGTTCCGAGCCCTTGGCATGGGCTTCACCGGCGTCCACCTGATGTCCAAGTCAACCCTGAAAGACAGCCTCCTGTCCGAGTTCCAGGACGTTTTCGGGGACACGTTGGGCAAGTATGTGGGGACCCCTATTTCACTAAACTTAGACCCCAACGTAGCCCAAGTAAGACTAAAGGCCAGACGAGTGCCGTTCGCATTGAAACCAAAGATCGATGCAGAACTGGACAAACTGATTAAGCAAGGGGTGTTGGTTCCCGTTGACCATGCTAAGTGGGAGACACCCATAGTCACCCCAGTTAAGTCCGACGGCTCAATCAGAATTTGCGCCGACTACAAGTGCACGATCAACAAGGCTTTGCAGCCGAGCGCCTATCCGGTGCCGATCGTGCACCATCTACTACACTCCCTGGGCCCCGGAAAAATTTTTGCCAAATTAGACCTGGCCCAAGCCTATCAACAGTTACCGGTCGACGACGCCACGGCAGAGGCGCAAACGATCGTGACTCACAGGGGTGCATTTAAATGCACCAGGCTCCAATTTGGGGTGAGCGTTGCACCCGGCTTATTTCAAAGCACTATGGAGCGCCTGTTGCAAGGACTTCCGGGAGTAGTCCCCTATTTCGATGACGTCTTAGTCAGCGCCCAAGACGAACACCAGCTAGGGGACAGGGTACGGAACATCCTGTCCAGATTCAGAGAAGCGGGACTAAGACTTAAAAAGAACAAGTGCAGGATAGCGGTCCCCTCGGTAGAATTTCTGGGGTACAGGGTGGACGGCACAGGCATCCACCCTACCGAAAGCAAGGTGAGGGCCATCAAAAGCGCACCAGCCCCCAAATCCAAAGCTGAGCTCCAAGCCTTCCTTGGACTGCTAAATTTCTACTCAATGTTCCTAAGAGATAAGGCCACGGTCGCTGATCCCCTTCACAAACTCTTAGGGAAGAATGTACCATGGGTCTGGGGGAAACCGCAAGCGGCCGCTTTTGAGGCAGTAAAAAAACTCCTATCTGAGGACAGTTTCCTGATCCAATACAATGCAGAGCTGCCGCTCGTCTTAGTTTGCGACACCTCCCCCGTAGGAGTTGGTGCTGTCCTAGGCCATAGACTGCCGAACGGCCTAGAGGCACCCATTGCCTTCTACTCCCGAACTCTGTCCAGCACAGAACGAAACTATAGCCAATTGGACAGAGAGGCTCTGGCTGCGATTGCGGGGGTTAAGAAGTTCCACGAATACCTCTATGGCCGAAAATTCGAACTTGTGACTGACCATAGACCGTTGCTAGGACTGCTAGCAGGCGACAGGCCAACCCCCGCTGCCCTCTCCCCCCGTTTAACTAGATGGGCGATTTTCTTATCGGCCTACTCGTACCAGCTCGTCCATCGGCCTGGGCGGACCCTGGGTCATGCGGATGCCCTTAGCCGTTGCCCCCTTCCCGACCTGCTGGACAACCCAACACCGGAAACCTCCGTCCTGTTGTTGGACACGTTAACCTTGGGGCCCATCTCCTCCGGCGAGGTGGCGAAGGCATCAAATAGAGACCCTGTTATCCGGACTGTTATGGGTTGGGTTTTGAAAGGGTGGCCGGACAAGGTGGTCGGGGAGGAGTACCAAGGTTTTGCCAACAAACGAAATGAACTGTTTACGCAAGGGGGGTGCTTACTGTGGGGTGACAGAGTGGTAATTCCAGCAAAACTACGAGATAGAGTTTTAGAATTATTGCACGAAGGGCATCCTGGCATCGTTAGGATGAAGTGCTTAGCCCGCAGCTATGTCTGGTGGCCCAACATGGACCAGGTCATTTCCGAGTGGGTGGGGAAGTGCAGACCCTGCCAGGAGTCTCGCCCCGATCCCCCAGTAGCGCCCATCCGAGAGTGGGAGAAACCAAAAGGCCCATGGGGGAGGATCCACATTGATTTTGCCGGCCCGTTCCATGGCCAAACGTTTTTAATAGTAGTGGATGCCTTTTCAAAATGGCTCGAAATTGTATTAATGCCATCCACAACGGCCGAAGTGGTTATCAAGGCCCTAAGAAAGTTGTTTGCCACCCACGGCCTGCCGGATACCTTGGTATCGGACAATGGGCCCCAATTTACAGCAACCCTTTTCGAAGGCTACTTGGCCGGCCTGGGGATCCGCCATGCCCTATCAGCCCCATTTCACCCGGCTTCCAACGGATTGGCTGAACGATTTGTCAGGACAGCCAAGGAAGCACTGTCCAGATTAGACAATGGGGACTGGCAGGCCAGGATAGATCAATTCCTTGCGGTTCAGCATGCATCACCATGCACAGCAACTGGGAGAAGCCCAGCAGAGCTCCTCATGGGGAGAAAGCTCCGGTGCGTGTTGGACAGGCTTCACCCTAACTATTCGCACGAAAACTTTAAGGGAGAGACCTGTGGCTTAAGGCAGTTTCAGGTCGGGTCCCCGGTGTTCGCTCGCAATTATGCCAGCGGTCCTCTGTGGGTTGCAGGAACCATAGTGGGGATAACAGGCCCAAAATCATACACGGTGGACGTGGGGGTAGATAGACTCTGGAAGCGCCACATAGACCAACTGAGGAAACGGGTGGTTGGCGAGGCAAACATCAACGCAGACATGTCCGAGCCTAACTATGACCACTTCTCCAAAACAGCTAACTCAAGCCCGGGGCCGCGAGAATACTTAGCTGACAAGCCCTGGTTCCAGCGCTGCCCCAGCGAGTCGCCACTCCCAGCCGGGAATAACCACGCCCCGGACAAAATCCAGGAGGGTCCATTGGCGGAGCCGGGAGAGACAAAGAGTCCCTCCGACCAGCTCGACGCCTCACCAAACACTGAACTGCGCAGGTCAACTAGGGCGAGAACTCAGCCTAAGCACCTGCGAGACTTTGTTTGTACATATGTTAATTTTTGAGTGTTAGTGCCTTCTGGGAAGGGAGGGGTGTTATGTATTGATACTTTTAAGCGGGAGTTTCAAACCTGCCTACGTTTCTGATTGGCTGACAGTCTCTCCAGGATTGTATATAAGGAGGACTGCAGCCTCTGAGTTTTTGCTGAAGTCTCACTGTATATTAAAGAGCTGTTGTCACTTGCTTGCTTGTGCCTCTCATCATTCCCGAACTACTTCAATTTTCAGAGCCATCTTTAAAGCAAATGTGCCTTGTTGATCTCACTTCTTTATACTTACTAATTGTCTATAATAAAAAAAAATATTCGAAAGCGTTTTCAGTCTTTCATGAGTAGAAGCATAGCACTTATTTAAAACAGCCACATCTTCAGGCATTTTTCAAGCAAACCTAAAAAAGATGCCACTGCTTTAAGAAAATCACTTATTAAAGTTATTGTAGACTATCATTAAGTGTTGTACCTTATGATTCTCGATGAACGTATCTTTTCTTTTATGTACACTGAGAGCATATGCACCAAGACAAATTCCCTGTGTGTCCAATCACACTTGGCCAATACAAAATTCTATTCTCTTCTACTCTAAACTTAAAACTGGAGCATCTTTTTCAGGCTTCCCGACAGGCCTGAAAAAGTCAGGTACTTTAATGACCTCCTGCACCCAGGTTCTGCTATACTGCCTCATCTTGGCAGGAGGAGGGTGTTCCTGGAAGAGATGAATAAAATGCATACCAAGATTATATGCTCCCAGCAGGGTCAACCAAGGTGTGAAGGAAATCCCAACTGACCAGTTAAAACAAAAAAGCACCTTGTTTGGGGACCAGCTGGAGGTGGATGATTATTTTAGCGATAATACTAAAAGCATCATTTCATACTGCTCAGGAGAAAACAGTGATAAACCATATTTTATCAAGAAGACTACCTGGATAGGCAGTATAGAGCAATTGAAGATATAGTGCTAAATAATGGTCCCATCAGTTTGAGTGGCATTCAACATGCTACTAAAAGAGAACTGAGGGTCTTGCGTACTAATCATGTTTATGATGTGGTTAGATAAAGGCCCTCAGGACATCTAGTTGCTGATTTTGCCATAGAGGAAAAGAAAATGTGAGGCTGCAAAGACAGAAGGACAGTAGGGAGATGGAACTTAAGAAGCAATATGGAAAAACTCAACACAGTGAAAGGTGAAATGAATTAACTATAGATTGACATCATAGGCACCAGTAAATTGAGATGGCCTGGAATTGGACACTTTCAGTCAGAAGGTCACATTGGGACATGAAAATGAAGAACAGCACGCTTTCATACTCAGAAACGATATAGCAAAGGTTATATTGGTACCTTTTGGTAAAGGTAAACTTTGTTACAATGCAATCAATGACCAAATAATTTAAATTTGACTTTGCAGTCAACCGTTTAATATGCTGGTAACTCAAATTTATACTCTAATCACTGATGCCCAGAAAAAGGAAGTTGACAATTGTTATGGTCAAATTCAATCTGAAATTGACAAAACATGCAAGCAATATGTATGCTTGGACATAGGTGGATTGTTTTCCTTGCCAAGAAAGCAGAAATAAAGCAGGAGATGGAGTTAACAGTTTCCGCAAATCCAAAGATGTCTTCATTACTAGTAAAATCTTCCATCAGCCAAAATTAGATTTATACTGTATGCAGGGATATCACTAGATCATACAGGTAGTCCTTGATTTACAACAGTTTGTTTAGTAACCGTTTGAAGTTACAATGGCACTGAAAAAAAGGGACTTATGACCACTTTTCACACTTATGACCATTGCAACATCCCCATGGTCTTGTGATCAAATTCAGATGCTTGGCAACTGGCTCATATTTATATCGGTTGCAATGTCCCAGGGTCATGTGATCACCTTTTGCGACCTTCTGACAAGCAAAGTCAATGGGGAAGCCAGGCTCATTTAACATCTATGTTACTAACAACTGAAGTGATTCACTTAACAACTATAGTAAGAAAGGTTGTAAAATGGGGCCAAACTCATTTAACAACTGTCTCGCTTAGCAACATAAATTTTGAGTTCAATTGTGCTTGTACGTCAAGGACTATTTCTATTTAGTATAAAAGATATTAACCCCTCCCGCTCACCCATATGATTCTTTTGACTCAATCCTCATGACCTCTGGACTAAATCAAGAGATTATGCTTTTCCCCTCATGGCATTAAACTATCTAGGTGATTAATGTTTGTTTACTATATGGAGCTGCCAAAGTCCCACATCCCACCAGGTAAACCATAACCGACTGGTGATCCTGTTGTGAGATTTAACGTGATACAGAAGTTAACATCTTCTTGCCTTGAATCCAAAGGAACTGCCTAGAGATCAGCAGAGATATACCTGTATCACTTATCACTTTTGTTAAGAAGAATGTTTTTGTTAAGAATCAGATGGAAGAGCTGCCCTGTCTGACCTGTTGCCTGCGCAGTGGCACCAGAGCACTGGGGCAACCCTCTTGCCAAGCAACATTCTCCACTTGACGTCAATAGGGTGTGGCGTGTGCATTGCCAGTGGCTCAGCCAGCTAGGCAAGTTGGTGGGCTGTCTCAGTTTCCACCAAACCGTAGCTACTATGAATGCAGAGTTTACCCATTAATACCAGCTTTCAGTGACAAGACGTTTATCTAGCTTATCACAATCTCACCCAGCTGCAAGAGAAGTCCACGTACAAAGGGAATATTAATCCCCTGAAATTCAGTGAAGTTGTGGCTGTTTTTACAAGGAATGCTTAACTGCCTTTTGCCCATCTTTAACTTGTTGGGTCAATTTGAAATCTACATAGATTAGAAAGCGTTTTTGTTGATTTAAAAAAACTTCTCCCACATTTCCTAGCCTGACTGCATAGGGCAGTGTGGGCTAAAAGCTTCCTTACGTCACTTGGAAAAACATTCTGCAGTCTTGCCTGTGATGACAGAAGGGGGCAGTGGTACAGCAAAGAATAAACACCAAGTTACTCTCCCAGCTAACGACGTCTATGTCTTCCTATGTCTATGGGGCGAGTTGTGCTAAATCAGGGAAAAGAACATCCCCCCCCATTTAATCCTACTTCCTGTTTCCCAGCATGTAGGGGGCAGCTAATCTCTCTGGGAAGTCCACAAACCTCACCTCTATTTGGTTTTCAATGGCGTAGATGGCTCTAATGGAATAAAGATCTTCCTCAAGTTGACCTTGCTACCTGGTGACTTCATGGACATATCCAATCATTTTGCTGACAATAATGTAGAAGTGGTTTGAAATTGCCTTTTTTAGGACATTTTGTTCACCTCCACGGTCTTCTGGTCAAACACTAACTAGATCCAATCTTGGTTAGTTCAGAGCAGATGAAAAGTCATTTAATTTGGAATAACTCCATGCTGCCATATATTATAATGCAGTAAGGGTTGCTTTTATGTACATTACAACTAATTACACAAACCTATCTCTCTGGATTTTGCCTCTTCATATAGATATTTGATTTATCTCTTACAGTGGCACAAATGTCTTCCATATTAAACTACTTCCCTTTTTCTTCTTGAACAATGGGGTGGGACAATATAGGAGTTAGAAATCCAGTATGAACTCAATTCAGACTTGTGACAACATTCGTTAGGAAGTAAGACCTCTTGGGGTCATTGGCACTTGCAGTCTCATTAAATAATCATAACATAAGGGTAAATATGCCACTGATTGCATGGGAATGGGACTTAGTTTCAACTTACTGAAATCCCATGATTTCCAGTAAAAAGCATGCCCTAATTCTATATATAGCTAACATAAAATCAGTTTAGTCATACTCCATTGGAATTATTTCCAGGTAAATGTACCTACAATTGCATCCTTGACACTGACAAGTATTGTTGTGTCCCTAACCAAGAAGCCAAATTTGTTGTGGAAAGCAGCACACCAGAGGACGTAAGTGTTGCTTAGTGTGCTGGGAAAACTTTGACTTCAGCATTTGACTGCGAGGGATTCTTACACAGGAGACAGTAGTCTTGTGAGCCACCTTCATCTATGAATTTGGCCATTCCTGATGTGTTTGTCACCTTCAAACCCTACCTGATACCCTCCACAGGAATGGCAGGAGGTAGCTGCCCCTATCAAACCATTTATATAGCTCTATTCTTAGCAGGGCAGGGAAAAAGCAGGGTGGTTTACTGCTTTGATGAGCAAACAAACACAAGTGATAAGAAAGGTAGAAAAACATCGTCCTGAGTGAAACTGGCATAGGCCCTGCCAGGGCTCCTCTGGTAATGATTAAACTATCTGCCCAGATTTCCCGGCAAGGTAGGCTGGCATTGACCCAGGTGGCACAATATGCAAATTCCCTAGGCGGGAGTTGAGTACCTGTGCTTGGAATTCCCCTAGAGGCGGAGATCATGTTACAGGAGAGGCGCCCTATAAAGGCCCAACGATGGGGAGGGGCTGAGTTATACTCAGGAGGGGATCACAAATACCAGGGCACAGGTGAGCAGGAGCAACTGAACACTCTCTGCTATTTTTTTAGCCAACAACCGTGTGGATTAACCGCTGCTGCAGCACCTGCCTGGTAGGTACAAAAGGAAGATGGTGTATTTGTTTTGTGAGTGAGCAGAAGGATGGATGTAGAATAGCTGTGTCTGCTCAGTATTCAACGCCGTTCTTGTTCGGGATGTTGTGGCAGCATCTGAAGTGCATTTTATTTAGTTCCTTATTTGATGCCTATATATATATATATATATATATATATACAGAGCCCTGCCCTATTCCACAAGCTTCAGATACTGAATGTATGAGCAGTTCATGAGCTTACCAATGTATCTGATTGCCTGGTGGTGGAACCAAAATGCCTGATCAAAGAAGCTTTTGTCCTGCTCCGGACAGTCAGTTTTTCTGTTTCTGTTTCTATGGACTCTGATGATGCTTTCTGGCTAGCCCCCTGCCCCCCTCCGCATTATCAGTCTCTCTTGATTCCTGGAAATGTACAGGGAGTGGGAGGTAGAGTTTGAACCTTTGCCTGGTAACCCTCCTATGTTTCCCCACTATTTTTTTTTTTGGTGTGTGTGTGTGAATGAACAACAGTGATGGAATAGCTGCATAATATCTTTGGATGGTTAGGTTGAGAAGCATCCAGAAAAATATCTACTGGTTTAGTGTTATACTGTCAAGCAATTTGCAATTTTCTGGCAAAAGGGGGATAGGCTGTGGCTGATTTCTCTGGCAATTTTCTTCTATATTTGATGTATTTTCTATTTTGCTCTATGGCTGTAAAGGGATAGGGCGCAAGATGAAGGGTGGGAGAGTGGTTAGCAAGTAATAAATGATAATGCCTGAAAAGTTTAAATTGAAGTGAGCAAAGTTCAAGAAATAATTCATTTCTGAGAAATCAGAACCTTTTCTCAGATAAATGGAGAATTATTTAAATTTGATAAGAGGTTTGTTTAATGTATGCTGTCTGATAACAAAACAGGGACCATGCTTGGAGGTTATTTTTCATGAAATGTGGGCTAAACATTCATATATATACAGTATATATAAATAAAGGTAGCGGGATCTCTGTCTAGGAAAAATAACTTCAAAATCCAATCCCTGAAAGTTCATATTATTAAAGAACTTTTGAAGTGATAATTGTTTTCCCACCCCTCTTTTATGTTGTTGCTGTCTTAACCAAATTTAAGGAGAGGGATGGAAATGGGATGGACTGCAAGTGTAAAGTTATTTCTGTGGCTTCTCCAAGCAAAAAAGTTAAAACACTGGTAAAATGAGAGTTGCGATATATTTGGATTTGTTGACAGTTCTCTTCGTTTAGAACATCGTCCTTATGTGAGAAGGCTTCGTCTTGGATATTTCTGGAAAGATCTTACCAATTAGGGTAGCTGTTCCGTACTTGGTGATTTCTAAGATTGCTGGATTACAATTCCACTCATTTGGAATGGAGTACGATGGGCATGGTGGCCAGTCTTATCTAGAGGGCATTAGTTTGGATGAGACAATGCAAGGGCTTGAAAGACTGCAGAAAATATGAAGAACTAGGAGCCAGGAGTTACTATTGCAAAACAAAAATATGCAAAATGTTAAAGAAGAAAAAAATGCAGGTGATTCATGCTCCCCCATGCTTATTGTGCTCTCCTCTCTAACAGTTTCAATTTTCTGACAGAAAATTCCATGGCGGGATCTTGTGAAATCAGCAACCTCATCTCTAATTATATCAGTGCCATGTACCAGCCAGAGGAGGTCCCACCAGACCCTGATCTGCTAACCCACCTCGTCGAAGAGGACAACCTATCACTTGTTCTGAGTAACGCAAACATGGCAACTGAGACAACAGGTAGCTGTCCATAATCTGATGGTGCAAGGCAAATAGGCAATTGAATAAAATTAAAAAGAGGACATCTTATATCTAGAATGGATTTTGGAATTCTGCTTTATTGGCCTTGGAGCCTAAGTTTCTGTAGCCAATGGATTTCAATGAAATACTTGGGGACTTTGAATAAGCTCTTTAACCATTGCTAGGTTAATGCATTGAAATGCTTTGAACATTTGACTTAGAACTTAGAATAACTTTGTCACTTTAAATGTACTCTAATCAGCATACATTAAAATGAAATTTCATTGCATACAGCTCTCAAAGAGTCATATTCTATACAAATTATGATGATGATTTGAAGGGCAACAGGTTGGGGAAGGCTGGCTTAAAACCTTGCAGAGCCAAAAGCCAGTTGTAATATCTCTATACAGGTAGTCCTCGACTTACGACCACAATTGAGCCCAACATTTATGCTGTTAGCTGAGACATTTGTTAAGTGAGTTTTGCCCCATTTTGCAACCTTTCTTTCATCAGTTGTTAAGTGAATTGCTGCAGTTGATAAATTAGTAACCCTGTTGTTAAGTGAATCTAGCTTCCCCATTGATTTTGCTTGTCAGAAGGTCGCAAAAGGGGATCACATGACCTTGGGACACAGCAACAGTCGTAATTATGAACCAGTTGCCAAGCATTTGAATTTTGATCATAGAGATGCTGCAAAGGCCGTAACTGTGAAAAATGGTTGTAAGTCACTTTTTTCAGTGCCGTTGTAAACTTTGAATGGTCACTAAATGAGCTGTTGTAAGTCGAGGACTACCTGTTCTGCTTTTCCTACGTGTGAAAAGCTATACACATAGCCTTGTATAAGTCAAGGGCCACTGGAGCACTGAACAGCGCCACCAATACTGTGGCAGTTGATTATGTACTGTATTCTAATGGAGGCATGGCTGGCTGCACAGAGAGCTGAGAAGTTGCTGCCCTAAATGACCTCATTCCAGCTGGGAGGGGCATGTTCAGAGATAAGGGAACAGGTGACAGGTGTACGTGTTAACCCAACCACAGTGACTAAGCAAGATAAATCCTGTGCGTAAATGAACTGGCCGCACCCTGTGCAGCTCAGGCACAGTGTTCCAGGGGCTGGGCTGGCACTAACAAAGCAATCACCTGCTCAACTAAACCCACTCTTCTCCCTCCCTCCCCCTCCCCCGCTTCTCCCTTCTACCATTCTCAGGCAAACCAACATGGTTTGGTGAAATGCCACATAGCTGGAGCAGGTCTCAGGTGCTGGAGTGGATCAGTTATCATGTGGAGAAGAACAAGTATGATGCCAGTGCCATAGATTTCTCTTGCTGCAACATGGATGGCTATACCCTTTGCCAATACACACGGGATCAGCTGGGACTTATCTTTGGGCCCCTTGGGGATGAGTTATACGACCGCCTTCATGAGACTGGTAAGTCTTGGTATCCCCCTCCTTTCAAGGCAGAAATGCATTGGGATTACTCCCCTCTACTGCCCACTTTGTGAGGAAGAAATGCAAAAATTGAGAAAATGAGGTGGGTTGTTAAATGTAAAACTAAATGACAATGTCCACGCCTCATCGTAAATAAAGATTTGCTGAATTATGGGTTCTTAACACATGATTGAACATCACATTAAGCGATAAACCATTCTTTACAAAACATAACAAATCTCATAATGGATTAATGTTCAGGGATCTATTTCCCTGAAGCAAGATATTTTTTAGGAAGAGAAGAGGCTGTGAATTTAGTCTGGACTAGTAGCGATTGCTACCTTTTCTTATTGGTTTCACCCTGGTGTCTGGCCCTCATCCCCATCCTCAGATATATACAATGAAACCTTTTTCATGATATTCATAGCAGGAGAGAGGGAAACTTCAGGTGCTAAATGAAGTGACAGCAGGTTACATTACTGCAAAGGCATTACAATGAAAAGTCCAGAAAGCAGAAATTAGTCATCTACAAGAATACAATGTCTGGTACCTGTCCCCGATTAATCATTATTTATCAGGAGCAAATATAAATTTCCAGAAAAACACTGCCCCTATTTTATTTCACTTCCCTATAAGGAAAACAATGCAAGGAAGAAGCACTTGGTTTCTAATTCAGAAGTAACATATTTTTCTTTCCCACACCCTTATTGTGTCTGTTTCAGATGAACTTGGCTGGATCATGTCAGTGCTGAGGACTGATGATGTATCCCAGGAGGCCCTTCTGGAATCCAGTTCTTTAGGTGAGAGGATAATGAATGGCTGCTCTGTCCTGTAATGGTTCCCTGTTACATCTGTTTACATCTGTTTTTATGAATGTGATTAACCCTTGATTTCTCTCTCTCTCTCTCTCTCTTTAGAATTGGGGAACTCATGCAGTCAGGACTATCTGGAGGAAATGAAACTAGCGACCATTTTTTCACAGCCAGATCTTGGCTACATCTCTGGAGCCATGTCCCCAGACAGCTCTGCATCTCTAGCAGGTACAGTGTGTTCCCCAAATTGCTAATGTCCTTTGCCTCCTGCAGGGTGTAGCTTAGTTGTCACAGGAAGCCTTTTGGCCTTAATAGATCAAACTTCTCATCAAATTCACTCATATAAACAGATTGCAACCCGTTAACCATTTTCTTTATGGGGGTGGGAGGGAATATTTGTACCTAATACCAGAAATATCTAAGTTCTAGAAGGGGAGCAATAGTAAAATATAAGTCTTTTGAATAAATAAATAAATGAATCCTCAGGATCCAGAACATTTGACAATCATGCTTGATTTCCAAAGCTAGTGTCTAGAGTAGAGATTTCAATTTCTTTTCCTTTCTCCCCAGGGACAATGTCTCAGAGCCCTCAATCTCAGGACTCCGGTGGAAGTGATCTTGATCTTGATCCCATAGACATAAAGCACTGCAATTTTTCTGATGGTGAGTTAAGACTCAAGCTGATCAACAGGATTTCAAATATGCTTGCATAAATGCTTTTGTTGCTAGCTATTTTGCCAGTAGAATGGCTGGCATCTTCAAAGACAAACTAGAGAGGAGGAAGACGAAAGGACAGGAAGGGTAGATGATAGAGGATGGCATAAAAACAAATAAAAAGGGAATAAACATGAAGAGAAAAAAATGAATAGAATCATAGATGTCCGACAACTTAATTCTATAAAATGTTAGAGCTGAATATCCGGCCAAAGTAACAGAGTAATCAATGCATATTCAGAGTCTATTCTTTCATTATTGTGTGAGCAGGAATAACATACCATTGCTATAGTTAGATATGAGAAAAGGTTTCCTCATAAATTTTGAGCACTAAGCATTTAAAATCAAAATCAAATTCTGAATATTCCAGAAATATTCTCTTATAATACAAACCCCCTTCAACTAGTCAACAGCAGTAGTCTGTAGTTTTGGGAAATGACTACTACAAATACAATTAGGAGACCAAATCAAATGTTAATAACACTGCTAAAGGAAAAAGGAGTCAGAAGCAATGTAATGAGATGTCACATACATAGATAGAATTGACTTCAAAAATCCAAATAGCCAATAATTGTTCTGCACTTCAAATTAATGCAACTACATATAACTTCTTTGTATCTTTCTCCTATCCCAGCCTCTTTCTTTTAAGTTATAGAAGACTGTAGTTCTAAGGATCTGAGTAAGGGCTATTTGCTTAGTTTTGTTTTTGTGATTAGAATGAGGCACTGGTGACCCTTTTTTCTTTGGAGAAAAACAATATAGAGGTCCATAGCTTGCTCCCTTTGGATGGAGAATGGTGGTTTAATTTTAAATGGGAAACTTGCCTAAAGGAGAAAAAAAATATAATTTCCTCATTTGTAACCTGTGAAACATCAAAGACTGTAGCTTTTTATGGAAGGTTTCTGTTTGAAGAGAAAGTTACATAAAATTGCTTTCTAGTTGTTCTCATGTTGTCTCTTCCAATTCTGTTCTGTTATAGTTTACTCAGAATAGGAGAGCAATTGACCTGGAAGCTGATCAAGTGCTTTCTGATTTTGGAGGATTCTATTGCAATTCCATTTTAAAGAAATGTAGAGTAGAATTTTTTTAAAAAGCACAAAACTAAACCAAACTCCTTCCTGTCGGTTAAAGAGAATAGAATAATGGAAACCATGATTGCTAGAGGCAATGACACTTGTCCCATATGTTTATATTATGTGGATGGAAAATGTTGGTTTAGAAAATGATGGTGGCCATGACCATATGATGAAAACCACATCCCTTTTAAATGTGTGACCATCATCTTAACTTTATCCCCTCCCCTCCCCCATTGCTCCTGTCTAGAAATAAGCTCTGTTTACATTGTAGCTGAGAGGTTGACTGTGCATAAATGTACACATTCTATTTACCCAAGGGTAAACAAACCAGTTGGCCAGGATGTTATAATGGAGTAAGGGATCAGGACTTGATTTATATTGGGTACAGGTTCTGGCTCTGGTTTACCATACTGTCTTCTAGGGAACATGCTTGGACTTTCAAGTAGACATATGGTAGTTGTAGGAATGTAAAATATTGGGGCAAAAAGTTTTCAAGTGCATCTTTTTTCCCCCCCTACATGGCGCTGTCCAGAATATAAGAAAGAAGATCTCAAGAAAAGGAAAAGGGGACGACCAAGGAAGATCAGCAAAGACAGCAGAGACTGCCTGGAGACTAAAAAAAACAAACACTGTAAGTGGATTTCATACAATACATGAGCAGGATTTCATGATATCTGGCTAGTGAATGCAATCCAAATTTGTCCATGCCCTTCTTGCTCAGAATATAGCTGTTTGGTGCAATAAGGAGATGATATTTAAAATCTTGCTATCTTGCTTGACTTACATATGTTGGCCTGCCAACTTCAGGTTCTGAGGCGGCTCACTTATTTGGTCCATTAAGATAAATGCAGAAGCATAATAACTTTACTGATGAATATATGTTTGCCAGATATGCCAGAGCGGGACAGGGAATTTAAACACTGATCAACTGCACAATGCTTGAATTATGTCATTTTGCATTATAGTTCCTTGTCTTCCAAACTGGTTAAAAGCATCTCAGTTATCTGATTACTATTTGTCTCCTTGGAGGTATAGAGATTTCTCAGACACATACTTTCCATTTTCTTATGCAATGATTCCATGCCATTTCTTTTTTTTTTTATTGCAAAAGTTTTACAATTACATTTTCACCCCTTTTTCCCCCCCCCTCAACCCACCCCAAACTTCCCAACCTCCCTAACCCACCCCTCCCCCCGGACTTCCGCACAGTATACTCATATCAGATAAAAAAAAGAAAAAAAAACCCCCTCCTTTCTCTAGGATTCCATGCCATTTCATTGAGGGCCGCATCAGGGTTGTGTTTGATCTCGGGGGGCCGGGTGGGCATGGCTGGGGTGGGCATGGCCAGCTCAACATCACTTGTGTCGGAGGCGCCTGTGGTAGCCCGAGCACTCTGCTAACGAAAACTGGTCCCAAGCTCTGTTTTCATTGGCAGAGGATTGCAGGAGGCTGTCGCAGGCAAAAACAGAGCCCAGGAGTCTGTTTTCACTGGCAGAGGCACCGGAGGCCAGTCCTTCACTGTTTCCAGGGCAGCCCTGTGGGCCAGATCTAAGCAACCTGTAGGCCGGCTCCGGCTCCTGGGCCTTGAGTTTGATACCACTGCCCTAGTGCCTAATCTTTTATGCCCAGTTTGGAAACCTTTCCTGCTTGCAGTGTCATTTGGACAGACAAATTATTTACTTGTCTTGTTTCCTTTTTCATAACCAGCACCAAGAGGGATCCACCTGTGGGAATTTATTCGGGACATCCTAATTCATCCTGAGCTAAATGAGGGTTTGCTGAAGTGGGAAGACCGTCGAGAAGGCATTTTCAAATTCCTGAGATCAGAGGCTGTAGCTCAGCTCTGGGGACAAAAGAAAAAAAATAGTAGCATGACCTATGAGAAACTCAGCCGGGCCATGAGGTATCTATCATTATTTTTTTATATACTGATCAATAATCTTCATAATTGTAAAAAGGTCATGTCACTCTGCAAAGGACACAGTAATTATATTAAAAAATTAAAAGAGAATCACAAGAAATTAAAAGCAATTTCCTAAAACTCAAAGATCAATAACTCATTAACATTTTGTTAAAAGGTCTACCAAAATAGTCCTCAACTTACAACCAAAATTGAGCCCAAAATTTCTGTTGCTAAGCGAGACAGTTCTTAAGTGAATTTCCCCCCCACCCCCAATTTTACGAACTTTCTTGCCACATTTGTTAAATGAATCATTGCAGTTGTTAAGTTGGTAACATAGTTGTTAAGTGAATCTGGCGCCCCCAGTGATTTTGCTTGTCAGAAAGTCCCGAAAGGTGATCACATGATCCTAGGACATTGTAAGCATCATAAATATGAATCAGTGGCCAAGCACCTGAATTTTGATCACATGATCATGGGAATACTGCATCAGTCATAAGTGTGAAAAATAATTAAGTCACTTTTTTTCAGTGCCGTTGTAATTTTAAATGTTCATTAAATGAACTGTTGTAAGTGGAGGACTACCTGTAATATGGTCTGCCTGAGGAAAAAACATCAACAAAGTTGCCAAAAATAAGCACTGCAATTCTTAGTAAGGATATAAAATGAAGAGGTAACAGGGTGAACATATGAGCAGATGCTGTTGTGGTGGGACTCTCTTTGATTATAGCTATTCAGATCCTCAAAATGGGGTGGAAAGCTACATCTTAGAGCAGCTGAGCACATCTATTACCATTTTAAAAAAATAAACACAAACTTTGGGGAAAGGGACAGAAATCGAGGTCCTATGTTCTCTGCTGGTGTAATTACAGCAGTGACTCAGTCACTTACCCCTCCCCAGCCAAAACAAAAGAAAATAAGTCTGGTCACCAAAAATTGCAATTTACGCAATAATAAGTTCCAAACCTTCGTATTATGGAAACCTGACTCAAATCTAGATCCGTCATGAAACATTTAAAAATATTTGGCCTTGATTTTTTTGGAGGGGGCTCTTCTTTAAAGCCTTTACTATCTCTTCTCTCAGGTATTATTACAAACGGGAAATTCTGGAACGTGTGGATGGCCGGAGACTTGTGTACAAGTTTGGGAAAAACTCCAGTGGTTGGAAGGAGGAAGAGGTGCAAGACCAGAGCTAAACAGCTACAAGAGCCTCATGTGGACTTGAAGTGGCCCACTCTTTCTTGGAGGCCCACCTCTGAGGATAATGGGTTGTCATGGGCCCAGAACTATTAAACTGCTATCTGAAGCAGTGTGTTAAAACTCCAGCCCTACATGGGGCAAAGCGTGTATGCTGGCTCCCAGAAGGGAGTTCAACCAATTACAGCTGATATTTTGGCTCAAGTAGGTTATTGTGAACCGTTATTATTTTGTTGCAATTGGAATTTGGCAGCCTCCAACTCTGAATTAGGATTACAATGCCTTCGGCTGTCTAAGACTGTGCGCAAAGCTCATTGAGGCAGAAGGAACATGCTGTTCTTGGCTATTCCTGGAGGGCCATTCCCAAAACATCAAGTAATCTGCAGATTGAAGGTGAATGCTGTGGTCAGCTATTTGCGGGAAACTGAGATGCTGTTCTGACACTGTTCTACCATAACCTAGGAATGCTGATAAGCCTAATAGACACTTTGGAGAGTCAGGTGGACATGTAGCTTCCCATCCAGCAACTGATTGTTTACCAGCAAATGCTCCTGTTTAACAGGCAGAAAATTGACAACAGTAAACCTGAGATCATTATGGATTTCACCTCAATCCTAAGAGCAAGGTTTAGTAGTCACAGATCTGACTCTTCGCCAGTTGATTGAGTACTTGTGTGTCTAGAAAGGAAGAACATTTTCCCTAGAAAGTGCTACAACTTTCTCTATGAATAGCTTCTTCTTGCTCTTAATTTATATGTTATATATATATATATATATATGTTTATATAATGTACATAGATATCTATTTTTTTTCATAACTAAGTTTGTGTGATTTTATCAGGAAGCCCTGGGCTTTTTTAAACAAAATTGATGATTATTGTTGCTAATATTCAGCTGGGCTGAACAAATAAAAAATCTTTATTTTGAAATCAAAAAGAGTTTGTAAGATGTTTGCATCTGTTCATTGGTGTCCACAGGAGAGCCCTGTGTGATGTACAGGCCTCCTGCTTTTCAATAATAATTAACCAATAAATCATTGGTTTTTAATTCTTGTGTACTGCTTGATAATTGATATAAGTGCATCACTGGGGGAGCAGTGAAGAACTGAGGTTGGATTTTGGGGAGGGAATAGAATAGAAAGGAAAAAGAAAACCTATTTTTACTATTGACAGTTAAGAAAGATGTCCACTTAAGGATTCTTTATTTCTTTGGATATCCTAGAATACCCTTTCTTAACCTGAGGAAGTTTCATCAAACATAAACAATGATCAATTTACTTGGGAACTATGGGCATTATAGTCCAACATAGCTGGAAGGCATCACTTTGAGAAAAGTTAGTTCTGTAGAGAGACACATTCATATTGCAATAATTAATTTTTGTTTTCTGAATAAAGTATACAATAAGGTAAACAATTCAGGTTCCATTAACTTTCAGTTTGGTTTCCAATGACCTAATTCTTTTCCCCAGTGTCACAACAAACAGTATTGATAGTCCATTCAGAAACAATATGAAAAGATTCTTCTGTATGGAAGAAATCTTTATCCCTCTTCTAAAATTATATCCAAAGAGACTTTTTGATATATAATAATACAAGTCAGCTATACAGAACTTGGCACACAGAAGCTTCCAGGTGCAGTTATTCTTTCTAGTTAAAAAAAGGCAAAACAAACTTGAAAAGACCCTTTCTGAAGAGATGTTGTCCATCAAAACAGAGAAACTGTGGTTCCATATAAAGGAGCTTTATATGCTCTTCATTAGAATAAAAATGTAGCTGCCCTAAAACTGGGATATGGGTAAAGCCATGCTCATTTTTAAAAATCCATTTTGGATCAAAATATTCTTCTTCCGCAGATTATAAAGCAATCTACCCAAACAATTTCTGGCTAAAAGCTAAAGGATCTTTCTGATTCTGTCTCTCTTCATAGTCTCTGACTAAAATCTCTCACAATGATCTTTAAGAAGTCTTGAAGTAGAAGGAAAGTGCCAGAAGACTGAAGAAGAGCTAACATTGTTTCATTATTTTCTTTATAAAAAAAGAAGGGGGGAATAAGCCCAGTGCTTTTCAACATTTAAAAAACTTACTTAGATGAGGGAATAGAAAGGATGTTCATCAGATATGCAGATGATACAAAGTGAGGGAGACTGATAATATGTCAGAAGATAGACCCAAGCTTCAAAAGGATCTTTTAATGTTGTAGACTTGAACATTAGACCCTTGTTCAATGGTGTTCCAAAAACTGAGTATGTTTAGCCTAAGTTCATTTCTGCACTTTGGTAGGAAAACTGGAAGCAGTGGCACAAAATAGGCAATAATTGGCTTAGCAGTGATAGTCATGAGCGGGAACTGCATGTCGTGATAGGCCACAGATAAGAGCATGCAGCCACCAAAAGAGCCAATACAATCTTTGGCTGCATCAATAGAGGACCAATGTTGAGATCCCAGAAAGCAATAAATCTGCTTTTTGATGCACTGGTCACTTATATTGGACCTGGAACACTGTATCCAACTTTGGTTGCCATAAAAGAAAGAAGAATGCTGAGGCCCTGGAAAGAGTGCAGAAAAGAGCTACAATGATGGTGAGCGGCTTAAAGGCTAAATCCTATGAAAAAAAACATTTAGAAGAGCTATTTAGTCTAAAGAAGAGAAGAGTAATGGGCCACATGATAGCAATCTTCCAATATTGAAAGACTATCAGAGGGAGGTAGTACAGATTTCATTTATTTCATTTAATTTAATGTACTCAATTTGTTATGGCTAGCCAGTCTGTAAGACTCTGGGTAAAATTCAAGAAACAATTAAAGCAGTGAAAACACACCAGCAACCCAGATTAAAACAATCAGAACGATAAACTACAAATATGGCAGGAGCCCCACACTGCATAACAAACATATTAACAAGCCTTGATGGTACAGTGGTTTAATGCACCCTGTCATTAACACAGCTGCCTGCAATTTCTGCTGGTTCGAATCTCTCCAAGGCTCAAGGTTGACTCAGCCTTCCATCCTTTCTAAGGTAGGTGAAATGAGGACCCAGTTTGTGGGGGCAATAAGCTGACTTTGTATAAAATATACAAACGAATGAAGGCTATTGCTTAACGCATTGTAAGCCGCCCTGAGTCTCCGGAGAAGGGCGGCATATAAATCAAATTTTTTTAAAAAAACAAAAACTCTCCAGCCTGGGAAGAAAGCCATGTCTTAAGGGCTTTCCAGAGCCTGGGTTGAGTGGGTGGGGTAGGGGCATAGTCTGTATGGGAGAGGGGCTAACACTCTTCCCAGAACTTCCGGCTAGGCTCGGAAGTCAGAAAATCACTCCCAAAGAAGGATTGGCAAACTGATTCTACAGGGCTTGATTAGCAGCTACAAACAGACACAGATGAAACTGTCAAAGTCTCTCTATACCCAGTTAGCATTGATTGAGCAGGATTTATGAGCCAGGTTAGCAAGAGCTGTGTCTTTTTTGCAGGATTTTAAAAAAAATATTTTTTATTTTAAATACAAATAATACAAACATAGTACATATAAATCTAAATTTAAAAAAGGAAAAAAATACAAATATTACAGTGCACCCCACCAGGAGACCATTTTTTCCCCTTATATTTCTTCTTCTTATAACAACTAAAAGATATACAATATATTCCAATTGTGCCCTTATCCCCTCCAAAAAAACATATATTCTTGAGTAGGTTTATTCCCTTTGCCTTCCACCAACACTGTTTTTATAAAATCCACCCATATTTCATTATAATTGTTTGCTTCAATCATCCCTTATTAAAATTTAATTTCTGTTGTTAATTTATCATTTGTTGCCATACTCCAAATTTCATTATACCACTCATTTCTTTGAATATTCCAATTTTGTCCCCAATATTTAGCCATCACTAATCTAGCTGCCATTATCAAATTTACAATCAATTCCTTTTTTGTTTCATTAATATCCTGTTTTTCCACCAGCAACAGTAATGACACATCTAAATTTGCATTCAAAAGTGCTCTAATTTTTCTAAACACCATGTTCTATGTTTGCAGAATGATTTCAGAGCTGAATCCTCTCCTTCTACACATAGACTGTGGTTTCCATTCTTTCTGAGCTTCCCTTTCTGAGTAAACTATTCTTCCAGAGACCAGATTTGGGAAAGGGCAGCCCTGTTATAATTAATGTGTGGCACACCTTTTCCTATTCCCAACAATGTAAAGTAGGCCAGATTTGAAAATGACTAGTCCAATGACTTCTGTGGACCTTACATCATACTTAAGAGGTCAGTAGAGGGGGCGTGCATAAGTGCACTATTGTGCCTATCGTCCCTGTCATTGTATTTTTATTCTTTTATTCTTGTTCTCATTTTTGTTTGACAAATTCTAATAAATAAATCAAGTTCTTTCTCTAAGAATTATGATAATGTAATGAGCAAGTGGAATCATTCTTAAACATTTGGTAGTGATCTTGTAAAATTCAACATTACTAGAATGAAACAAAATTTAAAAGCTAAATACCCATTTCAACCTACAACTTATTAAACTTTACTAAACCACACAGCTCTTGAAAATCTAGTCTACAAAGTTAGCTTTGTATATGCTAACTGTCACAAGGATGTTATATCCTTCTTCCTGGAAAAGTTGTTTGATTTCTTCCTCAGAAGTATGGTTAACCAAGCTGTGGGACTATGCTACAAGAATAACTGTACCTTAAAGTAAATATGACAATAAGTTTCAGCTCAAATTAGAAATTTCTTGGATAATAACTTAATACATCAATTTGGGTTTCTCTATATAAATAATCTATGTTTTAACCATGGGATATTTAATTGGAATTGATTCTTAGTATCAATTCAAATAGTGCATAATTTCAGCTGGTAGTTTATACTGTGTTGAGCGTGGTTCTGATATTTATTATTGGCTCAAAGTTCTTCAGTGATTTTTAATTTTAACAAGCGACATAATATACTTTCATAGTCATTAATGATATATTAATGGAAAAATCTGTGACATTTTTAGATCCTTTGTTTTGTTAGTTATACTGTTATACTGTTCCTCATAATGTATAAAAGGGAAGGAAGATAGAAAGGCACAATCCTCTCTGCTTTCATGTAATGTATATTTCTGCTTTAGTCATAGTAGATAGTTCTAAATGTAAGGTACTGTGCATACAGATTACCATATGCAAATTTTATTCAAACATGTATTCATTCACTCTTGGTCCTGTTTTAGCTATGCATTTTTCCTTTCTTAGGAGTGGGAATACGCATGTAAAATTCATCCCAGCACGTCTTTGCTTTTTATCTGTTTACTTATTTTGTTTTTGCTTGCTTTGAGAAGCTGGAGCATGGGGCCTTTCCCCCACTCCTCCAGATAATCGGCCTATTCTCCAACACATCAAAAATGTCAGGACTGTCATACTTTTGAAAAAGAAAGTGAGAGGTCTGTTGCTTTACAGTGACCACAACCACCTGCCATTTAGCATTCGGCAAAACTAGATTCTCCTTGGGTTCCTTCAGAGTGATCAGCCTTTGGCTAGAAATTCTGGAAGCAGGCGCTGGGTAGGGCAGGGCTGCTCCAGGCAGTTATTTTAATCTGCCCCAAATGGAGTGATTGCAGTTCCACAGCACACTCACTTTGAAGTGAGATTTTATATGTAGGCTGTTGCCAAAAACTCCTGACCAAATGGTTGCTTCTAAAAAGCCAGTATGATGAATCATTCTAGACCTCTCCCCCCATCCCCCATCCCTCTCTCTCTCTCTGTCTCTCCCTCCCTCCCTCCCTCCCTCTATCTTGTAAATACATAAAGATTTAACTTCTTTCTTGAATGTTTCTAATTCCCTGCAGACTTATTCCTAAAATGTTTACATTGCATTAGACCATCACATGGACAGCAAGGGAAAAAAAAAAGATATAATAATGGGATGTCCTACAGGGCAACTGCAGGGTATGGATAAAAGACACAAGATGGCAGCCATGATAGTGCAATAAAAATTCTACCTGTTTTTATGTGCATCAACCATCAACCGTCATGGCATATAGCCAGATGCTATTTGCTATTAGCATTGCTTAGACATATCAAAAATATGGGAAAGTTTCCGAGTCAGAAAATTATAAATTATTCTATTGACTACAAAGCAGAAATTACCTAAAGTAAACTCTTCTTCAAACTGAACTTCACCCTTGGCGACTTTATGGACATAGAAATTTAACTTTTGGCAGCAATGAAGAATGATTTGCCGCTAAATCTTTCCAGGATGCTTTATTATTAATATTATTATATACCATTATTATTATTATAGTGGCTTCCCATCTAAGTAGTAGAAACTGGTTCAACCTGCTTTGCTTCTGAGTCCAGACAATTGGTAGATCCTGCTACATGCTTATGTTTTCTCTTACTCATATCCATCCGTACATATATACACCTGCACTTAGACACACACACACACATACACACATTAATATTTTGTTTTGATAAATGATTAGCAAATCACAAAAAAGCATAATGAAAAAGTATTCATTAGAGAGAGGGGGGAAGAAGGGAGGGAGGGAGAGAGAGAGAGAGAGAGAGAGAGACATGCATACAGCATGTCGGAGGTGCTATAGCTATAAACATATAAGATAAAATAGAGACATGAGTCTCTATGGCACCAGCAACTAGCTTGCCCTCAAGGCAATGAGACTGTGGCCAACTGGACGCCAGGGAGAACGAAGCATAGTTTCAACGTGAGATAATGAAACTCAGTTGAGATGGGGGAGGCAATTGGGATTGAAGTGGGTGAAGTTTTATTTTCAGTCAATAGCTAATGCAGGAGATTGGCAAGGAGGCAATAGCAGCTTGTCACGCATCCTGCTCCTTGGCAAGCTTCTCCTGTTTGCCAAGGCTATCCTGTGGTGGATCTTATTACCCAATACTGCCAGGAGAATGTTTAACCAACCCAGGGAGTAGAGGAGCTCCGTCTTGCTGCAATTGTTCCAGTCATTATCTTTGATCCCCTGGCTTTCTGTGGAGCAGGAGGCAGGGATCGGAACCAGGGAATAAGCACAGCTCTGGTACAACATTTGCAAATTGGAAGGGGGGAAGGGAAAGCAGGAATGAGGTGGCAGATTGATTGCAAGGAGAGTCAAAAGAGAATGAAGGCATTTCAGAGAAAACAGGTCGCTTTTATCCTGTTCAATGTACTAAGACGGGTTGGCTCAGAACTCTTTTCCTATGAGCTCTACCTGGATAGTAGATGTTCCTAAAAGCAATTCCTAGAAAATAGTTCATGGGAGACCCTGAAGAAGAGAGCTTGCACAGAGACAATGTGCTTTTTTTTTTTTTTTGGCCTTTTTTTTTTTGGAGCCTTGGCTAAGGAATGAGATGGTACTTCTATGGCTTTCTACTCTTTTGGTTTATAATCTGGTTCTTCCTTACAATACTTCAGTTTCTGAAGCAAAGTAACAAATCAAGCAATCACTGGCCTATCCCCACCAAAAGCATTTGATTTAGCCTTTTTTTCACCCTTAGAATTTGGCATCCTACATTCAGTAATTCAGTGCCATAATTTCATGTATTTCATGTATTCTTAATCATGTTTATACTTTTATCTGTTACCTTAGATATGCTTGACAAAATAATAAACAAACAAACAAACAAATAATAAATAAATAAATAAATAAATTAAGCAGTATACTTACGGTATGTGAATGGGTCGTCCTTGACCCAAAGCAAGTGATTTCTGAGCTAGATGCAGTACAGCGTCCTACCTATCTGACCCCAAAGATGCCTAAGCGTACATTGGAAAAATAAACCCACCATAGGAAGTGCTTACAGCTTAGTATATGCACTGGAGAAAGAATATCTCACAAAACATAATTTCCCTGTATCTCTGCTGTTGCTAAGAAAATGAAATCATTCCATGGGGAAAAGTAAGGACAAAGATTCCATGAGGAGCCCTGCCTTGGTCTGGTATAAATGGGCCTTTGAAGTACAATGGACACCTCGAAATACCCAGCCCTATATATGGAGAGGGCCTCTGGGTTTGGAAGACAATACCGGTGATATATGAATTACCATGGAAATTGGGACCAGAATTTCCATTGATAAGTGATGTGGGTGCAAAGCAGTGGTGAAATCCAAATTTTTTTACTACCGGTTCTGTGGGTGTGGCTTGGTGGGCGTGGTGTGGCGTGGCTTGGTGGGCATGGCAGGGGAAGGATACTGCAAAATCTCCATTCCCACCCCACTCCAGGCGAAGGATACTGCAAAATCTCATTCCCACCCCACTCTGGGGCCAGCCAGAGGTGGTATTTGCCAGTTCTCTGAACTACTCAAAATTTCTGCTACCGGTTCTCCAGAAACTGTCAGAACCTGCTGGATTTCACCCCTGGTGCAAAGTGCCTATTGCTGTCATTAAGCAAGGATTGCGAGTCCTTAAGCCAGCACTTCCTCACAACTTCCTGTTGGTTTCCAAAAACCAAAGTCAGTGAGAAGCTACCAAGAAGATATAAGTTCCAGGTGGCTTGCAAGCAGTAAATGAGAGGGAACAAGGGGATGCACTGATGGCCAGGGAGTTGTGGTGTGGTGCTTGGGCTGGCTGCTGCTGGATGGGGGAGGATGTGCGAGGGTATACAGGTGGCTGGCAAGGCAAGTCATGAGCGCAGAGGGGCTAGGGCAGTGGTGGGTTGCTACCGGTTCAGTCCAGATCTTGCAAACTGATAGTAACGGCGGTGGGAGGCTCCACCCACCCACCCGGACATCATCACAGATGCTCTGTGCACGCACACGCTCCCGTTGCAAACCAGTAGCAAAAAGGTAAGTGGAACTTGGGCTGGGGGAAAGGTGGATGGCTGGGGGGAGACTTACCCAAGCATCTTGTGACCTTCCCTACCAGCTTCCCCATTGACTTTCTTGTGGGATGCTGGCAGGAAGACCAGAAATCAGGATCAAGTGACTGCAGGACACTTCAACTGTCATAAGTATCAGCCAGTTGCCAAGTGCTCAAATTGCCATTATGTGACTGCAGGACGACTGGGATGGCAGAAACTTTGAGGACTGGTCATAACCATTACTCATTCACCACCATCATGACTTTGAATAATCACTATTGTTAAATGACTTAAATGGTTGTTAAACTAAATTAAATAAACCAAGACTGAAATCAGCCATCCAGATGCTGCTGAACTGTATAACAATTCCCGTGAATGGTTAAGTCAGTGTTTCCCAACCTCGGCCACTTGAAGATGGGTGGACTTCATTTCCCAGAATTCCCCAGCCAGCATTGAATGGGAAATGCTAGGTGCTGAAGTCCACCCATATGCAAATGGTTGAGGTTGAGAAACACTGGATTAAGTGACAGGTGAAGAAATATAGATTCTACAGTTCCTGAAATAAGTCATTTTGTACTTTCAGTGGTAAACTCTTTGAATGCCAGAGTGAGGCAGGTACAAGGAGGGTGGGTGGGTGGAGGAAGGATTCATGCCCCAGGTACCAAAATTTGGGGAAAAAAACAACACCTCACCTATGGTGTCAATTGTTATGCAAGAAGAAAACTAAGCTAAATCCCATTCAGAAAACAGGTTTTGCTTTTACACGCAAAGTCTGATTGGCATATTTCAAGTTTCTCTGAAGAATTGGGTGTTTTCTCTGAACTCTCAAATTGCTGTAGGAAATAAGACTATAGCTTATACAAACCAACTGGACTTAGTTCTGGATTTTCTTGCCTTACAGGCACCTATGCTTGCAAGGCATAATATAATTTGGACAATGTTGGAGGAGATTTTTTTTTAAAGCATTGCATTAGCACTGGAAATGGCTACATGGCTTTGAGATGACTTGTCAGTGAATTTTGTTCACTTAACTCAGTTTTGCAGTACTTCAGTGGAAAGATTGGGTCTAGGATTTTAGGGCATTTTAGGGGGTCTCTTCAAGCAAACAGAATTTAGATTTTAAAAAACTGACATGGCAATGCAGGTTACTTGTCTGTTAATAGATTTATTCATGTTGTGAGATGAGTGTGTGTGTGCATGTGCATACGTGCATACATACATACATACATACATACATACATACATACATAATACCATACATACATGCATGCATGCAGGCATACATGCATACATACATACATACATATTATGGTAGATGGTGTCTAACACATCTTCTGGTCACCAGTTTGGGGAAAGCTTTCTAGAATTCCTTCTTTGAACATCAGCATTGAATCGTTCATTTCTGATAGCGAAGCTTTTACAAGTTCAAATTCTATAGAATCAATCTTGCCCCCTTTCTCCTAACTTATGCTGTGTACTCAAGTTGTCAAGTTGTTCAATAAATGAAGAATGCAAGAATTGTGTACAAGTAGTTATTAGTTCCCAGTTCTATGATTTGCCCATTTACAAACACATTAAAAGAAAGCAAACAATTCACCATTTTATCATCCTTTAACTACCCTGAGCTTGGCTATGCCCTCTTCGAAGGCTGTCACTGAGCCCTTTTCTCTTTTTCATCATCTCATTATTGTCATTAACTGCATTATTAATGGAGCCGGGCCCAGATTCTACCCACACAGCAGCAACGCCCTTGATAATGAAGGGGTAACTTAATAGACCACAAGAGGTATCATCATATTTCTATTCAGTAGGAGGTCTTGCTGTCAGGATTTCTCTAATGCAACAGTACATTGTTTGGTCAATAAACACATTTGGGGCCATTTTCTCTGCCTGCATGGTTGTCAAGCTGAGGGCAAAAGGCAAGCTGAAGTACACAGCATACAATCCTGAATGGAAACTATCAAGACAGCTGTTTCATGAACGCTTGTTGCCAATCATTGCTATGGGACAAGCCTACACATGCAGCCTTGTCTTATCGCTCAGGAGTCTCCACAATAACGGACAGCTTCTGGGTCATTTAATCTTTCTGTTTGTTAAGGCAGGCTTTAATGGAATCTTTTTGCATGTGTTCATATCTTTGGAAAGACAGAAGGAACTATCCCATTCTGTCCTGTATAATGGATTTTCTTGATGAATTCAAACTATTCTCTCTTCCCCAACCAATCTGATGCTAAGGTATATCTCCTGAGGGGCCAGTAGAAACCAATGGCTGCACATATACCAGCCATACTGGGATGAGTAATTATTCAAGGATATTCTGAACTATGGTTAGCAACTTAATCTGTGTGAAATCACTGGCAAGCTATGGATGTTGTTTGATACTCTCTGGATATGGTCAGCTCTGCCAACAATTCAGGAGGTGGATAACAGCCTCTCATTCCACATGCAGTTCAACTACCGTCCTTTGATATCAGGAGGAATAAATTTGTTATTGTAGTACCAGTTCACTTGTAAAGAAGAGTTAAAGTTCTTCTGATTGTAATCAGGCAAGATGTGAGGGCTCAGTTTGTGACCGTATCAAACCTCTACAGCATCTGTTCCAACTCATGGCTGAATGGTGTTGCCCTGATTATTAGGAAAAGTGATTGCTTGAGTCCTCTGCTTTGCTGCCTTTACTTTTCTTTTTTTGTCACCCTAGAAGATGTTGGCACTGGTTCATGGGGAGAACACCTTAACATTTCTCTCCCCTTCTCTCCCCTTTTCTACATAATAATGAGCTGCCACATTGAGATTCCTGTGTGCTGCGTTTCAGAAGCAAAGCTAGGAGGGGAATTGCTTAACTTAACGCAATTTCCCTGTTGCCTTGCACTTATGCAATTTCAGCCACTGGCAATGTTCTAATGTTTATTTCTTACCATTTCATGCAAGGCTGACTGAGGCTCTTTAGGGAGAAGAGGCAGATCTGAGACTGGGAGAGGAGGTCCCTGAAATAGTTTGAAACAACCAATAAATCCCTTTCTGTTCATTCCAATTGCTGGTTCCCTGATTTTTCTCCCAGCATCAGGAATAGTGAAAAGTATCCAATTTTATCGACTGTTGCTGGACAATTCTGGAAGAAAGTAGTTAAAACACTAATGTGCCACTCTGCTCTTAAAGATGACCTAAGCCTGCCTCACTGATTGGATAAGGGGCAAGTTGAAGGCCACAAGAAAGAGAAAAAAGAATGAGTTGGTTATTTTCAAGAATTGGTTGTGTTAAAGTTAAATGGAAACAGGGAAATAGCTATGGAAAGTCTTTATTTAGGCTACCTAGTGTACTTTGGACACTTAATCCCCCCCCCCCTTTTCACAAACTATCTGTACCCATTTCATGATGCCAGTGAACTGTTGGGTTTTGCTCTTATGCCAGGAAAGCAAGCCTTTTACAATCCAATAATGGACAACTGTTTAACAGTTGTTTAGTAACTGTTAGAGGGCAAGCTGATGAGGGCACCTGCCAATACACTTGCAGAGCTCATCCACAGATAAGTGCAATACCATTTCCTGGAAAGCTGACAATTATATACTTTGGACCTGAGATATTTGTACAATTTATACATGTGTGAAAATTCATGTATAGTGATTTCATTATAGAATATACCAAATTATGGTTGCCTAGCTCTATTCATCTCATAAGTATTTAAGACCAAATCACATTTGAATCTAGAATTATAGGACCTTGCTTTTTTTTGGTCTCTTCAGGCAATTCTGTTGTGAACAATGATCAGTGCACAACTAGAGAGTTAAGTATCTAGATATCCATTAATCCTGCACTGATTTTTGGAAGCTGATATATCAAAGATATATTAGTAATATTACAAATAGTTAAATGTTTCTTATTAGCATAATAGCTTTAGAATCATAATAAAGGCTGCCTCATTTCCCAAAACTTCATCATAAAGGGAGGGATCATAGCACTACAGTACAGCAAGAACTTTATAAGCAAATGGTAGCAGATCAATTCCTTGGCATCTCAAGTTTAAAAGGAAGTGGGCACTGTGAAAGGCTTCTGCTGAAGATCCACTGCTAGTAACAACAATGTGAGATAGTCAAAATGATGCCCACCCATGGGTACCACTGAGGATCATTCCCTCACTGCTCTCTAAACTCTCTGACCTAAAATTTGTCCTAAAATTTCTTTAATGTAGATTATAATAGTGAAGTTGCAAGTTTGGTCTAGTTGTTAGGGCACCAGGCTAGAAATCAGAAGACTGTGAGTTCTACTCCCACCTTAGCCATGGAAACCAGATGGGTGATCTTGGCCCAGTCACTCCCTCTCAGCCCAATTCACCTCACAGGGCTGTTGTGGGGAAAATAGGAGGAATAAAGTGTGTTCAATATGTTTGCCACCCAGGGCCGGATTTTCCTATAGGCTAACTAGGCTTCAGCCTAGGGCCTCAAGATCAAGAGGGGCCTACATTCAAATTGTTAGCAAAATTAAAATTACACTTTCACTATAGGTGAAAGGGCCTCATAAGTGGAATAGCCTAGGGCCTCTTTTCATCTAAATCCGGCCCTGTCGCCACCTTAAGTTGTTTCTAAAAAATAATAAAGGTAGAAAACAAACAGAACAAAAGAAAACACTGCCGAAGAAAGAGTTATTTTCTTGCATCATTAATGCCAAGAATATATTGGGATCAACATAGACCTCATACCGGTAGTCCTTGTTCAAAAATAGCCACATGAGGGACTACAAAATTGTTAGAAACCAAAACTAGGGATACCTAATTAGAAAAAGAATGGCAAAGTAAAGGATATCTTGGGTGTTCAGGTAGTGGTTATAAAGGAGTATTTTATACTGACCATGTCCGCCATGTGACATTAGCAGTGGTGGGCTGCTGCAGACCGGTTCGGGCGAACCTGTAGTTCTGACAATCAGCTGGCCCCGCCCACCTGCCCCCACCCTATCCTGTCCTATATTTCCTTCTTTCTAGCTCAGCTGATTCACACGGCACAGCTGATTTCCGTGCCTCCACTGTTCTACTTACTGGGGCTGCCTTAGAAGGTAAGTAGCTGAGCTTCAAATTGCTGTATTTTGAACGCTGCACGCAAGTGTGTTTAGGCGCTCATGTGAAGTGTGCGCTCACAGAACCAATTGTTAAACTGGTTGCAGCCCACCACTGGACATTAGGTTTCTCTTTTCGGTATGAACAGTGATCCAAGTGATGTCTCCAAACTAGGTTAATTAACCGTATGCTATGCATATGGGTTCTAAATATAGAACCCGTATGCATAGCATTTCTTTAATGTATGTAATTTGCTCTGAGTTGGTGCTCTGTATTCCAATGTAAATATATCCAATGGATGTAAAAACACATTCTCACAAGTGCAGAGTTCTTTATCCCAAGAGCCTTTATAAAATACTTTAAATTTTGTTTTGACTGGCTCTTGGCATCTGGGATTTAGTTGAATAGAAGAGCTGAGGCAGGCTGCAGCCTCTGTATTTGCTCCTGTTAAGTTATTCTCCACAGATGCAGAGACATCTACTCCTGGCATATCTAGTATAATATTCAACATATTTTCCTTTGGAAGATAGGGAATTTTCATTTTTCTATCTTTCTATCTTCTGCTTTAAACGAGAAGTGCCAATAAGAATTGCAAATGCTGGAGATATGTTCCAGGGACTGGATGCTTCCTAGAAAAATTAGTGTGACAGAAACATGTTTCCAGGTAGGATCTCTAAGAGAAGAAACCTATTTTTTCTATTAAAGGTAAAGATTCCCCTTGCACATATGTGCTGGTTGTTCCTGACTCTAGGGGGCGGTGCTCATCTCCATTTCAAAGCTGAAGAGCCAGCGCTGTCCGAAGACGTCTCTGTGGTCATGTGGCTGGCATGACTAAATGCCAAAGGCGCATGGAAAGCTGTTACCTTCCCACCAAAGGCTGTCCCTATTTTTCCACTTGCATTTTTTACGTGCTTTCGAATTGCTAGGTTGGCAGAAGCTTGGACAAGTAACAGGAGCTCATCCCATTACACGGCACTAGGGATTCGAACCGCTGAACTGCTGACCTTTTGATTGACAAGCTCAGCATCTTAGCCACTGAGCCACTGTGTCCCATATATTCTCTGTTACAAAATCTTATATTGGATACTTTGGAAATAAAAGTCCCACCAGACAATGAAACCTTGATCATTTGCAAAAAAATAAAATAAAAATAAAAATAAAAATAAAAATAAAAAATAAAAATGAATAGCATTTACTGCTTTTAAATATCCTTTTTTTTTTGGCTTTAATTTATATGCCGCCCTTCTCCGGAGACTCAGGGCGGCTTACGATGCGTTAAGCAATAGCCTTCATACTTTTGTATATTTATACAAAGTCATTTTATTGCCCCCACAATCTGGGTCTTCATTTTACCTACCTTTGAAAGGATGGAAGGCTGAGTCAACCTTGAGCCTGGTGAGATTTGAACTTGCAGTAATTGCAAGCAGCAGATGTTAATAACAGTGCTTTAGTCCACTGTACTACAAGCTCTTTAATGACACAGTAAGTATTATGGGAAGTTTTCTAGAGAACTTCTGTCTAAAAATGGTGCCCTAGTGCTGACGTCAGCTCTAAAACAGGTGAATATTTCATTTGTTTCAGAGAAAGTTTATCTGTATAGTTAGCCTTTCCAAGCCAAATTATCGACTGTTGGATTCCACTTCATCATGAATGCTCCAGGGCACCTAAATGGAATTTTACAAAATTTCTGAGCAGCCTGATCCTAGTAGAGGCTAAAGGCAGACAAGTCTGTACTCTGTTCTGCACCTGATCCTATTTAGGGTGTGTCCAATAAAAGGATTTTTTGAATTGCTCCATCTCTCTCTCAAATGAATGAGTAAACATATCTGAAAAAACCACCTTAACTGCTACAGTTTCGTAAGAAATGCATCAACAAGCGGAAGCCGTATGAAAGACACTTTTCCAGGAACAGCAATAGAAAGCAAATTCTGATTCATGATACTGTTCAGTTTCTGGGGGATACAGGGCAGAGACGTATCTTAGCTCCCTGTTGTGTGGGCACATGCTTTTACTGAGTTTAGACTACAGAAGTTAGGGTTTGAATACAGTTGGTGAGGATTACGGAGTGCTCCTTGTGAAATAAATGAGTTGTTATTCACCTACTCCTATGATTCAAGTACTGTTAGCTGAAATATTTACCCATGTATGATTACTGCATACTACATTATTCCAATGTGAAATAATAAAAACACACAATATATTTCTGATAGCTGTTTTGTAAGGATGGTGTCCTGAAAGGCAATTTATAAATACTTGTATAATAAAACAAACACTATATGGCAGTAGAAAACACTACCCAATATGGATCATTTTCCCACAGATTATGGCATTTGTTGCATGTCCAATGAGACATAAATACCAAAGAAAATTGCATTTGAATAATGAAAACAACCATAGTTATTTATTCTGTTTCACCCTCCAAATATGCTGAGCCATATCCCTATTCTCACGATTTACTTACACAGAGAGTATTTGTCCTTTATAAAATGGCCTAAGGCTTTTAATTAAAAAACAGATACTTAGTTTATGAAAATAACAATAATACACAAACTGCTTGCAATCTTTAGCATACTTTTCCTACGTTGTTTTTGTTGCTAGCTTCTGCTTCTATTTTTTTGGAGTCTTCCCTGCTGTAATATATATTACCTTCTCTTTCTATTCATGACTGCAGTCACTTTTCACTATAAAACGTTAAACGGCTTTGGCAGGCTTTCTCAAGGGCACCCTGCTTGACGTGTAACAATAAAGTTCATGGTTTCTCCATTCATTGTGTAGCTTTTCTTCCACTTGCACAAACTTTAGGATTGTTTTTGTGATAGAACATAAGATGGAGGATAAAAGCAAACTCTGATACTTAGCGTTGGTTTCTATTCTGTTTCAGCCCTGAACACCCCCCCACACACACACACAACAGCTTTTTTCAAATGAGTCACTAGATCTCTTAAGTATGAAAGGTGGAGTTAGATTTGTTCAACCATGTGGATTATATGACCACATTATTTGGGAGAAAGAGAAAGAGGGGGGAGGGGGAGCCCTTGGTGGATGAGTGAGGTGGTTACATATACAGGCTTTCAAGCAGGAAGGAATATTAAGCCTATAGTGCTTCAACAAATCTTGTGTTGTTTTGGTTACTGGGGGATGGCAATGCATGATCTGCAAAGAAAATAACATTTGGCAGGTGCCTTATTCTTTCATCACCACATTTTGATTGTCAGATGATTCCTGGCTTTCTAATCTTTACCATCACTGCCATCTGCTAATGGCCTCTTGGGCACAAAGGCTCTGTTTACATGACATGCTTACTTGTGACCAGCTAAATGGCTTATTTAATTAATATTTTTCATTTGCATGAGACATTAAACCATAAACGATTGCACAGATTGGGTGCATATAACCCCATAAGGCTAAAATTTGACTGGCTAATTTATGATTTAGTGTGATGGGGCAACTTTAGCATTCTAATCCATTTTTAGAATAGGACTCAAGGCAGGAATTGGAGCAAGAGCTAGACATGAAATGAATCTAAAATCAAGAGGAAATTATATGAGAGTAGAATTGAGAAGATCATATATTTCCAAAACCAGTTCCCCAACTGCTGATTGTCTCACACCAGAAAGAGAATTGATAGATAACCTCTTCTCTGGATCTGCCTAACTTCTTGATATAGAAAAAAATATCTGTTTTGGATGTGGTCAGTGGAAGACAATTATATATTGTCAATAGAGGGAAAGGACACAATAGGCCATTTTTCTCTGCATTCTGGTATAGCAAGCATAGCCATGACGAAAAAGGAGTATGGACTCATATTATTCTTATTATTGCTTTGTGGCTATAATTCCTGTATCACCTTCAATATTGTATACCAGTTATAATTGTATGTGCACATGAAGATAATGTATGCATTCATTCATAGTTCACTGCATTCATGGTTTTCCATCTCCGGTGAGAATTTTTGGATAAAGGATTATCATGTGGAATAGATAGATCAGATTTTGATTTCATCTCTCAAATCAATAAATACTACTAATATTCTGTCTACATGATGGCAGCAGAGATGTCACTTTTAAGTGGGGTTTGATGATATACATTGTTTTCCTTCCTCTTGGTACCTTGAAAAAATGTTGGGGAATTAATTCGCAGAATTTTTAGCTGGATCGGTAAGTTTGTGGCTGAAATTACCTTCACTGGGTTGGTGAAGGCAGTTACATGGAACTGGGCTTATCTATATGGCACAAGGGTTGCTAAATGTATTCCACTTCTATTTTGATGTCTTTAATTTGTCATTTGCATGGAAGATTTTTACTACAGAAGGTAAACAATGAACTGAAAAAATGTTTTGTATCTACAGCAGAGCAATTTTTCATACTTTTTAGAGTTAAAAAGACAACAGAGTTACATATTTTTTAATTTTGCATGCTCTTTTATTAATTTACAATATCCAATTGGATAACTTCCAAATTATCCAATACTCAGAAGTCTATATATTACATGATTAATATTTTATTACTTGTCTAAGTACTGTATGTGGTGTATTCACAATTAATACCTTATATGCAAATATTTTAAAAATGCCTATTTGCCTACCTATAGTCATCTACATGTAGTGTCTCAAGCAATATCTGAACTCTAGAAGTTTTTAAAATTTCAAAGACCCCAATAGAATATAGAATACAGAATAAGAACGTTAGAAGGGACTTTGGAGGTCTTCTAGTCTAACCCCCTGCTCAAGCAGGAGACCCTATACTATTTCAGACAAATGGCCGTCCAATAACTTTTTAAAAGTCTCCACTAGTGTAGCACCCACAATTTCTGAAGGCAACCTGTTCTAATCTCACATGTCAGGAAATTTCTCCTTAGTTCTAGATTACTTCTCTCCTTGATTAGTTTCCATCCATTGCTTCTTGTCATGCCTCTGGTGCTTTGCAAAATAGGTTGACCCCCTATTGCTGCCACCTGAGACTCAAGGGAATATATTGAATCACTGTGGGAAATGACTACAAACTACTGAAGCAGTAAAGCTAACCCACATGCCACAAGCAAAGGGAAAAGACCCACTAGAATGGGCTAGGAGCCAACCTGAGGTAAGGGAAATTCCTTCCTGCTCCTAAATTTAGCAGTCATGTTCAGGGAATGAAAGAAAAATAAAGGAGACTTTCTGAGTCATGCTATTGAAAATCCTGCTTCTAATTGTGCTAACCTCCAATGCCTCAAAGGGAAAATCCAATTATCTGAAATTCGAATTGGAATAATCTCAATTGGAATGTGCTACCAGCTACAACTGAAAATATGTGCGACTATTTGTAATCCTGTAATCAATTTCTGATGAAACAACTTCTGATTGCTTATAAAGCAGTGGTGGGTTGCTCCCGGTTCTGTCCAGTTCTTTAGAACTGATAGTAAAACCGGCGGGAGGCTCCGCCCACCCGCCCAGACGTCATAATTGACGATCTGCGCATGTGCAGAAGTTTCTGCACATGCGCAGAAATGCACACGCTCCCATTGCAAACTGATAGTAAAGATAAGTAGAACCCACCCCTGTTATAAAGCAATTCTTTATAAAAGTTTCTTAGTACAGCAGTAGTGCAATGGTTCCCATGTATGTTTAGTCTAAAGCCACTTGCCATCTACAAGCTCTTTCAAGACTCTTAGATAATTGGTGTAATTTATTAGCATTGAAGGTGTTACCTAGTTTGATAACGAAACATCTTCAAGCAAATAACCAAATTCAAAGAGCACCAAGGATTCCACAGTTCAACCCCGAGCTACAAATATTCTCTTCTTTTGGTAACATTTTCACTGTGTCCAGAGGGGTAACTAGCACTCAGTTAATATACTCTGTAGTGCTGCCTCAGTTAATTAGCCTTTATATTTTCATTCTTTGCCTTACAAAAAACTATGATCCTGCTTCTGAAATCCATATCTTAAAGCATCAAGATTTTAGTTCCCTATTTCAGCAATCCTGTTTCAAAATATACTACTTATTAAACTTTTAGTGAATAGGTTTTGTAATCCACCACAATCTTAATGTCATCAGCTTATCCCCAATAGATGGTTTATTTATTTATATATCTATATACCACCTTTATTATTTTTACAAATAACAGGAAGTTGGGAAACATATCCAACACACCTTTCTCCTCATATTTTTCCCATAACAACAACCCTGTGAGATGAGCTGAGAGTATACAGCTGTCTTTCATGACTAAGGCAGGACTTGAACTCACAGCCTCTTGTTTTGTAGCCTGGTGCCTTAACCACTAAACCAATCTCTCCCTCTCTCTCTCTCTCTCTTTCTCTCTCTCTCCTCTCAGGCTGGAACTGGGACGCATCTCTAGTTGGGATGGTGTTTTGATTGGACTATGTGATAGATATGTGGGTGCTGGGCAGGGATTTGGACTTTCCTTTGGGTGGGGAAAACCTGAAAATTTTCAGAGTTGGGTTTTCCCAGATGTGCCAATATGACATCTCTAATAAAATGAAACTTTGAGGAACTTCAAGCCTCAGTGTCTTCTTTCATTGGGGATGTTACTTGGAACCCTGACATTAACCCGAATCTCTCTTAAAAAGCTCAACCAGCTCCCCGGGCTCCGGGGTGCTGTCCGGGGTCCTGAGCCCCGAACGTCGACCCAAAACTGGGCGGCATGAAGACTTAGGGAAAATGGAGATGGTGATCCCCAAGGAGCCAAGGGCCACCAGGTTGCCTAAGGAGGGGTTTCTCTCCCTCTCCCCCCCCTCTCTTCTTCTTCCTCGCTCTCGTCCCCCTTCCCCCTCCATCCCTCCCCTTCTCCCCCCCTCCCTTTAGTAAATAGATAGTAATAGATATACTGGAAAGAAAACAAGACCTCAAAATAGGTAGTGATATATCCCATTTCTTAACATACGTTTTTAGCAAAAATACAATGGAACAATAAGATTTGGACCTGAGTTTCCCTTTCGGACATGAACACCGTGTTGAACATAAGCAGTTCAGCCTTTTTTCCCCAACCCTTTTTCCTGGCATTAAGCCTGAACTTTCTACTCTATTTACATCCTTTCTTCTTGTAAATGATTTGGATAGAGCTGGCAAGTAGCCAGATGTACTTGTTTAACAGGTAGGGCGATCTTGGAGTAAAGGAAAAAGAAATTAATGAGCTCTATAGGGAGTTGTACTGAAGCTTGGAGAATGCAGTGGAAGTCTGGACAGCACAAACTAGCTAGGAATGATGGTTACAGTTACAGTTACAATTTAATGTCTTAATCGCCCACCCTCATATCTCTATGGAGAGGCTGTGGATAGAGGTTAAAAAATGGTGACTGGTGGGGAAGACTCCACTGTAAGGCCCCATTCTAGTCACATGACCCAGAGCAAAGCATATGCAACCGCCCAATGTTTCCTAGTGGACAGAAATCCTCAGACACGGCAAAAGGTTTCGAAAGAATTCCAGAAGCCATGTTTTGCATATTTTCCCTACATTTTTGAAGATAGGAACTCTTCTTCAGTCCTTTGACACTATATCTATCCTTCATGATTTCTCTACAGAAAATGTCCAGAACGACATCCACAAGCTCCTTCAAGACTCTTGGATAGTTGATAAAGAATATCAAATTGTATCCATTGCAAAAATTGTACTAAGAGGAAAATTATTGCATTACCTGGGGGAGCCAAGGATGACTTAGAGTTATCTCTGGTATGGACTGTGGATCTTATATAGACAATGATGTGAGCATTTGCTAAAAAACAAGATGCTGCTGGTAAGTTTGTGTTATGGGGAGGTGCAAAGGAAGGTCTCTAAATTCTCTATCACACCAAATGACAAATTATTATTCATCAATATTAACTTTTGATCATTTGAACCAAGGTCTGTGCTGAGTGCTTTACAAAGTGGCTGAATGGCTGCTGCTCAACAGCTGCTTCTTTTCACCAATGTAATGAGGGTCTCCTAGGTAAGCACTGCCTTTTAGGAAGTTTGGCCAAGGGAGAACCATCCTAGCCTTTAACTTTGGTCAGAAAAAGAAAGACTATAAAGAGAGTGCTTTGTCCCTCCTGCCAGATAGAAGACTCAGCTCCCGTTGACATGGTCTTGGGACCAGAGGACTGAAAAGTCACAATGACCTCCTGCTCTTTGGACCAGTGTGAAAAAAAATGGTTAAGATACTGGAATGGGACTAGGGAGACTTTGCTTCAGCTCCACCTTCAGCCATAGAAGATTATGGTAGCTTTTAATCTGTCACAGCCACTTTGATCAACCTATCTCAAGGATGTTCTTATGAGTCAAAAAATGAAGTAAGAATGATAGCTAAGCAATCTTGAGCTCCTGAAGGAAAGGTGAGACATTAATTGGATGAATGAATACATAAATAAGATCAGGCAGGGAAACCAGCAAATGAAGAACAGCTTAGCCTGAATGGGATAGAAATGCTACTTTATAGTGAGCCAACTTCTTCTAGACTTGAAAGACTCAGTTCTGCACTCTCATATTTCCTGGATTTCGTGTCTTATCATTATGGTCATACAAATTGAATAGAATCAGTTAAGGCTCCATTTCGCAACATGCTGAGCTTGGTTAGTTTAGATTTGGTTAGCTTTTTGTGGCTTACCTGAAAAGGTGAGCCCTGCTGGTTTAGTTAGCTTATAATTCATCAGAAAATGGGTTAATTGTGATGTGCATTCAAGCATCCACAGCATCTGTGGATTTGCACAAAACATTTTTTTTTAGTTTGTAAATTGTAATGTTGCATTCAAGATGTTTTTTCATTACATGATGTAATTCTGTTTAAAAGCCAAAAACCACCTGAAATTTAGAATAAAGATGTTATAAATAAATCTGACAGTTGGCAATTGTTTTTTAAACACCCAAATGATAGTTTAAAATCTGTTTTCATTCACACACTCCTGGTTGCTCAGACTTTCTTTGGAAGCCTAATTTTTTGGCCAAATAGAACTGAGGATGGCAGATTTAGTCTACTCTCAATGAACCTATAAGTGGGGAACAGTTCTGTTCACTACCTTTACCCTCATAATAGTTGAATGGGCCCTTGCTTCACGCACACGCACACACACACACACACACAGAGAGAGAGAGAGAATGAGAGAGAGAGAGAGCGCTATTTTATTACACAGGCCTTACCTATTCAGTTCCATAGGTATAATTTGTAACTAAATTGATGTGATTTTAGATCTTAATCAAAGTTACTTTTCTTTACATCTACTGTATGCTGTGTTCATCTAAATTGTGCAGTATGGCTTGATTACATTAGGTGTAATGCATTTTAATACAATTCATTTTTGCTTATGTCTCACATGAGGTTTATGTTTTTAAAAACAGCTTAAAATACTACTACTGTTAATAGTGATTGAAGCAGAAATATATACTCAATATCTCAAACTCCAAATTGTGCATAACAACTTAAGTGGAACCCTTCTAAATTTAAGCATTCTTTGGGGAAAAAAATACCAGTGATTTTAGGGAACTCACCAGAAATTGTTAATATTTTTAACCTTCTGACTCCCATTAAAGTGGATTTCTTATATTCATCAAGCTCCTGAAATTGGAGTTCTTTTTAATGTAGGCAATTCAGTATCTCACTTTTAATCTAGAGTGTTGTTCATCCTGATTATTACAAATCCAGACCCTGGGTTAAGAAAATATATTTCATTTATGTTTGGTTTCTACAGAACACAGTTTACTCCTAAGAAACTGAAGAGCATTAACATTTGAATACAGCAACATTAGCGTTCTAAGGCTCAAAAGAAACCACCCCAGCCTAATTCCCTGTATGTTGGTCTAATTTCCAAAAATAGATATCTCTTGCTCTAGTTTCTAAAAGCACCTCCGAGACAAAACCATCATTTTGCCTACTATCCCTATGTCACAATAGAACATGGCTTTCACTTGCACCCTCTATTTTCCAGTTGATATCCTCTCCTTTAGAAGCCAGGTGCTAAACCCCACTTGGTTTGGTCATAGGTCAAATAGCCTGCCTCAGTCAGAAGATTTTGATCTTTATACTTTGCTCAAGTATAAATTTGGGTGGGTACGGTGAACTGGCAAGTCTACCCAGTAATTTGGCATAAGCTTAGTCTCTGCTTGGTATTTACGAATCTAATCCTCCTTCCAGTAAATGAGCTAGTTGAAAAACCTGCCTGATTGATTTCTTTCCCATCCCTATTGTTCTTGGCTTTCAGAGCTACATATAGTCTAAAATTCAATGAAGGTCTGTAGATAGTTTTCCTGACCAGTCATTCACTGCCAACTCTTCATGCAATTGAATTTGTAAACAGACAAGTACCTACTGAACTTAGATAAATAGAGCAGATACAGGATAAATCTCCTGGAACAAGCATACAGAAACAGAAACTGGGCACCAAAAGTTTGTAAAGCTTCACCTTTGCCCTTAAGGCAAGACTGGAAATATGTATATCTTTACCAAGATGGGTGCACTTTTGAGAAATATGCAGCATGCTTTGTAGACCAAAGATCTTTCCCATTTAAAATTCTGCTGCCACCATTTCAGGCTTGAAATACAAGGGCATTCAGACCAGCAATGATTTGTTACAGCCACATAGATAATATGTACCTTTTAAAGATTAATCAAGAAAAATTGTAAGACAAAAGGAAGACCTAAGAAAGTCTGGAAGAACATAGATAAGCCTTCATCCATATCCATTCTTGTCTTAGAATACATCAACATGGCCACAACGTTCAGGGGCATGTTTAAAACTGGTATTCTAGTTTATGTTATCTTACTAAGCAGTATTATGTTAAACATATGATTTTTTTTTATTTTTTAAAACATGAAACATAAAATACATCTTTTTAGAGCAAGGATTTGATCCGGTATAAAGTAAATACAATTACTCACATTCCCTCAACCAATTTTGTTCCAAATTTTATCCATTTACTTCTTTAAAAAAAAAGAAAGAAGAAAAAAGAAAAAAAGAAAAAGAAATCTTATTCTAAACATTTACATTTTAAACATTCTACTATGTCACCCTAAATTCTAAACAATTATTTCCAAATAGACATCATTCCAAATCTTTGTCATTTTAACAATCAATATTTCATATATATTCCTCATTTCTAAGACCCATTACATAGAGTTTGTACCTCTTTTAAATGACAACTAATATCCATAATCTTAACAAAGAATATTTTCCTCCTCTCTTAATTGTTTCTAAATCAATCAACATTTCCATCTAAAATTTGTCACTCCCAAAATACTTAATTTTAAAGTCTAATATTTAACTGATTCATAATTTAAATAGCTATTTCCCAACAGTGTTTTCTACCACTTCTATCTCTATTTATTTAACTGGTTCACAGTTTGGCTTAACTATTTTCCGGTATTGTCTCCTCCACTTCCTCCTGAACTTATTTTTGGGCTGGTTCGCAACTTAATCAGTTGCTTTCCAGCGATGCTTTCCTCCACTCCTAACCTTACTTATTTGAGCTGGTTAAACATATGATTGATCAAAGATATGATTGGGGTAGAGGTCAATATCTGTGGGCCTTGTTGTAGGAGATGACCAGGCTGAGCCCAAGGGAGTGGTCAAATGTGTCATCAGTCTCGAGTCCCTTCAGGCTCACAAGAGATCTAAGTCCAGCCCATCTTGAATTCCATTGACTATTATCTACCTCAATTTGCTTTGACTGTTAGTAGTTCAGATTCTTGTAGAGAGCTTAAACTTGCAATAAACCCTTATATTCATTTGAACTGCCTGAATTTCCTGATTTCCATGCTTGATACTTTTGACTTTAACTATTGTATATGAAAATCTGCACATTGGAATGTAAGAAGAGGTATAAATGGTTTAAAAAGCATGAATTAGCAAAAGGAAGAAAAGGGAGGAAAGAAATGTATATTGCGTATTTGTGAAACCAAGATAAAGGGCGAGAATGTAATACTGTAGATTTGAATGATGGTGGTTTGATCTTGTGGAACAGAACTGATGAATGCATGCAGAAAAGTAGACGTATGAACAAAAAAGCTAAAATGGATACCAAAAAGTTTGAATTGGTGTCATCTAGGTACCTACATTGTGGCACATATTAGAAGAGCAATATATAGGGTTTTGATAGTTGCATGTTAAATTTCAGTGAATGATGATAATGGAAAAAGAATGAATGAATTTAGGGACAAATTTTGCAAGATTCTGAATAAATGTAATCCTGTAAAAAATATTCTGTTAGGTGATATTAACAGGAGGATTGTGGCACAACAAGAAATCACACTTTTAATATCTTTGATTTACTTACCATTTCTTACTTTTTCCTGTGCTTCACGTATTATTGCTTACTGTAAAAGGAATAATGTTATGGATATGTCTACATGTAAATATTTTGCATTGCAGTTCACACAGTGCTTTGATATTCGTCATCCTAGTTAGGGCTGATATGAACACCAAATCTATCAGAATAAATGAAACTCTGAAACAATGAAACAGATTTCTAGCAAATGCCTGGAATCTCTACAGATAATCCAAAAAGTTCAAAGTCCTTCTAAACTGGAGCCAATAATATTTGCTTCAAGGTTGCTCTCAAACGTAAGTAACAGGTGCCTGGCAAGACTCACACCAGCAAAGCAATAGGAATTAGCAACCATAAAAGTACACTATTTCTGATGTTTCTCCTCATTTACTGTTGCTGTCTATTTAGTTTGCTCTTTAGGATAGTAACAAAGGCAAGAAGAAGCTTTACCTGCCTTTATCTTTCCTTCTGTAAATGTTATAGATTAAACTTAGAGTAAAAAATGGGTAGCTTTGTTACTGGACAGAGAAAGTCAGCTGGTTTAGGTGACGGACTCGGTAGCAACCCATGATCGGTAAACTAACTCAGTAGCAATCCATGATTAGTAAACCTTTTACTAATATTTTATGGTTGGAAAATTCTGCTCTTAACGCTATTCTTCAGACACGGTGGGAAAAAAAATCATCATTCTATTCTCATCAACAAAATTAAGTAAGATTCACTTAACCACTTTAATCAGATTTTGTGATTAGAATGGAAAATGTGTCATCTTATTTCATCAAGCAGCATAATATATTCCTTGGATGGTAATAAACAGGTGAGCAATGAGAAGAATGACAAAGAAGGGGGCTGCTTCAGCAAACAAGACCCTTAAAAGAATCTATTAAGAAAGAGTGCTCTTCTTTCCTTAGTTTTCCAAACTACTCAGAAGAATGAAATAATTCTGAACTTTGGTCTTCAAAGAAAATAAGACCCATCTCCAGGCAACAAAGGAGACAAGATAAGAGTGGCTTTCATGCTTTGTGGTCAAGTAGATGCTTCTCTGAGTAGAGGTATCTTTTTCTTCCAGCAACTCAATGCTCTCTACTAACTCATTGCTCTGATGAGTTCATTTGGTTTCCATAACCATCCAAGGCTAATGCCAAGCAATTAGTCATTGGAAGAAAAGAAAAAACAGGTTGGTCCACATCCATTTAACTTAAGGCAATTCTCAGTTTCCCAATGCTAGGTTGATTGTAGAGTAGTCCCTTAGTAGCATCCCACAATTAAAACTGATACGATTACAATTTTGAAAGACAGTATACTTGTCACCTTAATGAAGTCAGAATTGTCTTAAAGCTCTATCACAAAAGCATAAGAGTAAAGGATTTTTGAAAGGGGAGTGGGGGAACCAAGAGAAGGTCTGAGTATGTGGTCATGGGCTGTGTAAATTAAGCTTTTATCCTTTTACTAGGATACAATGCTTATATAAAAACAGCATAGAATAAGGGCACTAATCATACTACAAACCAAAGATGGAAATGCATTTCTCCATCTTAGTCCACAAATCTTTCCTCTGTTGAGAATACTTTGTTTAAATGATTATATATGTAAACCTTTTACTAAAATTTTATTTTCCAAAAACACCAACATATCTGGAGATATACAATAAACCTAATTTACTAGAGTGCAGAATGAGTATAGAATACCAGCTTCTTCATTAAATATGCTGACACTCATTGATATTTATGGAGACATTTATTTATATGACTTTAGTACTTGTAACCAGAATAAAATTTGCAATGCTTTGGCTCTTAAGAAGACCATAGACTCACCAGAATTTCCAGTACCAAGATTATCTGTTTATATCTCATGTGTACATAAAGATTAATAGGGTAAGACTGTTGTTGAACCAATTCCACAAATACATGTGCAGAGTTTTAGAAATATATACCATTTGGAAATTATCTTCCAAACATCCGCTGTTTGACACTTTCATAGGGTTATGTGTTACAAATAGGAGTGAGTCAATTTGTCTAGTGGTTAAGGTACTAAGCTAGAAACCAGGAGACTATGAGTTCTAGACTTGCCATAGACATAAAAGTCAACTGGGTGACTTTGGCCTAGTCTCTCTATCTTAGCCCATGGCATCATGCTTGGGCAATAAGCTGGTTGGTCAATATCTGAGATAACCAATAGTTCAATACTTTGTGATCTGGAAAAAGCAGACCTGAACTTGCAGGAAAACTGCTAGGAACAATATATTGCAAGTAACAGAGGGTAGAATGGAATCACTTGGTAAATGTTTATATATGGTTTAGGAGCTAGTAGCTGCCCAGATGGAAAACAAATTCCATCAACCCTGATTTTTAGCCATATTGTCCGGATTTAATCATAGTGTGATTCAACAGTGCTTTGGAAGTTAAGTGATAGTTCCATCTTCTATTTCAATGATAATGGAAGAAGCTACAGATGAAGCTTGGGAAAATCTTCAACAGTCTGAATAAATGTGATTCATAATAATGAACGGGTGGAACCAAGGTGAAGAACACAGAAAAAAGTGGTTGCATCATTTAGAGAAACAAAAATTAATAAGAATTGGTGATTGGTGAGTGTCTGCATAACAAAAAATTTTTACTCTGTTACATGGAAATGAAAAGCATACAGTTAAAAATGAAAAACAGAGAACCAGAGAAACATAAAAATAAATTGAATGTATTGGGTACTTAAATGTATGCAATAAAGAAAAGATTAGGTAATAAATAAAAGTGTGCTGAATGAATTTGGATTAAATACAAATGTGAGTTGAGCATATTATTCAACCCACGTATGTTATGTTGGTTTAGTCATATAGATTTAGCCATATAGAGCCATAAGGTTAGATATGAGTAAAGAGTATTATAATTAGCATTACAAATATAAGAAGGAAAAGGTAGATCATCAGAGACGAGAAGATTAAGAAAGGCATGGTTGGATGGAGCCAATGAGATCTTCAAAAACAGAGAAGCAAAAGTGTAAAGAACAAAAAGCAATGTCTGTAGCTATTTATGGATTTGATAGAAGCAAAGATGGTTCCTAAGTACCTATCAGTGGTGGATTCTACCGGTTTGGACCAGTTCGGGAGAACCGTTAACTCCGACTTTCAGCCGTGAGCGAACCGGTTTTCTCTTTCTTTGAAGTGGATCCGCCCGCCTGCCCCTGTGTCATACTCACCTAAATTTCTGCTTCCGAAGCCCAGCTGATCAGGGTGGCAGGGTAGATTGATGATCCTCAGTTGTTTTCCTTGCTCTCAGCAACGCGGAAGTCCAATTTTCTGCAAACTGTGCACATGCGCGCAGCGCGCATCTGGCCCACACAAGAGCAAAGCAAGAGAGCATGCTCAGCGAACCGGTTGTTAAATCAGTAGGATCCCACCCCTGGTACCTATGATATTTGAAGCATCTCTCTTCTATTCCTTGTCAACTTTTGGCATTCGTATTCTCTAGCAAGCTAGTAGCTAATAATAAGACACAGCCTTTTATTAGTAAGAACAATATCAATAAAGAAATTTAATATGCGTATTCATGATAAATAAGTCCCCTGGCCTGGACTGATGGGGTTTTATATGGGTTTTTAACTTTTATCTGGTTTAATTAGGTATTTTAACTTTGTACTGTGGTTATTGTGGATTTTATTGTTGTGAGCCGCCGTGAGTCCGTTGGAGATAGGGCGGCATATAAGTTAAATAAAATTAATTAATTAATTAATTAATTAATTAATTAAATCATGTCATCATTCTGCCGTAAACTTCACAATGCCAATGGAAAGCTAAGTTTGAATTAATCAATCATTATTAAATGTGGACTGAAGTACCTGTTTTGGAGACTTAGAAAATTCCTCAATAAATCATGAAGCCCTTTGGGATCAGTAAACAAGAAAAAGCCACTTGAAGGCAATCACATCACATACCAGCAGCACCTCCAACTTGTCCTTACAACAAATATAAGCTTTTATGTCCAGTCCTCAATGAAGCAGAGCATCTGCCTGCATCTAAAGCTGTTCAGAAGTATCCTTTTCATCTGCCCTTCCTGGCAATAAAATCATAGCTGCTGAACACCTACTGGTAGTAGTATTTCCATCTTTGCCCAAACAAATCTTGGTTATGCATATTCTTCCTTACTAGAATTATGTAAAAAAAGAGGATATTATTACACGTGGAGCCGACAACATTTAGAGGTCAAGTTGTCTAATATTATACTCTCCAGGACCTGTGGCCTGAACATTTGGCCTTCTGCTTTATGTGCAAGAAATTTTTGATTGTTTTTACTATGTAATTCCAAGTACACCAATGTTAAATGTTCAGATTTCCATTTTCATTGTGCATTTGAAAATAATTATTAAATTCTTCTAACTATAAGATTTGGTTAGAACAATAACGATTTGATAATTCCCAAAGAAAACTCTTTGTGCCACTTCAAGACAGATCACTTTCCTAGTTTACACAATAATTTTCAGTGAGATTATAATTTATAGAACTAAAGAAGCCCCTGAGGTCTCCATAAGTGAAATGATTATAGGGTATTTTCATTTATTAAAGGCTACAGAAAGGCAGATTAGTTCAGAGTTTTTGGAAAGACTTTGATGTCAACCTTGAAACTCTTTATCATTCTGAATTAGTAGTCCACATCCTCGAATTTCTAGTCACAAGGATAATAATTTCCCAGGCTGAACAACGAGTCTCTTTGTGACTGAAGATTTCCCAGCAACATATATATCTGAGGGAGGCAGACTTCATGTAGATGGCCATCCAACTATAAACAAAGCCCTTCCTGTGAAATATATGTTCATTTAGCAAGATTGGACTATAGGCTGAAAACCTAATCAAGGCCTAAAAGAGGCACCAGCCTCAGTTCTCCTGAGTCCTGACATAAAGATAGGATAATATGCAGGGGTTGGTTCTACTTACCTTTACTACCTGTTTGTAATGGGGCCGCGTGCACGCTCTCGCTTCGCTCGCATGCGCACGTGATTTTCTGCAACTCTGATGTCATCAGAAGCATTCTGATGACATCGGGGTCGGTGGGTGGAGCCTCCCTCCAATTTTATTATCGGTTCTATAGAACCGGTCCCAACCGGGGGCAACCCACCATGATAATATGTCTGAATCAGTGGTGGGTTGCTCCTGGTTCTGTCCAGTTCTTTAGAACCGGTAGTAAAAGTGGCAGGAGGCTCTGCCCGCCTACCCACCTGGATATTATAATTGATGATCTGTGCGTGCGCAGAAGCACGCAAGCACGCACACCCCCTTTGCAAACCGATAGTAAAGGTAAGTAGAACCCACCCCTATCAGACCAGGGGCGGAGTCACAGAGGAGGAGGAGTAGACAATTCTAAAGCACTCGACAACAAAATCTAGTCTTTCTCACACCCAAGTATGAGACCCACCCATGGGCCAGGGGTAAGCATTTATTTTTGACTTAGTCTTCAAATGATGTGCTTAGGTCACATTCCAAAAGCAGTCATGTAAAAAGATACTTATTTAATTTCATTTATGATTAAATTAAAATCAGAATTGAATTAGGTGTGGTTAAATGTTTGTGTATTTAATACATTCCTCTTAGTCATATTACAAATCACAATTTTTGGCAACTTTTGAAGACCTATGAGGATCCAGGAACTTCATGTTTAGGTGCTGCTGTCATGCTATATGATTGATTGGTTGATTATGTGCCATCAAGTTGTTTTTTGACTCCTGGCAACCACATAGATGCATTTTTTATATGGAAGAAGCATATTTAAAGTCTGCCCAAGTTGTAAAAGATTATCTCCTTTCCCAAATCAAGGTATACCAAGGTATATTTTGGTACTTGATGCAGAAAAAGCAACAGGCATGCATTTGTGCAGAATATATCTCAAAATACAAAATTAATTAAACTATTGAATGTCATGGTACCCAAATCAGTTGCTTGAGCTGCCTGCTTCAACTCTGCCTAAAGGCCAGACCAAATCTGAACCCAGTCAGTTCCCTGAGACTCCACCAGACAAGGCATATTCATTAAGGACAATGCTAGAATGGGAACATTAGACTGTCTGTCTATTAGGGCTATATTTTTGAAGTTCTGGAAAGACTTCAGAAATTATTCAGATGAGAACAATCAGCTGCCCTGTTTATCTTCTTGTCAGGCTGGGGAGCAGACCTTCATATAATTTGTCAGTGAAATTTCCTAGGAAGCAAGCCTAGATGTAACTAGCAGCCAGGGAATTTAGATCCATGCCCTGAAGCTGCTAATCCTGATGAAGAAAGTCACATAATATTTGGCACAGAGAAATATTGGCAGACTTCTAATGCATGTCTTTTGCTCCTGCATCTCCCTCATTAACTATTTATTGCACCTGAAATTACTATTTATATTGCAATTTCAAAATTGGGGAACAGGAAGAGCTGGGTACTATTTTCCGACAGTTTTTCAGTGACATATCTTAAAATCACACACAAAGGCACAGTAACTCACTTCAGCTGTGGCTATTTCACAATGATAACATTGACCTTTTAGCTATAGGTGTATTAATTACTGCATTTTAGCTATAGGTGTATTACTAATACATTCACCTTGCTTAGGATCAATAGCGGCAATTAAGATTAAAGTGTTATCCAATATAAACTACAGGTTTTAAATATTGCCAATTCTAATTCCAGGGAAACTTTTACATGGATAGGAAAAAAACGTGAATAAATTTATATAGAGGCGGGGGGGAAGCTAGAGTAACATTTAAAACAGGGGTGGGTTCTAATTTTTTTACTACTGGTTCTGTGGGCGTGGCTTATTTTGTGGGCGTGGCTTGGTGGGGGGTAATGTGACAGGGTGGGCATGGTCAACCTTTTTTTTTAACTTTTAAAAGCATTTTTTCTACAACCTTAAGAGGTTGCAGAAAAAAATGCTTTGAAAAGCCTCTGCCGATCAGACAACTCAGCTGGAATCGTCAGAGGCTTTTCAAAGCATTTTTTTAACCACCTCTTCGGCTGAAGAGGTTGTAGAAAAAATGCTTTTAAAAGCCTCTGAGATCCCAGCTGAGCCACGGGATCATCAGAGGCTTTTTTTTTACTTTTAAAAGCATTTTTTCGGCCGAAGTGGTTGTAGAAAAAATGCTTTAAAAGTAAAAAAAAAAAGCCTCTGATGAGGTGGGCGGGGTAAGCGAGCGGTGACTGGGCCGGGGACCGGTTCAGGGGCGTGGCCAGCCAATGTTATTACTGGTTCTCTGAACTACTACAAATTTTTACTACCAGTTCTTGCGAACCGGTGCGAACCGGGAACAACCCACCACTGATTCAAAATGTTACAAGTCTCAAACATAGAGATTTTGTTCTTCTAATAAAGAGGAAACTGTCTGTCATGGCTAACAGAATAGATAAAATCCTGAAAGCTAGAGCATCCATATTGGGAATTAATGGGCTTTAGAATGTCTCGGAAGGAATATAGGTTTAGGAACACAAAATAGGACAAACATTTAAAAAGACCTATTATAAATTTAATAAAAGTATGGAACCTTACAAAAAATTAATGTCCTAGAATTGTATGTTTAATCTTCCCTTTAAATGTTTTTTTATGATGGAGACAACTATAATAAGAAAGGTGATCTTACATATGCAGATATGGTTGATCCAGATACCGTGAATAGACTAAAGAAACAACAAAAACTGAAGGAGACCTTCACCTTTATGGCATATAAATATCACCTTGATGGTTTGTCAGAGGCAGTGACCATCTACAGATCCCTCTATCATTACATTATAAAGATAGATAGCATCAGTGATTATGCAATGCTGCACGTCCAAGAGATACTTAAGACATAAGTTGCTGTTGATAAAAATGAGGTAATTTTTAATGAGGTGTTGTTGCTCCATTATGTGGTGTAGGATGAACAGGTAGATGTGACATGTATTACCAAAACCAGTTTGGGTAAGAGTAGTGATGTCCCAAGATCTTCCCTCTTGGGTGGAGGTGTCCAGGTACTTCAACATGGATATCAGAGAGACAATTTTTTTTAAAAAAATTGATTTATATGCCGCCCTTCTCCGGAGACCCAGGGTGGTTTACAATGCGTTAAGCAATAGCCTTCATACTTTTGTATATTTATACAAAGTCAGCTTATTGCCCCCACAAACTGGGTCCTCAATTTATCTACCTTAGAAAGGATGGAAGGCTGAGTCAACCTTGAGCCTGGTGAGATTCGAACTTACAGTAATTGCAGACAGCTGGTATTAATCACAATGCTATCAGTCTGCTGAGCCACCAGGCAGACTCAAATGGGGGTGATATTGATTTATTGGGCCACCTTGCCAGTGAGAAAGGGAGTTGTTCTAAAAGTGGCATGGTGTGAGTGGTTGCATACTAAATTGTAGGGACAATATCTAATACATCCTCTACTTGAGCTCTTCAAATTGATTTCAGTGTTGCTGTCAAGAATCCGAGTTTCTGCTCTTGGAGGACTTCAACTTCCATACCCCTGGGGTAGGATGTAGGAAGCCTTAGGATTTTATAGCCCCCAAGGCTTGTCTCAAGTAATCTTAGGTCTGACATTTGTTGGCAGTGATATGTTAGATCTTGTATTTGCCTTAAAGGGGCTGCTTGATGATCTGGAAATGGAGAGAATTTTTCTTAATTTTTTCTATGGTCAGATCTTTTCCTTTCCAGATGAGATTTGCTGACACTTGGGTCTTTGCAGTGAATAAAAACAGTTCATCAACAGTTGATGAATTATAGTTGTGGATGAATTCCAGTAGACACTGGAGGATTTTTGTAATGATCTGTGCAATGATTGCCTGGTTGACTGCTGATAACAGGAGGTGACCATCATTCTTAATATGACAATTTTGTAAGTAGTTTCTTTTTGTGTGCCATTCCCAGTTGGTTCCCTAATTTACTAAGAATATTTAGTTATGAAGAGCTAGGTGCAGTGTTTGATGTACTTGTGGAGGAATTTGCAAACTGAATCTGACCAAGAACAAGTACATTCCCCATCTTCTTTCACTTATGACTGTATGTATGACTGTAACTTTGTTGCTTGTATCCTTACGGTTTATATTGACTGTTTCCTAATATGATTTGATTGCTTATTTGTACCCTATGACTATCATTAAGTGTTGCACCTTATGATTCTTGACTAATGTTATCTTTTCTTTTATGCACACTGAGAGCATATGCACCAAGACAAATTCCTTGTGTGTCCAATTACACTTGGCCAATAAAAAATTCTATTCTATTCTATTCTACAGGGCAAATCGTGTTCATTTTTCCTTCCTCACTGCAAAAACAGGTTGCTGACCAGTAGCCTTACTAATCCATTTTAGGAAAGTGTGTTCATGAAGATTACCTATCTGAAGGCTGTGATATCTTTTCCCTATGTTTTGCCACTAAAATTGCTCAGATAGTAACTGGATAATATCTTGCCATTTTAATTGAGTGTTCTTTTGACCTATGTCTTTATGATGTGGATAGGATGCTCTGTATCATAACCGCATGATTTGGACCTATGCCCCAAATGCCCCTTCAGGGATCAGGGGTTAAACACAACTGATAAACAATGCTTCTTTGAAGGAGGGGATGATGCCATAGGCCTTGAAAGTACTCCCTCCTTAAGAGACCCTCTTTTTATCCTGCCATACTCAGGAATTATTGACTATCTCATCTTTTAGGAGGAGGATGAGAAGTCAGATACATGTATTCTAAAAGAAGAAGATTTCCTGGGTGCTTTTCAGCTTGGATTTAGGCCTGTACATGAAACTAAAGGGACATTACTTTGCATTGTAGAAGGCCTCTTCTGAGCTCAGATACAAGTATTGCATGCTTTCTGGTCCTATTAGGTCTTTCAGTGGCTTTCAGTGTCATCAATCATGGTATCATTTTGGAATACCTGTAAAAATTGGAGGCTGGGGCATTGTTCTACAGTGGTTTCATCTTTCTTTAGGGGCTAGTCCTAGTCAAATGTTATAGGGAATATGAGGTCAACCTAGTAACTATTCATTCAACATCATAGGACATTGTGGTTGTCCTTTCTTCCCTGTTGCTTAACATCTATATGAAGAGATCATCCTTTGGTTCAGGGTGTGGTACCCATCAGTATGCTGATGAGACCCAGCTGTACATTAGCACCCCAAGTAGGGCAGATAATATTGTGGAGGCCTTATTCTGGATTGGAGTTCTGAGGGGCTGGATGGGATAATACACTGAGATTGATCCCAAGCAAAATGGAAAAGTTATTTGTCCATAATAGTTACTGGTTGCTTCATAGTTGTCTTTTAAGGAGAGGCAATGTCCCCAAGCAAGCATCTCTCTCCCTCCCTCCCTCCCTCCCTCTCTTTGAAATCCTAATGGATTCTTCTATAGACAAATATCTCTATGGAGACTTTTCTATAATCTGAACAACAGTAATTCAATATTGTTAGAGTTTAATTTCACTATATCTGCAGACTACAGCAGGAAGTTCTACATGATGCTTTCTATGAAGACCATTTGGAAACTACAATTGGGGCAAAATACAGCAACCAGCTTGCTGGCAAGCACTGGTTGCCAACTACATATAACTCAGGTGTTCTGGATGATGAATTTAGCTATTAGTCAGAGTTTGGCCTATTAGGCTCTAAATGTCTTCGCACTGAGTTACTCATGGAAGCATTTTCTCTTATCTGAATTAACTTATCCTATACAATTATTCTGGGAAAGGATTCTATGTTGGGAGGGACTTCCCCAAATTACTTATAGTATTGTTTTGGCAATGCATTACTACCAACTGCAAATGAGATATCAATAAAATCTTGTAGTTAGCCATTCTCCAATACTGTCCCAACTCTTGTCTTCGTATGATCTTGTATAAACAACACACTCCTAGAGCAAGGGCTTTTCCCCCTTTTCTTTTTGCATGTTGCTCTATCTTAGTTGAATGAATTTTAGGATCTGAGTCCCTGCTTTTGGAATTCTGCTCTGGATTTTAGAAGGATTAAAACTTTTATATTTAATAAAGCAGACTGATCAGTTGAAGTATTTGTGTGCAACAGTAGAGAAATGATGTACAGAATATAATTGCAGAAAGGTTTACATCTTAATTTAATGGATGGTCCACAATTTAGTGTTTAATTTGGGGAAAGATGAGATCTGCATTGTATGGGGCAAAAATACAAGTAGTCAGCCCGATAACACAATCATGTGCATGACAAAAATTTACATTAAATTTACATGACAAAAATTTACATTAAGCCAACCTTGGGATTTCCTGAACACTACAATCCTTCCATGAAGTGGTTTGACAATTGGCACTTTGATGATGTCACAAAAAAGGGACAAACACTGGTACAGCAAAAGGCAACTTAATTGTGTCAAGGATGAGATGAAGGCCACAATCTGGGTATGAACACAAAAGCAATATTGCCAAAGCATATTTATGCCTTAGTTAGAAGTGAGTGGGGAAAGGCCTTGCAATCCATTGCTAGTTGAAGTGATTGTGCTGGAGGGTAGATTCTCAAAAATGTAGGTTAGAAACCTTTCCATAATCAAAATTAACATTTTTTGGATGGTGTTTTACAGAAATGATCATATAGATAATTTCTCCATGCTTGAAAAGGATAATGGGATTTGAATTTAAATATATCTGGACACAGTGAGATTAGAAAAGGCTGGCAAATTTGTGATGTCTTGAAGATGTTTTATTTTCGAATAGGTGAGCACCTGAGTTGGTGAGCACTTTTATTACACTTGAACTACATCTGCATAATACTCCTATTGTCATACAATTTAATTACACCAAAAATGCTTTTATTTGTAGTTTACATTACTTTCAACCTATTGCAGTACTGTACTTTGCTCCCTGGAAAAGGCAGTTACCGTTTCAAAGTATATGGGGATTCTCAGTCATCCAGGTCATGGTTGTCCCAAAGGTGCTTTTTTCAGGAGGCAACTGGACTTCCTTGTTTTTTGTTTTTTGTTTTTTTTTAAGATGTTTTGCTTCTCATCCAAGAAGCTTCTTTAGCTCTGACTGGATGGTCAGTCAGAGCTGAAGAAGCTTCTTGGATGAGAAGCAAAATGTCTTCAAAGAAAAAACAAGAAAGTCCAGTTGCCTCTTGAAAAAAGCACTTTTGGGTGTTTCCAAGTAGTACAATTCTGAAAGTGTAGAAAGGCTTTTGATTTCAAAAATATGCAGAAGAATAAGGTCATGTGGTAGAAAAAGGAGGAACATTTTGTGCAGCCAACTAGAGGCTGAAGATCAGGTTTTTAAAAATAAGTTCAAATCAGGGACGGTCCAAACATGTTTGGGGGTGGAGAAGTACCTCATGCTCATGAACAACAAATTCATACAAATCAGAGGCACAGATAAATACAAGGAAAGTGGTATGGAACGTTCTGTGTGAGGGCAAGAAAACAGCCAATGTAGAAAGTATATATGTCAGTCTTTAGAGTAATAGATTTGCCAGCAAAATTAGTATGCATGATTTATGATCAAGCATTTATATTCTGGGTGTGCCAATCTGCAAACTAGTGGGTTGAGGCACATTTAAAGCAACCTGCCTTACTGAGTTGTCATTCCACTGTCCCAAACTTGCCTCTTTTACGTAAGCTGATCTCTTTGTTCCTGTTGGTGTAGCAATAATAATGGATTAGCTCCATTTCTTACCACCAGATACATAGAACTGGTGATTCAATAACTTAGGCATGCAAGGTTTTTATGACCTGCCTGAGGTCACGTAACAGAGTCATTAGAATGCCACTATTCAGCTTCTCAAACCACTAACTACCTACCTTTCAGTCTCTTTTGGCTGAGAAAGGAGAATGCTGAGGAAAAACATTGTGGTTCAGGTTAAATCTTGAAACTAAAGTGTTTTGAGGATCAAAACAGATATGATAGGAAAACCCATAATTGGATCACCTGTTCATGTTATTTTTTAATAATATGATTCAAAACTGGGATTAAACTTTTAGTTCTTCTTATTGCTTTTTACTTCATTGCTATTTACCATTCTCAGGAAAAGATTAAGATCCTAACATTTCTGCCTGGCTGGTCTTATTCATTATACTTAAAATAATGTGTTTTGTTATTAATAATTACATTTAATATAGCCACTCACTCCAATTTGTTTTAGTCTTTTGCTAACCCAGTATTTAGGGTTTCTAAATCATGTTAATGGCTCCCTGTGTTGGTCAATCTTCCCTTACGTAACAAACTACAGTATTATGAAGCATAGTTAACATAATGTGTAAAACCTATTGGCATGTGGCCAGGCTATTCCTCCAACTTAATCCTACTCCTATCCTCAGTTCACATTTCATGCTAAACCAGGTTTTCAAAACAGTTTGCTGAAGATACCACAAGAGCTTAAGTTTACACATAACATTAATGAATGGCACATTAACCACTCAAAACCCTAATAAACCATATTATGGCAATGTGTGAACCCAGCTAACAACAATAACAACAACAAAACCCATCAGTGTGAGCTGCTGACAAAGATCCAACTAATCTAGGCCTCATTCGCCCTCAAGCATTGCATATAATGATGATATTATGTGTTCCAGACTTGATCAATAGTAACTGAGAAGTAGGGAAGAATTTGGGCTACCAGATCAAAAAATCCAGGCTGTCACTGGACGGAAGGAAAGAGATATAGAAAATGGAAAGTTTCCTACTATCTAGAGATTATCTGGAATTTTATATCCCAGATCTGGCAGTTGAAAAGTTACTAAAGATAGATTTCACTATGAAAGAGCCACACAACCTACTCTGCTGCCCAATTTTATAGATTGGAAGAAGATGTACTAATATTGTACTAATGTCAGATTGATATTTAAGGGGAATTTTATATTTTATTGGAGGAAACAACACGACTTGGGCCCATCAACCATGCTCAGCATTTTAAGAAGTTTAGCCTTTATTGTGAGTTATTATCACTTGAAAGAGTTTGTGCTTTAAAAGACGCCATGGTGCTGCTGTTCGCATAACACAGGGATGTCAAACTCGCAGCATAACGGCGGCATCACGTGACGTATCGGGACTTTTTTCCCCTTCGCTAAACTGGGTGTGGGCGTGGCCAGTGTATTATGCATCCAGCCCCCGGGCCACGGGTTTGACAGCCCTGGCATAACACATTAACCCTAAATCTTGGTTTACAAACCGTAGCGACTGAGTTCATAAATTATGCTAATCCAAAACTAAGCAGACTGTACAATAGTTTATCATAATGAGTGAATCAACTTTTGACAATTGCTTTAGAGACAGCAAAAAAATAAAAGAAGCAGCTGACTAAATTGCTACGTGGGAGGATGGTGAAACCTTCTATAGTTGCAATATAGTCATTTACTCAGCCTGCTGTCATGTCAGAGTTTCAGGCCACCTCAGCCTCAGCCTACATAACACAATTGTTCTATAGACACTTTGCATTGCCCCAACAGCTGTACTATTCAAGTAGCTCAATCCTGCACAGCAACTACAAATGAGGTTGACCCACTAACCTTTCTTTCTAGATTTCTAGAAAGGTAGCTGAAATACTCCAGGCTAGAGTATTTCAGCTAGTGTTAATTTTCAGGACTGACTCACAGTCTGATGAAAAAGGAAGACTCGAAGATTGCACTTATTGAACAAAAAATTATATGGTAAGTGGCATAAGGGAAACTACTTTGTACTTCTACAGTCTCAAAAAGGTAAATTTATCATAGAAGAGAAGGAAAGCATTAAATTTGTTCTCACAGAAATGATTTTTCAGCAGAATAAAAAAGAAAAATAATATGAGCACTATGAATAAATAAAAATAAAATTATTGCCTGGTTTATTTGGAAATAAGCAATTATTTTCTGGTGGTGTATCTGGAATCAATCTACCAGCTGATCAACACTACCAGGGTACCTGAACATGAGCAGAGACCAATAACTATTTCTTGAGGATGGGAATGCACAATGTCATTCCCTCCCCTATCCCATTGGGGATGCAATCTTTGTTCATTGTTCCATTTAATGTATTGAAAGCACTTTTGTCCAGTTTGTGATAACTCAAAGCAGTGCTATTCACCTCATCTGCTGTTCACGTCATGTTGTTGTAGGCAAAACACAGAAATTCCAGTTGGCTATTCCCCACCCACCCACCCACCCCGCCAGTCAGTTGCTGTTCTTTACAACTTTAAAAAATATATAAATTCACCATCCAACGGGTGAAGGCTGATGGCTTTTGTTTTATAAACTTATTGATGGAATTTGAAATTGAATTTTTTTAAAAGATGAAATTGATAACTCTGCCAACTTCTAAGCAAAGTGGTAAAAAAAAGTGGTGTTCGTTTTCCCTCTCTCTCTCTCTCTCTCTCTCTCTCTCTCTCTCTCTCTCTCTCTCTCTCTTTTAACTACTCCATTACTGTCAAGGGCAAGGGGAAGTCATCACAGATCACACAAAAGGAATCACATAAAAGGACTGGCAGTGGAAACCCCATGGAAAGAAAAGTTATTGGTTATCTAGTAACCAACAGACACATATTTACATATCTTAGTAAATATGTGTCTGAAAGGACTCTAGGCCATCATCATAGCCAAATCAGAACACATCTAGAAAAGGATATCTGAAACCAACTTAATTTCCAGCCAGTTCATGCATGTGAGTCAAAAGTTGCAAAGCAGAAAATCCCAAAACTGTATATTATAGTTTAGGTTTCTTAGATTCTGGGCCATAATGCAAAGCCAAAAGGTTTGTGCATCCATTGCAGTGGTGGATTGCTACCGGTTCACCCCAGATCGGGGGAACTGGTAGCAGCAGTGGCGGAGGTCCCGCCCATCTGCCCAGACACTTTTGTGCATGCACAGAAGCATCACGCGTGAGCACCCACGCACCCACGAGTGAACCGCTAGTGACTGGTTTTGAAACCCGTCCCTGATCCATTGCCATCCTACCCTATGCCAGGCACATCTCTTTAGCCAAAATCTTCATTTTACTATAACATCCCCACACAATGTGAGCCCTATGGGGGTTATATGGAAACTGGAATTTCTACTCTAGAACAATTCTACATTTCATAAACCCCTTATCAAGTTCAAATGAGACAATAAGCCTGACCTTAGCTAAATAAGCATTTAAGTGAATGGAAGGATGCCACCAGGGGTAGGTTCTACTTACCTTTACTACCGGTTCACAACCGGAGCACGTGTGTGCACCCGCTTTGCTTGCTCTTGCATGCTCGCTTCTGCAGATGCGCAGATCGTCCATTATGACATCTAGGTGGGTGGTTGGAGCCTCCCACTTTTACTACCGGTTCGCAAGAACCGGACAGAACCAGGAGCAACCCACCACTGGATGCCACCGTGCACACAGATGTTAACTATATTTGTGATTAGGCATACTGTCAAACAGAATTGTATTTTATTGTACTAGATAGTAAGCTGGTCTGTTCTGATAGCAGAGTAGGCCCCATTTGTACATGGGGTGTGTGATAACTTCACCAGCTCTGTTCCCCCCCTCCAAAAAAAGAAGACAGAACAAGCTTTCCATTACTAACCTCATTATTCTGATTGCATCATCAATTAAAAAGGTACAATGAAAAGCAAACATTAGCCTCATGTTTATACTACAAACGTTTTTTAATACTGCTTTAGTTTAAATTAACATGGCCCCATCCCCAAATCAAGGAATTATAGTTTGTAACTTCATAAGGGTACCAAGAGTTCTTGGAAATCCTTTGCAGAACTTGAATTCCCATGATTTTTTGAAGTGAAATCCAGTAATGGCTATGGCAGCCTTTTGCAACCTGGAGCCCTCCAGTTATAAATGCTATAACTGCTAAAATAGACGAATCTCAGTTTTGTCTCTTGTTGCATGCTATAGACCAGAGGTCTTCAAACTTGGCAGCTTTAAGACTTCTGGACTTCAACTCCCAGAATTTTTCAGCCAGCATAGCTCTTGAAGACCTCTGCTATAGACCAGTGGTCACCAACTGGTGGTCCATGGACCACTCATGGTCTGTGAGAAAATTTTGGTGGTCCGCAGAAAAATTATTTGCATTTTTTATATTGCACTAAATCAGAGGTCCTCAAACTATGGCCCCTGGGATGGATATGTGCAATGAACATTTGTGTTGCTGCAGAGAGTCTCCCCTTTTGGGGTCTTTTTGTGTGGGTTGGAGGGAGGCAGAAATTCTGAATTGGGATCTGACTTCAGCTTCCTGGTGCGGGGCTTTGGCGAAGGCTGGAGGGAAGTGCCGCTGGTAGCGAAGAGCTGGATGACCTTGTTCCAGTGGGACTGCATCATGGCCTGGAACTGGCTGACCATCTCAGCCTGCTGAGCCTCCAGGTGCCGGTACCTGGCCTTGCACTTCTGCAGGTCTTCCCTCTGCTTGGAAAGCCTATACTCATAGTCCTCAGTGAGGTGCTTCTGCTGAGCCTCCTCCTCAGACAGATCCAATTTGAACTGAGCTGTTTTGCCAACTCTTTTTCGTGGTGGCTTCTTAGCTCCAACAACTGCTTCCTGTTGAGGCCCTAAGGAGCCTGGGTGGGGAGGCGAGGAGTGGCTGGGAGGGGAGGGGCGAGTAGAGGCTGGTGAGGCGCCCCTCGACGTGAGTGACATCGAGTTGGTCACGCCAACTTTGTCTAGGAGAAAAAAGTAGATGGGTTTTGGCAAGTGGAAAGGTCACAGGGAATTTTTTGGTTTTCCTCATCCAAAAATGCCAATCTGGTCTTGCTCAGTCCTGCCCATTAACAGTGCCATAGCTTACTGATTTTTTTTTTGTTTATGTGTACATTTCTGGGTATAAACAGTCTTGTTCTGCTTCCAGTAGAAGCAGAGCAAAATGTTATCGTTCTTTCAACTTTTACTGCTGGTTACTTTATTACAAAACCCAAGTTTACTTTTCAGCATACTAAATTGACAATTGCTTAACCAACATCTGGTATGATAATTCATGTGTTTGACCTGCACATTTAAAAGGTCTCATCAACTTATTTCCCAAATCATGTTATTTGTTCATAATCAAGCAAGTAGACACCCTCCTCTGACCTCCCAGAGACACTCTCCGCTAATCCCTGTGGTCAGCTAAAATATCTGGGGTGCAGATATTCTGCGAATACTAACACAGGCTGAGTTTTTCTGACTGCTTGTACCAATCTAGTGGTCATCTGGATTTTTGCAGATAAAATCTAGTGACCCTGTTCTGCTCAGGTGGAAGAAGAAATTCACCAGACTCGAAATTTTGGACTTCGCCGTCTTCGGTCTGACGTCTAAGCATAGTACATAAAATCATCTGCTAGAATGTCCTACCAGCCAATGAATACTTCAGCTTCAACCAAAACAATACAAGAGCACACAATAGATACAAACTCATGATAAACCGATCCAAACTAGACTGCAGAAAATACAACTTCAGTAGAGTTGTCAACGCCTGGAATGCACTACCTGACTCTGTGGTTTCTTCCCCAAATCCCCAAAACTTTAACCTTAGACTGTCTACTGTAGACCTCACCCCATTTCTTAGAGGTCTGTAAGGGGCATGCATAAGTGCACCAGCGTGCCTATCTGTCCTAATGTTTTCTTTTATTCGTATCCTTTTCATGTATTTATAATTATGTTTACACTTGTATCTGTCATAAAATACATGCTTGACAAAATAAATAAAAAAAAAAAGAATGGTACAGCTTGATTTTTCCGGATGTTTTGCTGAACTGGAATTCTGAATATGGCCAAAAATAAAATAAATAAATAAATAAAAGCCTTCATATTAGCTGCTACTCCAGCTTTAAAACAAGTCAATTTTAGTTTTCCTGGTTCATCTCGCTTTTGAGAACTCTATACCCAATAGCCCACTGAAAGGAAAAATACAACCTTCAGCTTGTAGTAGGTTGCTTAATTAGAAGAAACCAAACTGGCCATCTTACCACTGTTCTCCAAACTTCATTTCTCTAATAAATATACTTTCAAAAATGAATTTGCTTATAACTCGGGTATGTGTATGCATGTGGAAAACCTATTGAAAAAAAATGATATATTTAAAAAGTCTCAACATTAAGGAAAGATTAACAGTATCCTACATGAATAATGAAAAATAAGCAGTTGATCTATAACATATTTACTGAGTACAGTTGTGAGCTAATGTGAGTTTATAGTGTCCTTTACAACACTGCAGACATCTTGGAAGCAAAGAACAAATATGCAAATACAATTAAAAAAAACAAATAAAACCCTACCTATCTTACATTCCATAGCCTGACTAATGTTCATTAAAACTTCACATGGCACAATGAAACTAAAGTTATCTGGATGACAAAGCCAAATGCTTTTAAATCTTTCATTTAAAACGTTTGAATTACCATGACTGGTCATACCCCTAGGAGTAGCAGCAATTTCCTTTCTGCACTTTACTTCTCAGTAAATCTACAGTGGACATTTAGTTGTCAGAAAGAAACTGCACTGATAGAGAAAAGCTGCAGGGTAATCACCATTATGTGCCCTCTTCCTTCTGAAGTAGCAAATCTCTCTCTCTCTCTCTCTCTCTCTCTCTCTCTCTCTCTCTCTCTCTCTCTCTCACACACACACACACACACACACACACACACACACACACACACCCCTACCTTGTGCTGTTAGTGATATCTCTCACTTGTCATACTGTAAATTCCCACATATGTCATCAACAGGCCAACCCAAATCTGTCTAAACTTGTTAATCTTTATTGTGAAAAAATTTGCTGGAAGAATCCATTGGCTCCTCCAACAGCAAGTACATTCCTGTAACATACAGTATTTCTGTATGTTACAGGAATGTATGTAAGGCCTTTTTGTACATTATAGTAAGAGAGCCTTCTCAAGATGTTTGTGCCCCATTTTTCCAAGACAATATGTACAGAACTGAGAACAAGTAATAGGTTTCCTGGAATGTTCATTTTTAGAATTATTTACTTTTTATACATCAAGCCAGTGGGGCAAAAGAAATATAAATGTAAGTATATAGTGCACCTCTGCTTTAAGATAACCAAGTCCAATAGGTTTTAAAACCTCAAGGATTATATTGGAAAAAGGGGGGAAATACTACTTTAACCATATTACAGCTAAAGATTTTTAAGTTTCTCTCTATCATGGGCTGAGGATAAAGTACTATTATATACTTTAGTCATTGTTAGATACAACTGGATAAAGATTTTTAGTCTGACACTGCTGGATTAATCTAAAGGCATCTAATGTACCATCTTAGTTTTTACAGTGGCCATTTCAATTATGCCTTCGAGAATCGAAAAGAAATAAATGTTGGGTAGATGTTGTAGTTTGGACATTAAGTAATTGTATTAATAATGTTCTATGTTTACATTTTGTTACTTGTTTGTTAAGAGCCATGATGGCACGGTGGTTAGAATGCAGTATTGCAGACTAATTCTACTGACTGACAGAATTAGTCCACCGGTTTATGGTTGACTGAGCCTTTCATTCTTCCGAGGTTGGTAAAATGAGGACCCAAATTGTTGGGGGCAATATGTTGACTCTATAAATTGCTTAGAAAGGGCTGTAAAGCACTGTGAAGCAGTAGCTAAGTCTTAAGTGCTATTGCTACTTGCCTTGAGCATTGGTACTGCAAAAGAATGACAATGCACTATTTTTCTTAATAAAATAAATGAATTACTTTGAGTCCCATTAAATAATGGGAAAGCACAAAAAAGACAAATTATTTCCACCTGGATTTGGTACTTTTGTTTATTGGATCCTTCCCAAGAATCTAAGATAGTTAAAGATACTACTGTATGCCAATATATGAGTTGTTCCAAGTAATTTGACTTTGCAATTGACGAGTCAATATTCTATCCATTCTTATTGTGTTGACTGCTTTTTCAGAACTTTTAGTAAGGCACCAATCACACCAACCTTATTGCCATGATTACTGTTATTGTTAGATAACAACCCGCTCCCTGGGTAACCCGCTCCCTGCTCCATCCGGGAGCGCGGGAGGATCCCTTGGAAGGCAGGGCAGAGGATTTCGGACAATACCTGTATGACAAAATCGCTCAGATCCGGGGGGATTTGGATTCTGACTGGGTAGATCAGGGCAGGGTGACGAGGAATAGTCTTGAGAATGTTACCTGGGAGGAGTTTGATGCTGTGACTCCCGATGATGTGGACAGGATTTTGGGGAGACTTAGTGCGGCCACATGTTTACTGGACCCGTGTCCCTCCTGGTTGGTACTGGCCTCCCGGGAGGTTACACAAGGCTGGCTCCAGGGTGTTATCAACACTTCGTTGAGTGAGGGTCACTTCCCCGCCACCTTGAAAGAGGCGGTGGTGAGGCCTCTCCTCAAGAAGCCGTCCCTGGATCCAGCAATATATCCTGTCTCCAACCTTCGCTTCCTGGCGAAGGTTGTTGAGAGTGTGGTCGTGCGACAGTTTCCGCAATTCCTGGAGGAAACATCCTATCTAGATCCGTTCCAGTTGGGTTTCAGGCCTGGGCACAGCACAGAAACGGCATTGGTCACGTTGGTTGATGATCTCTGGAGGGCTCGGGACAGGGGTTGCTCCTCTGTTCTGGTCCTGTTAGACCTCTCAGCGGCTTTTGATACCATCGACCATGGTATCATGCTGCACCGGTTGGAAGAGTTGGGGATGGGGGGCACCGTATTACGGTGGTTCTCCTCCTTTCTCTCCGACCGGTCGCAGTTCGTGTTGGCAGGGGGGCAGAGGTCGACCTCAAGGCCTCTTATATGTGGAGTGCCTCAGGGGTCAGTCCTCTCACCCCTCCTGTTCAACATTTATGTGAAGCCGCTGGGCGAGATCATCCGTGGCTTTGGGGTGAGATACCACCAGTACGCTGATGACACCCAGCTGTACATCTCCACCCCAGGCCACCCCAATGATGCCCTTGAAGTGATGTCCCAGTGCCTGGAGGCTGTGCGGATCTGGATGGGGAAGAACAAGCTCAGGCTCAACCCTTCCAAGACTGAGTGGCTGTGGCTCCCGGCATCCCGATATAGTCAGTTGACTCCATCACTGACTATTGAGGGCAAGTCATTGGCCCCCACTGAGAGGGCTCGCAATCTGGGAGTCCTCCTGGATACGCAGCTGTCCTTGGAGGAACATCTGACGGCTGTAACCAGGGGGACCTTTTGTCAGGTTCGTCTGATTCGCCAGTTGCAGCCCTTTCTTGATCGGGATTCCCTGTGCACAGTCACTCATGCCCTCGTCACCTCTCGCCTTGACTACTGCAACGCTCTCTACATGGGGCTCCCCTTGAAGAGCACCCGGAGGCTCCAACTGGTCCAGAATGCAGCAGCGCGGGTAGTGATGGGAGCAGCTTGGCGCTCCCATGTAACACCGCTCCTGCGCGAGCTGCACTGGCTCCCAGTGGTCTTCCGGGTGCGCTTCAAGGTGTTGGTTATCACCTTTAAAGCGCTCCATGGCATAGGGCCTAGCTATCTTCGAGACCGCCTGCTGCCACCGACGACCTCCCATCGACCCGTGCGCTCCCACAGAGAGGGCCTCCTCGGGGTGCCATCAGCCAAACAGTGTAGGCTGGTGACCCCCAGGGGGAGGGCCTTCTCTGTGGGGGCACCTACCCTCTGGAACCAACTGCCTCCAGAGATAAGGAGAATCCAAGACCTCAGTGCCTTCCGCCGTGCCCTTAAAACCTTCCTTTTCCAGCAAGCCGGGTTGGCCTAATTTTTTTAAAGTGTTTTTAAGTGTTTTGTTTATTGTGTTTAATTAACGGGGCCAAATTTATATATGTATATTTTTAACTGTATTTTAATATTTGTACTTGATGTTTTTACTTGGCTGTTCACCGCCCTGAGTCCTCAGGGAGAAGGGCGGTATACAAATTCAAAATAAAATAAAAAAATAAAATAAATAAACAGTTATAAAGAATACTGCAGATAAAGACTATTCATTGATAGTGCGCACCAAATGCACAATGCACACGGAAAAAGGAGGCTTAAGAAGGTAAGTAGAACAGCGAGGGGGGGAAACAGCTGTGCAGCGCGATTTAGATTCGCTAGAAAGCAGGATTTCCTGCTTTCTAGCAAATATAAATCGCGCAGCACAGCTGATCATCGGAAATACCAGTTCGGACAAACCGGTAGCTTTTTTTTACTACCAATTCGCCTGAACCAGTAGCTTTTATTACTACCAGTTTACCTGGACCGGTGCGAACCCGTAGCATTTCACCCCTGTAGAGAACTATATATGGTAGAGAACAGGGGTGAAATCTAAAATTTTTCCCTACCAGTTCTGTGAGCATGGCTTGGTGTTGGGGGGGGGATTCCTGTGACTAAGTGGGCCTGGCCAACTCAATGTCACTCACAGCCATGCCCACTCAGTCACAAGACCCCCCCCACCAAGCCACACCCACAGATCCTGGTAGGAAAACATTTTAAATTTCTATTCTGCTGCCCGCTCACCACCCACTCTCCCTTCGCTTTGGGTCAGGGTCTGGGGCCCAGAGACGCACCATTCACCGAAGCCCCAGAGCTGCCGCCTGCTCACCGCCTGCCTCAACTGGGTCGGGGAATGCACCATTCACCGACTCCAGCCTTGCCGCGGAGCCACCGCCCACTCGCCTTTCGCCACGCGACGTGTCCTACTCCTTACCTTTCTCCCGTGGCTGGCTGCCAGGGAAGGCAAGCGCCTGAAAGTTACCGGAGCTGCTCTCCTTGAATGTGCCGCCACCTGGTCCATGAGCCGGCTGCGCAAGCACACACCCAACCTGCCACTGATGAATGAATGCAATAAACGGTGTGCGCTTGCGCAGCCGGCACATGCTCCGGAAACTTTCGGGCGCTTGCCTTCCCTGGCAGCCAGCCGCGGGAGAAAGGTAAGGAGTAGGACATGCTGCGTGGCGAAGGGTGAGCGGGCTGTGGCTCCGCGGCAAGGCTGGAGTCGGGGAATGGTGCATTCTCTGACCAGGTTGAAGCAGGCGGTAAGCAGGTGGCAGTTCTGGGGCTTCGGTGAATGGCGTGTCTCTGGGCCCCAGACCCTGACCCAAAGCGAAGGGCGAGCAGGTGGTGAGTGGGTGGAGCAAGGCCAGAGTCTCTTTCTGGGCGTGAAGCTTCTGCCTGTTGGGCCATTTCCTGAAGCTGGCAGCTCTGCAGCCAGCCGCTTTGCTTTTTCCCTCTTTTTCCTCATGGGAGGCTAGCGTGGTGGCATCAGCGGTAGCGCTGCGGGGAAGTGGCCCAACAAGCAGAAGCACTGCACCCAGAAAGAGAGGGCAAGGAGGGCCAGTGGGCTGCAGAGGCTAAGGCAAGCTCTGGGGCCACAGTGGTGCTCCAGGAGAGAGGGCGGATGTCTTGGGGCTGCACATGCAGTGCCTCTGCCACTGCCTCTCTTGGCCCGAGCGCATGCGCAGAGGCTCAAAAAACCAGGTTACTTCCTGGTTAAAATCAGGAAGTAATGACTTCTGGGTGGGTGGGCAGAGCCTCCAGCTGCCATCGCTACCAGTTCTCCAAACTACCGGCCGTCATCACTACCAGATCAGCTGATCCGGTCCGATCCAGGAGCATTTCATCCCTGGTAGAGAACTATGTATGCTAAATTCTGTATATATCAGGTGGTAGAGAACTAAGCCCTGCATAGATCAAAATAGAGCTTCTGTAATAATAATAATAATAATAATAATAATAATAATAATAATAATAATAATAATAATAATAATAATAATAATAATTTTATTTCTATACTCCCCTTCTCCCGAAGGACTCAGGGCGGTGTATAACCAATTTAAAAACACAAGACACAACAATGATTAAAAATTAAAATAATTAAATAGATTTGGCCAGTTTAAAACCCCAAAAATTAAAAAACCCCAATTTAAAATTATTATGTTAATAGCCCGGCCTGGCGGAACAACAGGGTCTTCAGTGTGCAGTGAAACACCCGGAGGTCGGAGATCTTACGTATTTCCGGGGGCAGTTCATTCCACAGGGCTGGGGCTCCCACAGAGAAGGCCCTCCCCCTGTGTCGCCAGCCGACATAACTTGGCTGATGGCACCCTGAGGAGACCCTCTCTGTGGGAGCGGACTGGTCGGTGGGAGGCTATTGGTGGCAGAAGATGGTCTTGAAGGTACCTGAGTCCTATGCCATGGAGCGCTTTAAAGGTGGTAACCAGCACCTTGAATCGCACCCGGAAGACCACTGGGAGCCAGTGCAGCTCGCGCAGGAGGGGCGTCACGTGGGCACAACGAGTTGCGCCCATAACCACCCGCGCGGCCACATTCTGGACCAGTTGGAGCCTCCGAGTAGGTCATATATTTCCACCAACAACTGTACCCACCCACTTAGAAAGGAGTGGAACTGCTATAAAATATCTTTTAACTTCCAGGCCTCATAAGCAGGTCTGAAAGTTGCTGTTGTCAACATCATCAAAAGTTGTCAAGCAGTCCAGCAGGATAAGGACCTCCCTCCTATTCTTCATCTACATTTTACACAAGTCATTCAAGAAGTCAACCAATCACATTTCATTTCTATACACTTGCTGAGGTTGATGACTCTAGCTAGCCCTATAATCATGAGAAACTGATCTCTTGATTATAAGGGTTGATAGAAATGTTCCTCAAACCAGATCATATCTCTTCTCCGTGGCCAATTATGCAGGTCAGGTCCATATAATCTCTGAGAAGCCCATGATTGTTATGGTAACTATGTGTTCCTGCAGTTCATCTGATCTAAAGAGGAGAGGTTAAAAATCACTCAGTATTAGCAGCCCAGAAAAATCTATGATCATCCTGCAGTGAGATCAAGTAGATTTGGAAAGGCTATTATTATGCACTTGGGAAGACAGTAAATGCCAGTACGCCAGCCATTTCTGGAACAGTGCTTCTCACAACTTCTAAGAACCCTGTAGACAATGACCATTTCAACTCCACTGCCCAGAATCACTCTGTAAGGGAGATGGATTATTTCTAAATGTGATAAATAACATATAAATAAATGAAACTGTCAAGTGTGGGAAATCAGAGTCTAGGCAGCTTGAGTTCTCTACAAGAATCTGAACTACTAACAGTCAAAACAAATTGGTAATAGCTGGAATTCAAGGTGAGCTGGACTTAGATCTCTTGTGGGTGTAAAGGGACTCAAGATTGATGCCATGTTTGATCCCTCCCTCAGGCTCCTCTATCCTGAGGTCAAGCCTTATATACTACCTGAAAACTGGCCAGCGGGGAACTCCTTCCCCGTCATCATTATCTAGCCATGTTCTGGTAATGCATGCTAGCTCCACCCTCTCATCTATGATTGCATTATGAACAAGGATTTGCTACAGTCAGAGCTGATGTTCAACAACATCAGTCTGAGCCAAAGGAGCCCAGTAGTCCAGCTACTTGGCTCAGTAAGATTGTAGCAATCAGAAGTAGGGAATGGCACTGAGCTTCTAATACTTCCTCCTCTGGAACAGATTATGTCTTAACTGGAAAGGCTCAAGACGAGATATCTAACATGTGGTAGTGTTTTGTAACAGAACTTGATATACAACATAGCAAATATTAGCCCTACAATGCAGACCAGACTAAAAACTGACTAAAATACTTTTATTTAGAAAGGGTTATAGTAACACAGTTTTGTAAGCCTAATTGTGCTTCCCCTTCTCCCTCTTTTATATTCAGGTGAATTAAGGGGGACGTGTCTATCTGAGATATTTTAAATAATTCTCCTTTATTGTTTGGACTCAAGCAATGTTTCCCTGTTTCTTTGGTAACTGTTCTTTCCTCTCTTCATCAAGGGAAGGATGTAGGATGTACTCCATAGGATGTACTTCATATAATTGGTTCACTGAGTGACTACACAGATACAAGTCAAACTGTGCTGATCCAAATAGTCACCCTCTGTTGACCCAGCTATTAATTAGTGGCCAACCCTTTTAGAAATATCCCACAAATTGGTTGTTTTCTTTGGACACATTATGCAGAAACTCAGCTCTCTGGGGAAGATTGTAATGTTGGGAAAGGGGGAAAGAAAGAGAAGAAGAGGACAACCAGAAGCAAGCTGGATGGACTCAAGTACAGTGGTGATGAGTGCACCAATGAAATATCTGAAAGTCCAGGTTAGGGGAAGATCATAACTAGGAAAATCTATCACTAAGGGTATGATAGCTCATAATCAATTAGTCAACCAATTGCCTGTTTTCATACAACAGATACATTTATATGACATGCAGAATTTGGTTAATGTTAACTTTTGTTTGGGAGGGCAAATAAGATTATTATCTGCCCTTGTCCAATAGTATAGCATTTTGCCTTTTCCATATCTCCTACTCTCATATCTCTTTCTTTTCCATACATACCACAGATCCCATATTACTCATAACATTTGTAACATTTGCTTGTTCATAAATCTATTAATTTATGTGGGCCTGAGCATTTGAGATGTGAACTTAGTTGAGTCCCTTTGGCATTCTGGAAAGTTCATTCGTCCTCATTTGCTCATGTATAAGGGAAAGATCTTTTAGGTGCAGACATGAGTATTAATACAAAAAGCCTATTGCAAATATTGAATGAACAAGCCAACCTATCCATCATTTGGAGAGCACTGACAGTACTAATAATTTTTTAAAGCAATGTGTGTCTAAGATCTCTTGATCTAATCTCCTGTTTCTGAGGCAGCTCCAGCTTCTTTGAGAACAAAGCAAAACAGGTGGAAAATTACATCTGGCTACAAACCAGAGATTCTTAGACAATATCTTTGATTTCCCAATAATTGTATGGGAAAGGTTTGTGCAGCAAAATTGTTCTTAGTGCCAGCTTTCAGGGAGGCGTGTCCCTAACATACTGCTGAACAAAGAGCTATATAAATACAAACCAAGAAAGTTATTAGGCAAATTACACTCCTTGACAGTAGGTACATTCCTATCTTGAAACTTTATATTGGGTACACTTGAGCTTTGTCTAGGCAGCTGAAGGTTACCTTAAGTGGGGGGTAATGATGATTTGGGAAGCAATGGATGCTTTCAAATGTATGATGGTCTAATAGTTGAGGCACCAGGCTAGAAACCAGGAAACTGAGTTCTAATCTCACTTTAGGCATGAAAGCCATCTGGGCAACTTTGGCCAGTCATTCACACTCAGTCACCTTACAAGAGTGTTGTGGGAAAAATAAGAGAAAGGAGCATTAGGCATGTTCACCACCATGAGCTAACTATAAAATAATAAAGGTGGAATAAAAAGTATAAAAATTTTAAAAATCAACAAGTAATGATTCTCTTTTCTCCTCAATGGATTTTCTTTGAGAAAAAGAACCATATACCTGAAAAGAAAATATAGAGGATGAAAAAGAGTGACATTTCAGCTAAATTTTAGATTCTAAAAATGAGGTTGGTTGGTTGTTACAATTAAACACTTCTTTTAAAAGCACCCACATCTCTGAGCAATTATGGTCAATAGCATTTGAGATGAAGATGAGGTTCATTAACTGAAAGCGAGCCAGTATGATATAATGGCTAGCCTGGCTTTCGACAAATAATCTCCTCCAAAGTGGGACTGTAACCAGATATATTTATCTGCTATGTGTTATGAGCCAGCATAAATCTGGAGTTGTGTATGTTGTAGTCCAATGCAGGGGTGAAATTCTCCCGGTTCGGACCGGATCACCTTATCCGGTAGCGATGGTGGTGGGTGGTTCGGAGAACAAGTAGCAAAAATCCCTGCCCCCCACCATGCCCAGCTGAGCCATGCGATAATCAGAGACTGTTTTTTTACTTTTAAAAGCATTTTTTCTACAACCTCCTCAACCGAAAAAATGCTTTTAAAAGTAAAAAAAAACCTCTGATGATCACACGGCTCAGGTGGGATCATCAGAGGCTTTTAAAAGCATTTTTTTTATAACCTCTTCAGCCAAAGAGGCTGTAGAAAAAAAAATGCCTTTAAAAGCCTCTGGCGATCCCAGCTGAGTTGACTGATCGTCAGAGGCTTCTAAAAGCATTTTTTTTCTGCAACCTCTTCGGCTGAAGAGGTTGTAGAAAAAATGCTTTTAAACGTTTTTTTTTTTTTTTAAAAAAGTTGGCTACGCCCACCCAGTCACATTACCCCCCTCCCACCAAGCCACTCCCACAGAACTGGTAGTAACAAATTTTAGATCTCACCCCTGGTCCAATGTAGTATCTGGACGATGCCCCCCAAGGGAAGATTAGCTAGAATGCTGGACTTAAGATGAAGAACTTCTTCAGTGCAGAAACCAATTAGCTAGTTAGCACATGTCCCTTTCTTGAACTAGCAATGAAAAATAAGAAGTATTACTGCAAGAGATTGCGGAGGATTGACTACTCATACATATACCCTTCCATGCATCCCTTTCCTGATCTTTGGCATTCACTGGCTGTTTGACCAGCTAGCAAGCTGCCTCCATAATCAGCAGGATCAGAGTTCCCTAGAATAACCCACTGTAAAATAGGTATGGCAGCCATACACATTTTCCCCACAGCTTCTTCACAATACATTTCTCTAAAAATCTTGGGCTCAATGAAGCAGCAGCTCTAGGCAGTGGGTCAAAAAGTAAAAGCTTGGACCAGTTTGCACACATCCAGTCTACCACCCAAAGAGGCTTTCTGATTGTTCCTAGTGATAAGAATAGCTTGGTCTCAAAACAATCTATCTTAAGGTTATTCTGAAGATGAAATGATAAAGCTCTGTGTAAATCACTCTTGGAGGAACGATGAGATAAAAAAAAACAGAGTCTGCATAGTAAAACAAAAAAACAAAAAAAGAGGAATCCAAAAATACCTACATCAATAAAGCAGTTATAACGACTTCTGTGCAAATGCTATAAATTATGCTGCCCACTATGATTTTATTTGTTTATTTTAATTGATAACATGTTTATTCCAAGGATTCAAGGAGGATTAAAGAAATTGTAAATGAAATATAAAAGATCAAAGTACAGCAGATAAACATTCCAAAGAAACAACTCACGACGAAGAAGGGAAAGACAAATTATTCAAATATTAATCTAAGAACAATAACACCAAATGGAGGAAGGGTGAGAAGTTCAGCCCAGATATTCTAGCATGGAAAGAAACACTTTCTGTCATTTTAATGTTTCCTTTTAAAACATACAGAATTTTCTGGTCATGATAGGCTGGAAGGATTTCTGAGGTTCTCCTTTGGTATTCGAAATTCTCAGTTTGTTTCAGTTCTGCTTTTTATTTAAGTGTTGCTAAACACAGAGACCTCCAGCCTAGATTGCTAGTCCATATTAACAACACCAAAACAACAAAACAACAACAACCCACCAGAGAAGTTCTGAATATTTTTTTTCCACCAAGTTTTCATTAACTTAGATAATTTGAATCAAAGTTTGTTTCCAATGAGAATTTAAGAATTTTCCAAATTGAATTTGGTGGTCACACTTCTTTAACTACTAAATGGCTTTGATATATCAGTCAATAGCAATAACAATAGACCTTAGACTTATATACTGCTTTACAGCCTTCTCTAAGCAGTTTACAAAGTCAGCATATTGCCCCTAAGAATCTGGGTCCTCATTTTACCCATCTCGGAAGAATGGAAGGCTGAGTCAACCTTGAGCCTGGTGAGATTTGAATTGCCAAATTGCAGGCAGCCGGCAGGCAGGAAAAATAGCTTGCAGTACTGCATTCTAACCACTGTGCCATCATGCCTCTTCAATGTTTGGCCTTTAATGGTTTGATCTTGAAAGGTCTATTTCCCTATGTTTCAAGTAAATATGAAGAAAAGATTTCCGGAGGACAGTCCTCTCAGTGGGCTTTTTCATTGGTAGTTGTCACCTTGGGGAAGAGAAATTATTGGAGGATTTCTTCTTCTGTTGGAAAAATCCAACAGAAATAATCTCCTTGATTCTTTTACACCCAAACATGGTAAAAAGATTCAAAAGAGAAAAGAAAATGGGTTGTATAATTAAAAAAAGGAAGGATTTGATATATTTTAATGAAGGTGCCTAATCTTGTATCACCAGAAAATATGGAATGGTATCTTAAGGTTGTCTTAAGGGAATCTGGGAGTTGTTATCATAGATTGTTGATAGATGCCTCAATGGGTGATGATAATACAAGAAGCTTTGGAGAAAATTGGACAACATTCTGAACAAGTGAAATCAAGAAGAGATTGTGGTGACATACATTGATGAGTGGGAATGAGATGAACACTTACAGGAAAATGTAATTTTGAAATCATTTGGAGACCCCAATATAATCAACAATAGATGTCATTTGATGAATATCCACTGAAAAAAGCAATCCATTTTGAACAGGTAGTTTAAGCATAAGCTATTCATACATATACACAGAAAATAAATTGAAAAACATGATTGGTTTGATTGCTTATAATAAAAGGTATAGAGAATAATTAAAGAATATAAGAATGAAGAAGTTCTGAATGTGAAATTAAACATTCTTTGATAGGGTCAAATGATAAAAAGGGACATGGAAGAAAGAAATTAAAGAAAAAAACCATAAATGTTTAGGAAGAGAAAGTATGAGTCCTGTATGAAAAAGTATTAGAAGACAAATTAATCTCCCTAAAGAATGAATGGAAAATAGATATAAGGAAAGAAGATGTTGCTTCCCATGCTGCTTAGAACAGAATAAAACTACAATAGCAGCAGCAATATGTTATAAGATTTTATAGAAGGGTCTTAGTAGTGGTGAAATTCAATTTTTTTTTTACTAACAGTTCTGTGGCATGGCTTGGTGGGCTTGGCAGGGGCTTGGTGTGGCTTGGTGTGGCTTGGTGGGCGTGGCAGGGAAAGGATACTGCAAAATCTCCATTCCCACCACATTCTGGGACCAGCCAGAAGTGGTATTTGCTGGTTCTCTGAACTACTCAAAATTTCCGCTACTGGTTCTCCAGAACCTGTCAGAACCTGCTGGATTTCACCCCTGGCTCTTAGGTTATATTAATGGAAATGTGAAAATGGATGCTTGGTGAGATGATAAAGGAAAGGACTCTAGATGAGGAAAGAGTTTAAAGAATATGTGCTAAAGTAAATGAAGGTGAGCAACAAATGTCTGCACAGAAAAAAAAAAGGTGGAAAGAATGCTGTCAAAAAAGTTAACATTCAAAACATCAGACATAATGCTGCATGGTTTTGGTAGAAGTAAAACATTGTTTTGGAATTGGGTGAAGAAGACTAAACAAAGAGCTTGCAGTAGAGCTACAGAAATTATAAATAAACCCAATGAAATGATTTGCTGTGAGTTGAATTGAAATGAAATGAGAAAATGCTGGGAGGAGTATTTAAAGATCTGTATGTGAATGACAGCATAATCTCAAAAACGGAGTTAAAATAAGTGCTATAAATTTTAACGTCAAGAAAAATTAATCAAAAGGAAGTCACAAATAGAAATAAAATGTTGAAATATCGAAAGACTGCAATAGTACATGGTGTTACATGGAGAAATATTAAAACAGACTGGTTTTATTACTGAGTTGCTGTGCAATTTGTTTAGTGGGTGTGTGCTTATGGCTGTGCCTGATTATCGGAAAACAATCTATGTTTCTGCCCACTTTGTTATACAAAAATAGTGCAGTCAGGAGAAACATAAAAGCAGATTGAATACAGTGGGAACGGAGCACATTTGTTTATGTATGCATGTATTTTACTGGGCTGATGTGAATGATTTTGAGTGATATAAATCCCAATCTCTGTATACTAGGTTTAAAAGAATACAATCAAAAGATGATAACAATATCATTCTGGGAATAATAACCTATATAATTAAAAAAATCAAAAGACTCCCACTATTAGTGGGAACAAAATCAATAGCATATCAGGTTCTGAACCATGAAGGTCTTTAGAGGTGACAGCTAGCACTTTGAATTGACCAAAAAGTCAACCAGCGAGCCATGTGTCTCTTGAAGTATTGCTTTTATATAAGTAAATTAGATGGGCACACATAATTACTTGAGTTGCCACATTCTGGAGCAACTGTAGCTTCCAAATATTATTCAAAGCTAGGCCCATGTACTATAAAACACATTGAAGTAGCCTTATCGAGAGAAGATTAAGAGATGGACAACTATGAGTAGGGCCTCCTCTTCCAGAAGGAACTATAATTGATACAGTAGATGGAGCTGTATAAAGACCATTCTTGAGTCTATGACTTCAGGAATGTTCCCAAGTTACAAGCCAGTTTTATCCAAGGTAACACAACCCATTCAGAACTAAAGATGATATTTCTCTAAAACTAGATGACTTCTGAATCCAAAATCACATCTAAGAAGCATGCCTGGCAAAGTAAGAATAAATCTTGCTAGAGTATTACTTACTGTGACTATAGTCATTGGGATTTCTGATGACTTGTTTATAATTTATGATATACCTGATCCCAGACAATTAGGGTTTATTCAACAAATCATAATTTAACAAATATTTGCTTAGCAAGAATGTGAGCTAATTTTATGGCAATTTTAAACACCTATACCTGGCCATTATTTTCACAAACATTTTATTTTTATTTTGCGTTTTATTTTTATTTAACTGTATAGCACATACGATACATCTTGTCAACTTCTTAGTGCATTTGATTAAGCTCCTTTCTTCCATAACTGGATAAAGGCTGGAATTTTCTGAGCATGGGCATTCTCTCTGCCAAAAGTTTCATCTCCCCCGCCCCGCCCCCCAGCATTGTTTGTGACAAAGTGACAACATTGTTTTTATACAAAATGTAGTAAGTCTCCTTGCTGAGTTATGATGACGTTTCCTTCATGTTTTTCATTTTTTAAAGATGTTTTCGCATCCTTCATAACAGGTATTGTGAAAAGCCTACTGATGAAACATCTCCTTTTCTTGTACACCTTCTAAAGCTGTTGGAACTTTAATAAACAAACAAACAAAACCAACAATGAAGAATATTAAAGAGATAAAGATATCCATCTTCTCTCATAACTGCTTGAGCTATTCTTTGGATAAAATAGCACATTATAATACAGGTAGTCCTCTACTTGCAACCATAATTGAGCCCAAAATTTCTGTTGCAAAACAGTTTATTTATTTATTATTTATTATTTATTTTATTTCTATACCGCCCTTCTCCCGAAGGACTCAGGGCGGTGTACAGCCTAATTAAAAACACAAAGCCAGACAAAATTTAAAAATTATTAAAATTATTAAATAATAGGCCCAATTTATAAAACCCCAAATTTAAAATCCCATTTAAAACCAATTAAAATCTTTACATTGATAGCCCAGCCTGGCAGAACAACATGGTTTTGAGGGCACAGCGAAATACACGGAGATCAGAGATTTTACAAATTTCTGGGGGCAGTTCATTCCAAAGGGCAGGGGCTCCCACAGAGAAGGCCCTCCCCCTGGGTGTTGCCAGCCGACATAATTTGGCTGATGACACCCTGAGGAGACCCTCTCTGTGGGAGCGAACTGGCTGGTGGGAGGCTACTGGTGGCAGAAGACGGTCTCGAAGGTATCCAGGTCCAATGCCATGGAGCACTTTAAAGATGGTAACCAACACCTTGAATCGCACCTGGAAGACCACTAGGAGCCAGTGCAGCTCGCGCAGGAGGGGTGGGCACAACGAGTTGCACCCATAACCACCCACGCGGCCGCATTCTGGACCAGTTGGAGCCTCCGGGTGCTTTTCAATGGAAGCCCCATGCAGAGAGCATGAGCATGTAGAGAAAGAAAGTTGTTAAGCAAGACAGTTAAGTGAGTTTTGCCCTATTTTACAATCTTTCTTGCCACCATTGTCAAGTGAATCGCTGCAGTTTTAAGTTAGTAACAGGGTTGTTAAGTGAATCTGGCTTCCCCGTTGACTTGTCAGAAAGTTAGAAAAGGTTATCACATGACCCCAGGTCATTGCAACTGTTGTAAATACATGCCAGATGCCAAGCATTTGAATTTTGATCTCATGACCATTGGGATGCCAGTCATAAGTCATTTTTTTCAGTGTCATTGTTACTTAAAATGATCACTAAACGAATGGTTGTAACTCAAAGACTATTTGTATGATGCTAAATTTGTTGAATCAAATATTGCCTTACATAGATAATGTTTATTTCTTCCTGAATATGAATAAAACAGTGTTTTGTTTTCAACTAAAAAAATGGAGAAATTAACTAGAAGAATCAGGAATAAAATGTTATGATGTGGAAAGTTCCAGTCCTGGGTGCATGCCAACCAACAATATTTCATTTTTCCCCCCTATGAAAGTCATTTATATCTCAGTGTAGGTAAGAAGAAGTTGCCATTTCATGGCTTCAAAGTTCTTTCCCACCATATATAGGTCTGGATTCCTCTTCCTGGACTAATACTTTTCTTGTGTATAGCTAGAATGGCTGCATTGTGTGTGTGTGTGTGTGTGTGTGTGTGTTTTCTGATGACACACTGCAGCAGATTTAGCACAGCTAGAAAAGGTCATTTCATATTTTTTCCACAGAATTATTTATGATGCTTGTCACATGACTCACTTCAATGTTACTTTGTTCAGCCACGTGTGTATGTGTAGGTATGTATTTCAGTTTATGACATGCATTTTACAGTAATATTTATACCTGAACCCATGATAAAGAGTATGAATCAAATGAAAGTCAGGTCCACCTGCATCATAATTCCTTACGCATTTTTATGCTCTGTTGATTAAGCCTTGACTGACTTCAGCACACTCATCGTATTCTGAGCAACAACCACATACAATCCCATATGGGCAACAGCTACACGTAATGCTATTCACAAGGAAGAAAAATTGGGAAACTATATATTGGTACAAGAAGCCATGGATATTATGGGGTGAGAGGAAGGGAGAGAGAGAAAGAGAGGGAAGAGAGGGAAGGAAGGAAGGAAGGAAGGAAGGAAGGAAGGAAGGAAGGAAGGAAGGAAGGAAGGAAGAAAGAAAGAAAGAAAGAAAGAAAGAAAGAAAGAAAGAAAGAAAGAAAGAAAGAGGCCTAAAACCCTGCTAAGCCAGTTTTAAACCTGCCAGCTGGTCACTCTTCCCTAGCTGAGTGTATTTAGAATAACTTGGCATTAGCAAGTGGGTGTGGATCATTTCCATAGAAACAATCCTCAATGGGCAGCATTGACACTTTGAGATTGCCTCCTTTCTCCCAGCATGCTATCATATTAACATGAACATTCAAAAGAGTTTCATATGCCTGTGCCAGGATCACAGGTGCAGAAACCTACCAAGGCTTTTCTTTTGGGTTTATACCAATTCTCCTATTTCCCCTAAATTCACACCTAGTTAAATTCAATCTCATAGTTAAGCAATTATTTGGAATTTTTTATTTGCTTTCTTTAGTTCCAAAGATAGCAATTGTGTAATCATAAGGAACCAGTTTTTTTATAAATGTAAAATATTGATTGTCAGCTGATTGTCATAATTTTGGATTCTACCCAATGTTGAAATTTCAATATTTGCTTGACATGGAAAGATACTTTGAAATGATCTATTTTTAAAATTTGGGGGGACTTTTGAGAAAAGAATCCTAATTATCATTTGGGTAATTGAATATTTCATTTCTTGCATAGCACCAACAAACACAATTAAAAAAAAAAAGATGTAAAAAGAATTTACAAACAAATTCAATAATTGCATGAAAAATTATCACTGAATTAGGTAAACACCAGCAGCAACAATATATTGTCCCTCTATGCTAATTCAGACATGTATATTTTTCCAGTTAGTTTGAAGTAAACTATTACTACATTTAATAAAATGCTTGTGCTTAGAGCCACAAAGCTATTCTCTGGTACAACATGGATTTGTATCTATTCCACATTCGCAATATGGCACATCAAACATAATGATCTTTAAAACCCACATTAAACAAGACTTTATTGTATCAAAAAATATCTAGGCCACCCAAATCCCAGGTCATGTCCTCCTAACTTCAAGAGCCTTTTATTTCTCAGCAGCACCCACTCTTTCATTCAAACTAAACAGCAAGCTGCGAAATGTAATTTAGATAGACCCAATCCACCTCTTTCTTTTGCATCTTGTAACACCTTATATTTAATTTGTGGTTTATTTCCCCTGCCATACAAATTTAGACATATCATTTTACCATTCTTTAAATGGTGCATCAGTTGTCAAAACAGGTATTGACTGGAATAGAAACATCATTATAATCCAGACAGTTTTCCCTGACCAATACCCTCTAGATGTTTTGGCATTTTATAACTCCTTTCATTCTCTTATTCATTGGTCATCAGCTACATCAACTTGGCATTTTGTGTGACCCAATTCATCTGGAGAGAAGCAGGCTTGAGGTTGAGTGACTTAAGCAAACTCATTTGGTGAAATGTGACCATTGGCCTCATAATTCTTCCTTAATGATTTTCCAGCTAAACATCAGTTTTGTAATTAGTTATCAGCTTTACTTTGGAGTGCACACCAAATGATCTTTCTTGAGAAATCATAGCAGATAGGCAGGGGTTCCTGGCAATGTTTATTAAAACTGTGTCGGCTTTTTGCTTGAGGCCAAGTAGATAACTTGATCGTACAGACTGAAAACAGGATCAGTTCCAAGCCTGAAGGCAAGGTTTATCTTTAGGTAGCTGGCAAAGGCAGCAACATAGATCATTAATCTTAATTAATTAAACACATGAATAATTTTGTTAATGCAGAAATAGAACTAGCCTTATTACCTAGGCCAGTCTTGGATATGGGGGAAGTGGGCTAGTCATTTTCTCTCAGATTTGGTATTAGAAAGGTTTTGACACCTCCAGTCTACCAAAGGCCTCAACTCTAATTGGCTTTCTCTATACTTGGACTTCAATGTAATTATCCCTGGAGATGGAGACTGTAAGTCTGGGCATCATCTTTCCTTTTGTATGGTTCTTCTGCAATACAAAAGGAATTCAGTTGAATGTTTATTTTCCTTCCCTACAGAATAGATTACTTGAATTTAACTCACAGCAAAAAGCTTTGGCAAGGCAACATATGCATCTCATCACATCAAAAAGCACAGAACCAACCCCCCCCCCCCCCAAGGCATTTTCTGTCAGAAGCAAATATATGACCATCCATTTTAAAAGCAGGTGGGATTGTTCTCTATTTTGTGTCCCCCCCCCCCCCGCAACCTCTTTGTAATACATTGCCCGGATGCTAGAATCATTTGATAGAGGGGGTAACTTTGGGACAGCCGAATGTTGCACTTAGAAAAAGAGCCAAGAACAACAGTGGATATGGCAGTGCTGCCATGATGTCATGGGGTAGGTGGAAGGGCCTGGTGGCTCAGCAGACTGATAGCATTGTGATTAACACCAACTGTCTGCAATTACTGTAAATTCGAACCTCACCAGGCTCAAGGTTGACTCAGCCTTCCATCCTTTCTAAGGTAGGTAAATTGAGGACCCAGTTTGTGGGGGCAATAAGCTGACTTTGTATAAATATACAAAAGTATGAAGGCTATTGCTTAACGCATTGTAAGCCACCCTGAGTCTCCGGAGAAGGGCGGCATATAAATCAAATTAAAAGGAAAAAAAAAGGAATTAAATTATTCACCTTTTTCAAATACTTTTCTTTGTAGGTTTTGCTTTCTTTATTCACATCCCATTGGGGAAAGAAGTTATTTAGCCGTTTGAAAGCCAACTAATGGGACAATCTATTCTTGCTCTGAAGATGCTCATAACTCAAGAAGGAATTATTCTCCGTGTGGTTCTTAATTTTTCTTACTACTTATTTACAGGTTTCCTGGCTGCAATTCATCCATAGAGTTGGTTGCCTCCTTAGATTGTTACTAAAGCTTCCTAATTTGCTTTAGCGATCTCATAGATATAGGCATGCCTGAGTCTAGTGAATTCCCATTATCCACTGAGTCACAGAAATTGACTGTTGTAAGATGAAGAGCTGGGCTCAGGAGGCCTAAGGGACTATTTTCCTAGTTTGGCTGGTAGGAAAAGAATTTGTGTTCCACCTCTTCCCGTCCTACAGACCTGGCTGTACAGTACAAGGATGATTAAATGCAGTGCTAGTGTCCTGAGTCATAGCAAAGTGCATATGAACTTTCTTCTGAGGTTAGGGTTCAAGATGAAAAGGAGAGAGGTTTTAATGAATACCTGCAGAATTGTTCTCCAAAAGCTTCTGGCCAATTGTCTCCTCTGCATGTTGTTAAAGCCTAATAGAACGCTTAGTAGATATAATAAGATTTGGAATTAACCTGCACAAAAATATTAAAGCACAGTTAAATATCAAAGTCCATGTGTAACAGGTACCTATGGCTTTCATTACAGATATAGGAATATTTATCTCTTTAGCACAATCTGAATCAACATTACTACCAAGAGTAACTAGGATGTTTAATTGAAACATTTTTTTTCCAACTTTTTCTCTTGAGCTACCTGTTTGTGAAAAAAGCAGGATTCTTTTACAGGCACTCTGGGGAGAGACAATAAGTCCACCTCAAATTTATTCACAGTAAAGATCTTCTGTGTTTCCTGCAGAATACACAACAATCCTTTATTGGGGGGGAATGTGTAGCTCTGGGACCCCCAGTGTAAGCCCTGTAAGCACCTGAATGTTCACTGATATATATTGTAAGTTCCTAGCCCCAGAATTAAGGGTTAGCCCTCTGGCATTACAATGCTTCTGGTGCCCAAAAAGAAAAAGAAAAAAAGATGGGTGCTGAAATTTCCATGTTTTGAAAGATGATTATCTGTCTTCAAAAAAATGGGAGGAAAAGGAAATATGAGTAATAGGGACCATCCCATTGGGATGGAAGAGAAGAATCTAAAAATGTGGCATATAGCATTCTGGAAAATCAGTCTATAATGTGGCCCCAATGTACCTATTCTGTGAATTGAGACACACACCAACACCCCTTTTAACCTTTCACATATTTTATCGGATTTATATTTGACCGTTAAAAGATATTTTTCATTTTTCAGAAAATACAGAATGTGTATGGTTTCTAACAGACTAAATTACACTTACTGTAGAAGTTATCATTGTTTAAAGACATGGAATAAAACCCCAAATGCTGCTGTACTGATTGACTCAAACAATAACCCTTAACTGTTTCTATTGACCCAAACCGTCTTCCATTTACTTTTATTAGTATTACTAATTTAGTATTTATTTATTTTTTTGAAATAGTCTTGCTAAAGTCAATAGTTCCCTTCATTTCTCCACTCATCATTAATTAAAACCATGTTTCCATTCTAGCCTAGGAGGCTGAAGTGCCTCTTCAACCAAATTCTTGGGAAATTGTACTGCTAAAATTAAGAACATTCTTCAATACCTTATTCTGGAAATTTTTATTTATTTATTTATTTATATGCCGCCCTTCTCTGGAGACTCAGGGCGGCTTACAAGGCATTAAGCAATAGTCTTCATTCTTTAGTATATTTTATACAAAGTCAGCCAATTTACAGATATTCCTTCTTGAATATCTGCAGAGGTGTTCCATTTATACCAGAAGGATACCATCCAAGACCTTCAGCCTGGAGGATTTCATCCTTTCTAGCCAACTTGCTTTGGAGTGTTTGGAATAGCACGTGCTTCCTGTCCTTCACAACAAACAAGCCAGGGAGCCACACTTTATCATGGTGGAAAAGATTAACACTGAGCAGTATGCAACTTTTACAGAGCTCTTGTAAAACTTTCCAGTATCTGTCCTCAAAACATCCCTCAACTGCTTCATTTCCACTGGTGTAAGTGGGAGGAGAGGAAAACATTTTATCTTAGGTCAGCAAATTAATCAGCCTCAAGTGTCAAGACTGACTGACAACAGCTCTTTGGGGATTAGGAAAATTACCTCTCAGGTACACATCTCCTATTGTAGTTGTTCTTTTTTAAATGGGAGATGCCAGCAACTACAGTATGATGATCTGTCCCCCTTATTTTGAAAAAAAGGAAGATTGCCAGAGAATTAAAAAAAAAAACTACATCCGAGGTATTTTCCTGGATATTAATGAGCATGAAAATTATTATAAGAGACAATAAAAGGAAACTACTACAAGATGGATGAAGGAATTTCCTTCTTCCCACATAGCAGCTTATTGAATCCGGATTTTACAGTTGTGTACTTTGGGCTGCTCACCTTAGCAGTCACAGTCAGTACATGAACCACGCCCAGATTTTGTGAACAATTTGGTCATTTTTCTTCACGTCTCTCTCCAGCTTTGAAAACAATTGCCTCTCATTATGTGAGGATTACCAGATCTGGGTTGCAAAAATACAGACTGTGAGAAAGCAGCAGTGTTGATCTAGTGATCATCCACATTTTTGCAGTCCCCATCAGATACAGGGACTTACAATTGGTCACTTAGTGACTACTCAAAGTTACAACAGATCTAAAGACTTATGATCTGGAGCCACAGTTAAAACAATACTGTATTTTTTCAAAAAATAAAAATATATTAAAAGGGAGAACCATATAAAAAGAGCCATGGTAATGCAGTGGTTATCATGCAGCATTGCAGCCTAATTCTGCTGACTGCCAGCAGTTTGGCAGTTCGAGTCTCAGTGGCTCAAGGTTGACTCAGTCTTCCATCCTTCCGAGGTCAGTAAAATGAGGGCCCAGATTGTTGGGGGCAATATGCTGACTCAGTAAAGCGCTTAAAGAGGGCTGTAAAATATTCTCAGTAGTGTTACTTCAGTAGTTTGGGTTTCCCACTTGCTTCTATTAATTGAGCCCTTGACTTCAGTGGACAAAGAGAACAGGGAGAGAAAAACTATATTGATAAGAAGATTCAATGATAAGAAAGGAGGATTTAAATGAAATTGTACCCAAGGATTTTCAAGAGTTTAAAAGAGTTATGAACATACAATCTACAATTTCTGGAAATTGTAGCCCAATGACCTTCTCCCCCCACCCCACCACCACCACCACAAAAACATTGGAGAACACAGATTGGTATTCACACATCGATGTTATGATGGTATATAAGCTGTATTCTTTAACTGTGAGTGTTGGAAAAAAGGGTTTTTATCCTTCAAAATGTATTTCAATGAAAAGATTGCTGAATAAGCCTGACTTTGGGTTTTGCAATATACTAACTGCATAGCTGGTGGCAAGGCCTGGAGAGTACAGACAGGATGGTATTTAATTAAAGGGATGAGAGGCTTCAGGCACAGGTAGGACTATGCATACTCCATTTTCTCAGTCATTTACATATTCAGAAAGCAGGGAATTTCCTCGGTTTTCCCAGATACTTGATCTGGTGACCTTCACAACCTTTGGGGGAGTGTCAGTGCCAAGGCCCTAGAGCGGGTGGCAGTATTACTATGGTAATTTTGCTTATAAACTAATGAGCAAAGAGGCTTGGCAGAATTTCAGATTGTGTCAGGCAGCCAGCAATCATTGTTTGTGAAAGGAATTTTCACACAAGGCACTCAAGGAACAAAGCTTGCTAGCCATAAAGAGTACATGAAGACCACTTAGGAACTCTGTATTTTTTGAATCACCATGGCTCAGCAATGGACCAGCACATGGATAACCTTGGTCTGGCTTAGAAACTAAGCAGGCATAGTTTTAGGTGATATTTGTTTGAATTCCTCTAGGGCAAGTGTATCTCAAACTTGATAACTTTAACATAGGTGGACTTCAACTATCAGAATTCCTCAAGCAGCTATTAATTCTGGGAATTGAGGCCTTGCCACCAGCTATGCAATTAATAGGTTGCACATCTTAAAGCTGCCAAATTTGAAAACAATGCAGGGGTAGTCACAGTGTCATCACGTGACGCATCGTGACTTTTTTCCCCCTTCGCTAAACTGGGCATGGGCATGGCCAGCGCGTGATGCATCCAGCCTGCTGGCTGCGAGTTTGACATCCCTGCTCTAGGGAATACAAGGACCATAGGCTCCATGGGGAAGCTGAAAAACATCCTAGAAGAATGTAAAGGTAACTTGCTTCCATGCTGCTAGTGCATGGACATGAAACCATCATGAGTGGAGCATGACTCAAATAACATGTTACCTTTTCAAATACAACAGAAAGAAAAAATGCAACAAATATAGAAAGGGAGACAGGCAGAGAGAACATTACTTATTGTAAGCCTCCTTGGGTTACCTCTTGAGTTGCGTATAAATTTCATAATAAGGGGGAAATACCATGCCGTTATGGCAGACTACAGATTTTGGTATACGATTTATATTTATATTTTTCCTCTTTCCACCCCATCCCTTTCTCTTTTTGTACTAGTTACAAGTAAATTGATACATATCAGCTAGGATGTACAAACCTTAGTTGAATTCAAACATTTTGATGATTGACAATAGGAAGCACTAAAAGATATGCATCAGAGATGGTGATCTAAGGTGAATCTAGGGCTTGGAGGGCAAGCCCTCCAAGCCCTAGATTCTTCTACCTTCCTGTCAAAGGATGATTTATTATTTGCCAAGCTACAATAGTAAGGGTCTAACTGTAATGTTTTCCACTGAAATGAATAGAGATAGTGTATATGTAAAACTTAGTACTTAATTTCTATGCTGTTTTATAGTTCAGACAGTATTCAAAGAAGGTAAAACATCCATCAATTTGTCCACAGAGGATGATAATCAGTGACACATCCTATAATGCTGCAAATACTAATTTCTTTAAGCCCTGGATCAGATATAGACAGTGTATCACAAAATTATAGCAGAAAAGAGGAAGTATAGAAATCCTTCTACAAATACAGTAATATTTTCCACTTTGGCATTCTGACTACACTTTGGGAAAAGAAAAAGACTGCTTTTTTGGATATTTTCTCTACAGAAAAAGTTGCCTGAAGATAAAAAAACTACAAGAAACTAGGAACTGGTAAGGTACAATCCTGACTCTGTAATATATTAATTTCTGGGAGGGAGGCCACTATCATTATTAACATGGGCAGGCATTAATATAGATAGGTAGGGAGTGACCCTGTAGTTCAGGGGTCCCCAATTCCCGGTCTCCTGCATGCCAGAAACCAGTCCAGAAACCAGAAACAAGTGAAGCCCCATCTGCGGGATGCAGGCAGCACATGAAACCACCCACCCTCTGGTCCACAGAAAAACCTCTTTCCATGAAACCAGTCCCTGCTGCCCAAAAAGTTGGAGGGCTCTGCTGTAGTTCACTTGGTCTCCTTAGAATCTTTTAAAAAGATCTCTGATTTGTATGTTGATATAATACCTTCTTTTCTTGTCGCCTTTGGGTATGTAGAAATGAGACAATGGGTGGGTAGATATAATCTTATAGATATTGTTGCATTATAGCAGACCTGGCTAACAGTGGGAAAAATGAGTAACAAAATACAGATTCACCCAACTTTTCTGGATCCAAATATCTAAGAACATTGGAATGTGAAGTCCAAGATATGTAGTGGGCACCAAGAGGTAGAATGCTGCCTGGGGGTGTTGCTGGCCTGACATTACCTTTCTAAAAAGCTCTGATGCAACTCTGATCTGCTTTGTTTGTGATCCAGTCCTTGCCAAACAGAATGGAAGCGGAAAGTGGACTATTGATACTTCCCCACCCAATGTGCTGTAAACATTGCTTGGGAGGGAATCATTACACCATCTCCCAATCCTTTATATCTGCAGATGCAAGCACACATACACAGGTCTTTGGGAGGTCATGAATGGAGAGAGCACAATGTGCAGAGTCCCTGGAGTTATCTCCTCCATCCCTAACAATGCTTGGCTAGTTGCCATTCCAAACTGCCAAATGAAGACGTCCTTTTCATCTGACTGTTTGCTTAGCCCCAAACAGCTGTTGGCTGCAAACTGATCAAGGGGCATTCTAGGCCGGTGCTTGTTGAGGGCAGGAGAGGGGTGGGGAGGGGGGAGAGAAAGGGTGTCCTTTTTCAGCCCTCAGGCAGAACTATAGCACTTGAGCAATAGTTTTTAGAAGTAGGCAAGAATTCACAAACAACCAAGGACGAAAGGCCTCATCCAAGATAGCATGATGCTCAGGTTCAGGGGAAAGAGAATGGGCACACGACAGAGCTATTCCTTGGGAGAGAGCCCAAAACAGCTACAAACCCATCCAGGGATGGCCAACAACTTGCCAACAGATATTTTGAACTCTCTGAGAAGTTCTCTCTAGAGCATTTTTAAAAGCAGAACAATAAAAGGTATTTTTACATGAACTCTGCCTTCTGTCCTATTAAAATGCAAAGCGATAGTGGGGGTGCACTATCTGCTGCCCTCTTGGCCTCTCAAAAGTTCTTCTCTCTGTGAACTTTCCCACTATGTAGGAAAGAAACTCTCCACACAGCAGTAGTGGGTTGCCCCCGGTTCGGACCGGTTCGCAAGAACTGGTAGTAAATCCAGTGGGAGGCTCCGCCCACTGACCCCGATGTCATCAGGAAGCTTCTGCACATATGCACACACAGAGGCCCATTGAGAACCGGTAGTAAAGATAACTACAACCCACCCCTGCCACACAGGGGTCTCCGTCAAATCAGAACAATAAGCAGAGTCACAGAGAATCCTGAGGCACCTTGAAAGATTGTATTTCATATTCCACAGTCCATTTCATCATTATGTGTAAAGCATGATTTTGAGGAAAGTATCTATACACGTATAGTTGGATGTGTATAGGAAGGGGAAGAGTGAACAAAGAAACAAATATGGAAGGTACAGAACAACAACTATTGTTGCACTCCAAAACTACTACTGTGTGGATATGATATTATTCTTTTATTAATCATCAATTCAACACATTTAGTGTAGTAAGAAAACTTGGCAGTGTTTATTTAATTTTTAGGAAGCAGAGTTTCTTACATTCTACTTCAGCTGTTTCATAAGAAAATGGAGTTTTTCTAGTGGGCACTTGAAAAATGCCTAGACAAATTGAAGTGTTCCTCACTGCTTTTAATATATTGCCATTTCTAATGTCAGATCTTATGTATATTTATCAATTTTTGTAGGAACTGTAAAGGATACTTTATGTATATCACTATAAAAAATCGTTGCTGACAGGATTACAGAGCTTTTTTTTTTAACTGAAAACAGCTTCTGAGGAAGACCATGGATGTGTTCCCAATATCTTTCATTTATTATGGTTGGGAAGAAAGGTCATTTGAATAACTCTAAGGATATTATCCTTACTGAGATAATAAACCTGCCTAGGATTGTACCATTTCAAAATGCTAGGAGGTAGTGACATATAATCCTATACACCTACAAGTGGTTCAGGCTTGGAACATTCACCCCATTTAACCCCATTTGTAATCTTAAGTTTTAGGATTGTACCATTTCAAAATGCTAGAAGGTGGCTACATAGAGTCCAATACCTACAAGAGAGTCAGGCTTGGAGTATTTACCCGACTGAACCCCATTTGTAATCTGAAGTAAAAACTGAAAGTGAATAATTCCACAAAGGTCTCTAGAGCTGAACTATAAATAGGCTGGATTTGATAAGCAAAGAAAAACAGAATGTCACTATGTCAATGGGGTAACTGATAAAAAAAATAGCTCTTTGGATATGATAAGGTTCAAGAGTTGATAAATGTCATTCTGAAAGCAGTGAGAAAGAATCCCACAGGAATCCAGAGAAAAATAGAGGAGGGGGGAAGCAACTGTGCACCGGGGCGGGTTTCAAAACCCATTGCTACCGATTTGCTCATGGGTGCGTGTGCACTCACGTGTGCACGTGATGCTTCTGCACATGCACAGAAGCATCCGGGCAGGTGGGCAGAGCCTCCTGCCGCCGTCGCTACCAGTTCGCCTGATCCGGGGAGAACCGGTAGCAATCCACCACTGCTGTGCACCCTCACATACAATCCGTTTTAGGAAGCCCTACCCAGCAGAGAATGTTTAAGACCAACTATTTGATGGAACAAGACCAGTAGTGTCTTGTTCTTGCAAACCGGTAGTGGAAATTTTGAGTAGTTCGGAGAACCAGTAAATACCACCTCTGGTATTTACCACCACCCACCCACCCAATCTATTCGCTGCCTCCCGAGTCCCAGCTGATCGGCTAGAAGAAAAAAAACTGTTTAAACTCTTGCCACGGCATTTCAAAGGGCTGCCCTACAGCTGATCAGTGGTAAAAGGTAGTGTGGTAGTAGACCAGTGCACTCCAAAAACAAATGGGAAGACTGGTGCACTCCAAAAACAAATAGGTAGACCGGAACACTCCAAAAACAAATGGGTAGAGAGGTACGGCTCTGCAAGCAGTTAGACCAGCAAGCCTGGTAGACCAGTAGCTCTGGTAAATCCTAAGGAATTGTCACATGACCATCAAACCATGCCCACAAAATAAGCCTGGTAGTAAAAAATTTTAGAACCCACCCCTGAACAAGACTCAAGGCATTCTCTCTAGGATTCCCTTTCTTATGGAAGATTTTCTCTCAAGGAATGTGTAGGTGAGTTCCTCATTTGAAATTTAAAGATCTTTTGAAACCATCCTGTTTCAAAGGGCTTTTAACTTTTAATATGGTTATTTCGACATTACTGTTGTACTGAACCTGAGGTGCTTTTTCCAAAAGGCAACTGGACTTTCTTGGGGGGTTTTTTTCTTTGAAAATGATTTGCTTCTCATCCAAGAAGCTTCTTTGGTTCTAACTGACTGGTGGGGACTGGAAGGATTTATATCGTTTTGTTGTGTTGAAGTTTTATTGCTTTAAGGATCCTTTATATGATGAATATATTCGTGGATCTTGTTCAAAATGTAAGTACTAATATGGTATTTTACTTTATATTTACTTTATATTTGCATTTTGTCCATTGCCTTAGGTCTGACCCTGCTCCAAAAAGTTAACAGCTGTATGAAAAAATAAAAATGCCTTTTATGTCCTCCATATAGGGACATATAGGGGCATATATCCTAATTTAACTGCAGTGGCTATGCGCAACCAAAGAGCTTAAATATTCTTGACAATGGAATTGGTGCAACAAGAAGTTTCTCATTACTTCTTTTACCTCTTTTCTTTCTTAAGATCAACATGGAAACAGAACCTTACATTGGAAAGATGCTGACTGTTACCAAAGAACAAGCCAAGTGTCAAGCGTTGTGAAACTCATAATTAGTTTGAAACAGAGGATTGTCTGGTTCCAATATTACCTGGTGAATGTTGAGCTGAATTTGTGCTGGGGTTAATGCAGTTAATGAGGCTGAGATTAAACCTCACATTGGTCATATATTTAGCATCAGGCTACACATTACATAAATGCTGTCATATGGCATTCTATGATTTTAAAAAAACTGCAAAAATAACTGCAGGGGCATTTGATTATGGGGATTAAGGCCATATTTCCATCTGATGTGGAAATATTTTTTTTCTATGCTGAGATCTCCAAAAACTGCTGACAGTTGATTCCATCTGCTCACATGTACAATAGTCCTGACTGATTGCTTTCTCAGTTCTGCTATATACAATGTTAATAAAAGCACAAGATAAAATTCTTCAATTAAAAAATAATTGGACCTTTCCCCCTCCCGTAAAATACACAGGTTTGCTGTAATTTATCAAAATAATATTTTCACTACTAAAACACTATATCCCTACTTGAACACCTTTCAAATGTGTTGAACTACAATCCTATTATCTCTTACATCATCTATTTTTTCTTCTGCAACTGGAGATAAAAGATGAGCCATGGTGGCGCAGTATTGCAGGCTAATTCTGCTGACTGCCAGTGGTTTGATTCTGACCGGCTCAAGATCCTTGACTCAGCCTTCCATCCTTCCAAGGTTGGTAAAATGGAGACCCAGATTGTTGGGGACAATATACTGACTCTATAAACCACTTAGAGAGGGCTGAAAAGCAGAGGTTCCCAACTTTTTTGGCTTTGTGCACTTATCCGCCACTTGCGTGGCTCAGTTACCAATGAACCAGAAGAGGTTCCCAACAGATCAGGGGTTAGGAACCCCTGCTGTAAAGTACTACTAAGCAGTATATAAGTCTAAGTGCCATTGCTATTGCTATAAACCAGTGGTGGGTTGTCCCCAGTTTGGACGGGTTCGCAAGAACTGGTGGTAAAACTGGCAGGAGGCTCCGCCCACTGACCCGGACATCATCGTATGTGATCTGTGCATGCACAGAAGCTTCTTACTTACTTCTTTACTACCAGGCGCGATGCAAACCGCTAGTAAAGGTAAATAGAACCCACCCCTGCTATAAACCCAGATAAAAATCATAGGCATCTCTTACTGTGTGCAGTTGGGGATCAGGAAAATATCTTGTTATTTTAAGAACTGATGTTAGGGATTTTATATCTACACAATTTTACTTCTTTTTTTTTTAATGACAGTTTTACCCCAGTTTAAATTTTTCTTTCATTGGGTCATGCCTCTTGTTTTCTCTTAGTAAATTATGCACACTTTCATTGTTTTTTATTATTTATTTTAGGTTATCTGATCAGTGCCAAGGAACAACTATTGATCAGGCTCCAAATGAAATTAATCATTCAAGTAATAGAAATATTTAACTAAATTTATTTTCATTTCTGTTTCTGAAAACTGTTGCAAGGAAGACTAGAGGATAGTTTCACGTAACTATTGCAGCTTAGTTTTAGCCTTCGTGAAAGTTGGACGTTGAAGAAGCAGGATAAGAAGAATATTGACATTTCTGAACTTTTGTTTTGGGGAAAGCTTCCGAGAATATCATGGAAAACCAAAAAATAAACAAACAAACGTATCATCAAACAAATCAGCCCACCAATCTCACTTCACATACAAATGACCAGGTTCAAATTAACTTATTTCAGCCACTTCACTAAGTAAAGATCTAGTTCTCTGAAGAAGATTCAAAGGCTGGGAACTCTATTATAGCATACTATTTTAAGACTATCATGTACTCAAACACATATCGTGATTTCCATAGCTGATTTCAAACAACTCAATAAAATAAAGCCAAATAAATTATATTGAAATCAATGTTTAAGCCCAGTCAATGAGGAGTATACAGATAGTCCTCAATTTACCACATTTTGTTTAGTGACCATTTGAAGTTACAACGGCACTGAAAAGAGTGGGTTATGACCATTTTTCACATTTATGATTATTGCAGCATCCTCATGGTCACATGATTTACATTCGGATGCTTGACAACTGGTTCATCGTAATGAGGGTTGCAGTGTCCTGAGGTCATGTGATCATATTTTGTGATCTTCTGACAAGCAAAGTCAATGGGGAAGCCAGATTTACTTAGCAACCATATTACTATGGTTGTAATTTGACAACTGCAGTGATTCACTTAACAAATGTGGCAAGAAAAGTCGTAAAATGGAGCACAACCCACTTAACCAATTTCTCACTTAGCAACATAAATTCTAGGCTCAATTGTGGTCATAAGTCGAGGACTACCTTTACAGCATAAACTGAAGTATTTATTGCATGGGAGCATAATTTTCTCAGAAAAAGTACTGTATTTTTCAGAATATAAGACATACCTTAGTTTTTGGGGAGGAAAATAAGAAAAAAGCTGATTGGCAGATGGATCAGCCTCCCAGAATACCCCCAATCAGCTGTTCCTAGAGGTGAATTTTAGCAACAGGTTCCTTGGTTGCTCTGTGCCTTGCTTTTTTTTTTTTTTTTGCTTTTTTTTCTGCTCCTGAAAGCCTCCGAAACAGAGCTTCAGAAAAAAAGCCTCTTAAACTCTGTTTTGGGGCTTTTTTCTGAAGCTTCGTTTCTGAAACCTCTGTTTGAGAAGCTGGGCGGGGCTATATTCGGAGTATAAGACGCACCCAGATTTTCACCCTCTTTTTTGGGGGGAAAAGCTGCGTTTTATACTCCTAAAAATACGGTATTTTCCTATAAAAAAAGAAGTGAAGATCTTGAGGCTATTTAAACATTGTTGAACTACAACTCTCAACAACGCTGCCATTGACCATGTTCCTGGAAGCTATTGGGAGTTGAAATTCAGCACCACTGGAAGGCCACAATTTTCCCATTCCCACAGTAAGACGTGTAGTTAGGATAATGCCAGTGGGAATGCAATGACATTACATCAGAGAGAAAATTGCCATCTTTGATCTAACATTGAAAACATAGCTGCTCCTATTGCAGATGTAAATTGGAACATAACAACCTGTCATTGTTACCATAGCACTGTATAAGCAACAGAGAGAGTCTCTTTATCGCCCCTTTTATAATGTTTAGTGTTCTCTGTTTAATTTAGCTATTCTGTGACTGCCCCCTAGCTGTTGTATTTTCCCCCATTCTTTACTCAGATTTAACTTATTTTCTAGCATTTGCCAACTACTTGGTAACTGTTGGAATCTAGTACAATAAATAAGGCAAACAGATTGCATGCATGTTTCCATGCTCTGAATCAATCCAGGAAGAAACAAGCATTTTCATCATAATATCAGAAAACTTCAGCATCCCCCGAACCAAATATTCAGAGAAAGATTTTGTGTTTGGGGAATGCAACTTTCAGATTCATTATTTAGGACTGACAACCTAGTTCACTTGTACTACACAGTGATTGTTTTAAACAGATAAAAGAATGTCATGTTCGACATAATAAATCAATGCAGTTAGTATTTTTATTTGGTCTGCTTTTACACCTAAGCATAATACAAATAAAGCAGTAAGAATACAGCACATAGCAAGCCAGCATCAATAATATAAAATAATTATTCATTGTGCAGTGCTCTCACATGTTCTGAACAACAGTTTTTGTTGTTGATAGAGCAATAATTCATTGCATCTGGATCTACCTTCATCAAACAGAGGTCGTGAAAATGGGTTAAACTTCAGTCACCCTACATTGCTGGATTGTCAAAGTCAAAAACAGTTGAGGAAAGCTAATTGAAAGGTTGGGGAATGTAGAATGTAGAATCCCGGTTCCATAGTTGACTTAAAACACCGTTTTCAATCCCCAGAAAAGGTCCCAGAGAGTCTTCCACTTCTTACCCTTCCATCCTTATGCCAATTGTATCTGCTCTGTACCTACTGGCACCGCAGGAAAATAATTCTACATGCTCTAGGATTTCTGGCCAGCACTAATGCCCTTTACAATAGAAAAACAACTAGTGTGCATACTTTTGCTTTATTGTTCACAGGGATCAGCTGGTCCTGGGAAACCACTGTTTCTGTGAAATATCTGCTAGCTAAGTCATGATAAATGCCATTCTTTCTGAGAGGTTATTTACTGAGCACTTCTGGGAGTAGTTGGTTGTTAATGAGGCACCAAAAAGGAGACTGAGGAAGCTGCCAGGAGCTGGAGGAATCCTGCCAGGAGTTTAATGAAGTGTCAAAGAGCCTGGGTAGGAAAACATTGTCCTGGGCTTTGATGGAATATCTACATCTTTGCCTAGGCAATGGAACCTAATTTGCTCTCTCTGCAATGAAAGAGTGAACATATCCCCTGCCTGGAGCAAACACCCTTCAAAAGGCTGCAATTGGAATTAGGTTGAGTACCCACATAGCTAAGAAAAGGAGACTTCTGTCAGGAGAATATCCTCCATATGGAGAAATATGCTATACAAAACAAAGGGAACTGTGATGATCCATTGGGGAAAATAGTCTGAAATAAATAGTTGGGCACCAAAGCAACCAAAGAACCAAAATATGTATATTTCCAGAGAGATTATTATATCCCAATAGCAAAGATCCTAGTAGTACCTCAAAGATTAGGAATTTCAACTTCTACGTCTACCTTCAACATTCTGCACACCTGTCTGGGAAATGGGAAAATAACAAAGAGAAGGATTAAAGGGAATACTGCAGCAGAAATTAGACTTTTGAGTTTTTCAAATACTAACGGTACCGTATAAGGATCATCATCATTTACTGCTCTGACTCAAGTCTTATACATAACTTGAGATTGCAATGCAAGCAGAGATTAATCAAAACTAAACTGTGATTTCATTTTAAGATTTAAGGTTGCCAAATCAAATCCATTCTTAATGTCACTGTGGGAAAGAGCAACAAAGAATTCTGTAACTTGCTCACTATTTTGTGAAATGTCACTTGTTCCTCATAAAGGGATTGCCCAACTAACAATAAACCTTACACTTTGTTTAAAGAAAATGAGTAAAGGCTAAGAAATAAGAGCACTGCTTCTCTGTTCTAGTAAGATTTGATGTAATTGGCAATCTTTTGCAATCTGTAGGTACAAATTAACCTACGGTATTTAGTTTGCAAGGACTTATCTGAATCACCTACTAAGAACTTCAACGTAATGCCAATCAATGTACAGTACCAACTCCTATGTTGCTATTCCCTTAACCTACATAATGGCTGTGGGGAGGGGGGAGAGTTGGGGCTGCAGATATGTTGGACCTCAGGCTTTGTAGCAATCAGAGAGTTGGCTGAGAATTATAGAAATTAAACTCCAATGGAGCAGGTCAAGAACAATGTATTGAATGATTCCAGGAGTATTCAGTAACATAGCTCAATTTTGATAAATTCAGTTGATTTATTTATAGCTTGGAAAAAGTATTATGATATTGCTTCTGTTTACATCTTGGCTGTTGCACTTGCACTTTCTCTTGGCAGCATTAATCTACATAGTTCAGATCTTTGAGTCGGCAGAAAAGTTATAAGCTGCACCGACCCCACTTGCAGTGAGCCCAGGGAGTGATACTGTCCTTGCAGATTTAGTGCAGGATAGTTTCTAGAATCAGCTGATGGATTTCCCAAATAGGGGAAAAACTACTAATAATTCCTCAAAATTATGGCAGTACATGGTTAGAAAACTCCATACATACATGCATTTATTAGATTTATATAGCTGTTCATCTTATGCAATATAAACTTGGGCAGCTCTCAAACAATAATAAAAGCAATAAAAATAAACATCAAAAACTGCATATCCCAGAGGGAGGGACTCAATAGGACAGGTGGATAAAAATGCCAAATCCAGTCTAAACATCTGGCTGGCTGTGTGATGAACAATAAAAACCAGTCAAGAGGGCATAATCGGACCATGGCAAAGGACTGATGTTAACATACCTCTGATCCAGATAATTACATCACAACCCACTTGATCCCATGGATCACTTATACTCCCCCTTTCCTCTAGAATCAAGAATAATTCAATCCTCTTTTCCTTTCTTTTTTTTTCCTACATAAGACTATCAATCTCTCAGATTTTTAAAAAAAAATAAACAATAAAAATGTCTTCTTGACTCCTCTTTCTTAATATTCAAACTTTCTTCTGCTTCTTCCTATGTGTGCATAGCAAACATAGAACATAGCAAAATTTTGCTGAGTTTCTAAAATATTAAAGATAATTGAATATTTATATCATGCTAAGATAAAGCATGTCTGGTCATGCCCAACTCTTGGGTGCAGTGCTCATCTCCGTTTTTTTAGCTGAGGGATCAGTGTTATCCAAAGACATTTCCATGGTCATGTGGCCAGCAGTACTATACGCTGAGGAGCATGGAACACTACTACTTTCCCACCAAAGTGGTACCTATTTATCTACTCACATTTGAATGGTTTCATACTGCTCGGTGGGTAGGAGCTGGGGCAATTAATGGGAGTTCACTTTGTTGTGCAGTACTCATTTCTTGAAGCTGGGCTGTCAACTTTCCAGCTAATGTTGAGCATTTTAACCACTGAGCCATCATGTCCCCCACTTATATTCGGCCAAAGAGGCTGTAGGAAAAAAAATGCCTTTAAAAGCCTCTGGCGATCCCAGCTGAGTTGCCTGATCGTCAGAGGCTTCTAAAAGCATTTTTTTCTGCAATCTTTTAAGGTTGTAGAAAAAATGCTTTTAAAAGTAAAAAAAAAAAAAAAAGTTGGCCACGCCCACCCAGTCACATTACCCCACCACCACCAAGCCACGCCCACCAAGCTGGTAGTAACAAATTTTAGATTTCACGCCTGGGCTAGACCCTTTTAAGTCTAGGTGGGAGATCCCACAGAAGGTTGTGAAAAATAACAAGGATAAGATCCTGTGGGATTTCCAGATCCAGACAGACAGACAAGTACTGGCCAATCAACCAGATATTGTGATAGTAGACAAAGATCAGAAGACAGTGGTGACAATAGGTGTAGTGGTGCCAAGTGACAGCAATATCAAAAAAAAGCATGAGGAACTGGAGAAGGAGGATGTGGAAAATAAAAGCCAAAGTGGTCCCAATATTGATAGAAGCACTCGAGGCTGTGACTCCTAGGCTGGGAGAGTGGCTGCAATAGGTACCAGAAACAGACACACACACACACACACACACACACACCATGAGTTAAACAGATTTGGCTCTTTCTAATCCATGACTACCCTGATCCTAGGCATGTTTTCTTAGAAGAATAATGAAACTTACTCACTAGTAACAATGCATCCTTCCTAGGAGATTTTATTAAAAAAACAACAACAACCCATCACTTCTCCCCCTCCTTCTCTTTCTTCATATGCTAAACTATTTCTACTTTTTTCTTTCATCCATGCATTGCAACACAACTTCCTAAAGAGGCAGAGCTCAATTTGAACAAGGTTTTCTCAGATACAAGTCACGTAGGGCTAATAGACGGGTATGATGGTTCAGGTGCTGAGCTTGTCAGCTGGAAAGACCCGAGCACTGCATGATGGGATGCACTCCCATTACTTGAACTAATAGAACTGCAACTTTATTTGGGAAAAGACCATTTTAATTGCACATGATTGGCATGACTATAGTTTCAGTTTCTATCTCTGATTATTTCTAGCTAAAATAATCTCTGGAAATAGGTTAAAGAAAGATCACAGAGACCTAATGTTTTGGTTTAAAACTAATGATCTCAAACCACAAGACTGACTTAGTTTATTTGTTTACATAATATATTAAAAACCTATTTTGATTTGGTTATGTGTTCCCTGAGAAAAGGCACAATGCATACATTTAAAATATTACAGGTGAGGACACATCTAAAACAAATTGCATCCAAGCTTGAAGAAGGATTGACATACCAGCACAGAAACTACGTACTACAGTAAGTGATTTCAAATAGCCATTACTAGAAATGGGTAAATATTTCCAGCTTAAAAGCCAATCCTTCCCTGAGGGAGCTCCTCCCTCACAACCGCTAGGCAATGTTTCATGGCATGACTTACAAAGGAATACCTGGAGTGATCAAAGACAATTGTTCTCACAATACTTGAAATAAACCAGATTTCCCACAAGGACATTATGACTGACCCCCCCTTAGGACATTCTGACAGCCTCAAATTCTTACTCAGTCTTAAAATAGGAAACTGGCCCATGGGGCACCCATTGCAAAACAACAACAGCAACCAACAGACTTCTGTCCCTAGTCACAGTCACCTAAGGTAAGGAGTAGCAAATCTGAGCAGACTTGACACCCAGAGATTCTGCCCTTGGATGGTATTAGAATAAGTATGATTTTTAAGCCTGTCTCATGCCTGGGTTAGGGACACGCTGAAGGCAACTTCATGGGGATGTTGCAAAACAGAAGGCACCAGGGTGTGTTTGTGGTATTGTGAAAAATCTGATACTGCTGAATGAAACTAAAAGCATTTAATGCAGCATCTTATTTTTCACTGGGGGTACCATGGTGCCTTGGAGATTTGAAAAGAAATAATGCTTGGGTGGCTGTGTAGTTTGAACGATAGATGATGTTATGAATTTATTTTGCTGTTTGTATTAACTGCATGGTTTGTTGCTACTGCAGCTACATGACAAGGAATTCGTTCTCTTAATAGAATAAGGAGCCCATTTGAGGCCAAAAAAAAAAGTAGCAAGTAAATGACACTGGGACAGAGTTGACAGAGAAATTGGCAGAGTTCAAGGTATATTTTCAATGTCTCCCAGATACTTATATTTACTGGCTGCTGTAGAAGCTGATCCATGGCCTGGCCAGTGGGGATGGGACTAGTCATGCAACCTTATCATTATTTTCCCGGAGCAAAGGCTCTTGGGATACCAACAAGAAGTAAAAAATGTTGGGCACACATTCTGTATTTCCTAAGATGGCACCTCTGAACAATTACTATGTTTATATGCCCATATTCAAACGTAAGAGGTTAAGACTGGTTAAATGTGTTGGATGAAGTGCTGGACATAATCTGCAATTATGTCATACAACATCATTAAAAAGATAACAGTGCATGTCATAAAAAAGCAAAAGAATATAGTTTTCTTTATTAAAACCTATCAGATTTGTTTATAGTGCCCCTCCTCACACGATAGGGAGATTTATTTTTTTCCCACAACTAGTATTTCCTCTAAGTACCTCACATATGTGATTAAGTGAGTCATTAGGTATCATTTAAAACACACCTTACTTACATCCTATCTTGTCAGCTGCAACTTAGTCAGTGTGGATACCATTGACAAATGACCAGAAGTTGCATTTAGTATAATCTGCAGCTGGGCTGATAACTGCTTCAAGGTTCAAGGTTTGTATGAAGCCAAAACTGGAAGATCTACGCAAGTTGCCAATTGCTTACTGGGCACAACTGATATTATCTGTTAAAACTCAAAAAAGCTCTAAAAGGATTAGAGTCTGACATCTAAGGGATCACCTTATCCATGTGGGCCAACCCAGTTGTTCAGATCTGTAGGAGAGTTCCTTCAAAGATGCCTCTGCTATCAGAGACACTCCTTTTGCAGTATGGGAGGGGTTATTCTTCTATTTACAATGCCTCTATTTTGGCCCCTCTTCCTTCAGCATTAAGAAAAATCATTAATTCATTATATTTGTCATGAATTACTGATTTTTCTCAATGCTGAGTGAGTAGGGTATCAAATGAATAGGGTATGTGTGCATGTCAAAGAAGTATAAACTGTTCTGAGCATTCAACAGAGTAGAAAAGTAGAGTATACAAGAAATAAATAAGAACAAATCATTTTGCAGATCTTTAACAAGACTGCAAATGGTAAATTCACAACACTAATTTATATTTAAGACCCCTCCCCGCATATCAACATAAAACTAAAAGGGTTTTTTTTTTCTTTTTCCACAAAACAGCCTTGACCCTTGTTAATTTTTATAGAAATTAATGTTCCCATGAATTATCCATTTTTAATGTTCTGGATATAAACATACATGAACCTAATTGCAGCTACTCTGGTTTAAGTAGTAATTTCATCAGAATAAAGTGTCAACTCTACTCTATGGATTAAGTCTCAGATTACTTCTGAATTGGAGCATATGTTAGGTTCGGTCTAAGAACAATACCTAATCAGATCTTTCTTGATTTTTTTTAATTAAAAGGGTAAAAGATGTAGTTATTTGTAGATTTGCTTCAATAATAGCTCTTTTCTTTAAAATACCATTTGATAAAATCTTTCACAATGATATTCATCCTATGTTAAAATGTTGTTTATGTAATACCATGTCCAATTGAATGAAAACATGCTAGGAAGACTTTTTGTTTCCTAAATGTCCAGACACAACAAACCATATGCAGCAGTGACTAAACGATTCAGTTGGTTAATATTTGCTGACTTTTAAAAAGCCATCTTAAGATAATATTGCTTATTTCCGAGTTAAGGCTGCAAAAACAGTTAGTCTGAAATCCACTTTCAATCTTGAGAACACTTTAATTGTACTTGGCAATCCTAGACTTCTATGGAATTGGTTTATTGCATTGAGTTGTAATCAGTAATCTGACTACAAAGTGAGACAGAAATAGCAGAGGTGCTGTAGGTCAACATTAAAGCATGTTGCTTTATGGGCAGAAGGTCTAAGTTCAACTCCTGATACCTCCCAGAATGAGTAGAAAAACTTGTGCCAGAAATTTATTCCTAAGGTTAAAGAGAAGGGGGTTTGAGCCAGTTGTGGGTTCTAATTTTTTTTACTACCGGTTGTGTGGGCGTGGCTTATTTTATGGGTGTAGTTTGGTGGGGGTAATGTGACTGGGTGGGCGTGGTCAACTTTTTTTTTTAACTTTTAAAAGCATTTTTTCTACAACCTTAAGAGGTTGCAGAAAACAATACTTTGAAAAGCCTCTGCCGATCAGGCAACTCAGCTGGGATCGTCAGAGGCTTTTCAAGGCATTTTTCGGCTGAAGAGGTGGTAAAAAAAATGCTTTGAAAAGCCTCTGACGATCCCAGCTGAGCCACGGGATCATCAGAGGCTTTTTTTTTTTACTTTTAAAAGCATTTTTTCAGCCGAAGAGGTTGTAGAAAAAATGCTTTTAAAAGTAAAAAAAAAGCCTCTGATGAGGTGGGCGGGGTAAGCAAGTGGTGACCTGGCCAGTTATTACTGGTTCTCGGAACTACTACAAATTTTTACTACTGGTTCTTGAGAACCGGTGTAAACCAGGAGCAACCTACCACTGGTTTGAGCCCATTCTCATTTGCTTATCAACCAATTTCCTACCCATATTATATTGAAGCAACTGAAATAGTAACACCAGAATAACTTTTGTAGAAAGTGCACAGGGATTACAGAATTACAGAGTTGGAAGAGACCTTGGAGGTCTTCTAGTCCAATCCCCTTGCACAAACAGCAGACTCTATAAAATTTCAGTCAAAAGGCTTCTCCATAAAAAGAAGAAGGTTTTTCTCTTCATAAAAACCTCCAATGATGGAGCACTCACAACTTCTGAAGTTCCATTGATTAATTGTTCTCACTGACAGGAAATGTCTCCTTAATCCAAAGAGATGTTGGGTTTCTCTTTGATAAATTTCCATCCCTTACTTGTCCTGACCCAGGTGCTTTGGAGAATTGACCACCTCCTCTCTGTGACAGCCCCTCAAATATTGGAAGACTGATATCATGTACCATGTCACTCCTAGACCTTCTGTTTGTTACACTACGCATACCCAGTTCCTGCAACCATTCAGGTGAAAAGGCATTGCAGATCCTACTGGTACTACTTTTTCCTTCAACATATCTTTGTGAAAAAGAATTTTCAGCAACTACCAAAACAGCCTGAATACATTGCCATTCTTTAACAAATTTCAATCAAAAGTTGAGGAATATCTGTACTGAAATATGCCATTGTATGCAAGGTTCATACATTCTGTTAAGAAATATTATAGAAAGTCAAGGATATTATTAAAATATGTTGTCTTTCATTAGTCCCTAAATCTCCTCCCTCCTTTTCTTAGAGCCAATGTCCCTCATTAAAAAAAAAAGTATTGTTTATATTCTATGCCCATAAAAGTTTAATAAACATTGGATTTCTAAAACATGCTGGGCTATGAATGACCTTATACTTTAAAGCAAAGTTGATTTTTTTATAGTTATTAAATATGCTTACAGTAGTGCCAGTGTTAGTCCAAAGGGAGGAGCACAGTTCTATTTCTAAAAAATGGAGATAAGCTGCATCTCTGGCATTGTGTGCAAAACCTTAAGCAACCAATAGTTTAAATTCACCTGACTAGCAATTAAATCATGCAGTGGTTAAATAACAAGTTTGTAAAGGTTATTTCTGTTGAATATGCCAGATTTATCCACAGCCAATCCAGAAGAATCTCTGTCTTTAAACTTTATATTAACAGTACACATATAAAGCAACTAACGGTCACATGAATAGTGGTGATATTCATTCTTGCTTCATATATGTGTTCCCCTGATCTCTCCCATTTACTAAATGGAAGGCAAAGGGCTTGGAATCACTTGCACAGGTTCTGGCTAGTTTTGCACTGTTTGTTGTGCAAACAAATGCTTAAATTCATCACCAACTTGGTTTTGATAGAAGCAAATGGAATTATGGGTAAGGAACATAAGAGATGTAGAAGAACTGACAAGATCAGACTTTTCTTTTGTTAACATATGATTGAAATCACATTGGCCTGTTCTAACAAAGAAATAAATCTGAGATATTGTTGGGGGACTGGGAAAGTAAAGGAAGGGACATTAGACATAAACAAAGACAAAGAAAGGGACTCCACTGATAGCTTATTTTATAATTGACAACTCGGCTCAGGTGGCAAGAAAGCCATAAACAAGCATTTCAAATCATTCAGAGAGATTCTGAGTGAATGAAGTCACTGTAAATCGGTCAATGTTCTTCCATTTCTGATTCCGCATGGGGTTGCACTGTCCCAAACAGACCCAATGTGCAAGCTCAGGGATCCTCCTGGATTTGTGGCTCCTGCTCAAAGAGCAGGTGGCAGCAGCAGGGCCTCTGCACACCTCGGTTGGTCCATCAGTTGCACCTATACCTGCACTGGGAGGTCCTGCTCATAGTAATTCACACCCTTGTAACCTCCAGGTTATACTATTGTAACACACTCTATATGGTCCTTGAAGACCATTTGGAAACTCCAACTGGTACAGAATGTTGGCGCCAGATATACAGAATACATAGCACCATTTCTGCATGAGCTGCACTGGTTACTGATGTGTTTTCGGATGCAATTCAAGGTGCTGGTGGTCACCTATAAAGCCCTACATGGCTTGGGACAGACGTACCTGAAGAATCACCTTTTTTTCAATAGCCTCTACTCATCCAGCTAAGTCAAGCAGATCCCATCAGCCAAAGAATTTGGTTGGTGGAGACCAGAAGGCGAGCTTTTTTCATAGTGGCTCCTCCTCTATGGAACATCCTCCCTTCCGAGATCAGAATGGCCCCAACCCTGTAAGCCTTTCACAAGGCCCTAAAAACCTGGCTATGTTCCCAAGCCTTGGTGCTGCTTGTGTCAAGGGCCTCGTTTCCTGGCTATATGGCTAATTGGCTGAATATTTTGCTTTTTGAATTCGATGTTTTTACTGGGTTTTTTACTGTTTACTGTTTTTATTGTTTTAAAATGTCTTTCTGAAGAACTGGTAGTGAAATTTTGAGTTGTTCAGAGAACGGTAGTAAAAATTCTGACTGGCCCCGCCCTCATCTATTCTCTGCCTCTCAAGTCCCAGCTGATTGGGAGGAAATGGGGATTTTGCAGTACCCTTCCCCTGGAGTGGAGTGGGAATGGAGATTTTACAGTATCCTTCCCCTGCCATGCCCACCAAGCCACGCCCACCAAGCCACACCCACAGAACCGGTAGTAAATTTTTTTGAAACCCACCACTGATACACACACACACACACACACACACAAATTTTGGAAATTCCTTTGGTGGTTTCCAAGTTTTTGTTCATTCTTTACTGAATTGTGTGTAATTTTTGTTTCCTTGATCTCCCCCAACCCCCTATTCCTCCGGACCCTGACAGGAAAATACTTAATTCTGTTATTGGTGCTTTGATCCATTCTTTTTTGTTTTATATTTCTGAAGTCCAATGGCTCATCTACACAGCTTTCCTTCCTTGAGGTTGGAAGAAAATTTGTTGGTATTAAAAAAAGAATGCTGTCCTTATTGTGTCTTGGCAACTGCCCTCACACATCTTAATTTATGGTTAGTTTGGGATTGTGGCTGGTGAATGCCCTATTGTCCTCTCCCCCCCCGCCCCCGGCACATGGATTCTGTGTCACCACAAGTTCTCCCCAAAACATGAAGGGATGGATGAACAGCCCTGCCCTGGTAGTCAGGGCTGATAATCACAAACTGCTTTTTAAAAAATTCTACCCACAGGAAGGTTCATGATTAGAACTTTAAAAAAAACTCATGATTTCAAGTCCTGCCACACAAGTCCTCTGTCCATGCAACTTCACTTTCCCATCCAGTTCCTCTTAAGCTATTTATTCTTACAGTTAGCATTTAATTGTTTGGTTTACTTGACCAGTTAAGACAGCATCTTGGTGCCTTGACAGCAATTCTGAATAAAGCGTTGATGTTTGTTATAACTGGCAGATGATTTACATGAAGGTTGATGGGAGATGTGGTGGAACCTTGCTTTTGGGGTTCACCATTTCAAGGGCTGCAGTTTAAAACAGAGGCAAATTTGTTCTAAACTATTTCAGGTTTGGGAGAGGAAAGGGTTAAAGTGTAAAAATGTCCATAATAATGTTTAATAATCCATTATCTATAGATTAATATTTCTTGCAGGAGGTATCCTGGTTGTGTTATTACAGCAATGTATGTTTCTGCAGCATAAAAAGCAGCAGTTCTCCACCGTAGTGAAGCAGTCACTCAGTTATCAGTAATCTTCTATAAATTGCTCTGCAGATATTAAGGGCTGATAGGGTCGATCTCCAAGCTATTAAAAGATTCACGTAGCAATTTTTACCATTTTGCAAACACAGATTATTTGCAGCTCAAATTGTTTCTGTTACATTTGTTGGTTACAACAGGGACACAGGCACTATACCACCCTCTTCCACACCAGATTTAGAAATGGCTATACTGTACTAATGATTTCAAGTAAATAGGTCTTCTAGCAGTTATCTTTATGCAACCAGCCATGCTATTAATAACAGACTAATACCTTCTGCTCTTTGGGGCTTGTAAATAAGACCACTGTTTTGATCTCTTTCTTTTTTTTTTCTTTTCTTTTTTTATGCAGATGAGAAACAAAGGATTTGTTTGAGGGTGAGTCACTCATATTTTTAACTTGGTTGGAATCTAGAGGACAAGGTTTTCTTGTTACCTAAGAACAGTCAATGCCTAAAGGCTGGTTAATATTTGTCCAAAGTTCTAAAGATGAAAAGGCTTCCACTAATGTTGAATGCATGCATCTGGACTATAAAATGTCTATGCAGTAGCAAATAAAATGGCCTGGAACATTAAATTTTAAATTAATATGAAATATGAAAAACGAGTACAAAGAAAAGAGCCTGAAGCTTTTGATTTTAGATTCGATAACATTTTTATTTACCTACTCTGTAACCTAGTTTGTTACAAGGACCAAAATTCCAAATGTGGTACCTGTGTGCTTACAGAATGTTCCTGGTATCTATTAAGGAGAATCCTTTTCTCCTTAAAGAAAATAATAAATGTAACTGGGCCTAAAACAGAATCTTGGAGTATTCTGCTGCATGTTTCCCTCCATGTAAATGTAGTGCCATTGAAGACTACACATTGAGTATGGTTGGTCAGCCAGTTATGAATCCATCTGGTGGTGATGCTGTCTATCCCTTCCTTACCAAGAGGTAGGTTGTGGTTTACTTTGTCAGGTGCCTTACTGAAGTATACTATGTCCACAGCATTTCCCTAGTCTACTAATTTAATCACTTTGTCAAAGAAAGTAATAAGATTTGTCTGGCATGATTTTGACAAACTTATGTTGCCTTCTAGTAACAGCTTTACTTGTTTCTGGGTGTTCACAGATCCGTTGTTTGATTATCTTTTCCAGGATCTTCCCAGGTATTGATGCCAAGCTGATTGGTCTGTAGTTTTCTGGATCCATTTTTTTTCCTTTTTTGAAGATGGGAATCATATCAGTCTTTTTCCAGTCCTCTGATAATTCCCTTGTGCTCCAGGATCTTTGAAAGATATGGTTCAGTGGTTCCAAAATCACATCTAACAGGTCCTTCAGAACTCTGAGATATAACCTATCTGGTCCTGGTGATTTGTACTTGAAGAAAGTAGATAGGTATTGTCTTCTCATTTTCTTGCCTATTTTGACTTGTATTCCTAATCGGTCTTTTCCGGTACTGCTTTTGACAGGTTGGACTATTTTTTTTTCCTTTTGTGTAAAGACAGATGCAAAGAATGAATCAAACAGACTCACTTTCTCCCTACTGCCTCTCACCTCCTTGCCATCTTCTCCCATTAATTTCCTTGACTTTTTTTTTTCATTTTTACATGTTGAAATTTTTTTTATTACATGCAAAACAAAGCAGTAGTTATCTTTTTTATTTTCAAAAATATCTCTGGGTCAGAGGTGGGTTTCAGCAGGTTCTGATCAGTTCTGGAGAACCGGGAGCAGAAGTTTTGAGTAGTTCAGAGAACCAGTAAATACAACCTCTGACTGGCCCCGCCCCCATCCATTCTCTGCCCCCGAGTCCCAATTGATCGGGAAGAAATGGGGATTTTGCAGTAACATTCCCCTGGAGTGGGAAGGGAATGGAGATTGTACAGTACCCTTCCCCTGCCACGCCCACCAAGCCACACCCACAGAACCGGTAGTAAAAGTTTTTGAATCCCACCACTGCTCTGGGTCCCATTCAGACAGTGTATATTATTGAGCGGGGTGGTATATCCCAGTGTTTAGTAAATATGTTCTTTTGTCATGACAAAAGTCACATAAATGGAAGTTGCATTGTGAGTGGCTGGAATTAAAATGAAGTTACCTTGCAATTTTGCATTATGGTAAATAAGTGGTATTTCTTAGGTCCCTGAAAGTGGCAGTTATGTAATGTGACTACTGATATAGTATAACTCAATATTCCAAATGTATTCAACAGCCCAGAAACATTGGTTGGACCACAGATTATTTTAATAAAGATTTACAATTATATAATATGTTTTCCTTTATGATCTATTCCAGTGGTGAAATCCAAATTTTTTTACTACTGGTCCTGTGGGTGTGGCTTGGTGGGCATGGTGTGGCTTGGTGGGCGTGCCTTGGTGCATGTGGCAGGGGAAGGATACTGCAAAATCCCCATTCCCTCCTCTGGGGCCAGTCAGAGGTGGTATTTGCCAGTTCTCCAAACTGCTCAAAATTTCCACTACTGGTTCTCCAGAACCTGTCAGAACCTGCTGGATTTCACCCCTGATCTATTCATAAGAACAGCAATTCTATGTTTGCCTTCTTCAGCCTGAGGTTGTCCAAATACTTTAGTGACTATAATTTCCAGAAGTTCTGGGCAGGTCAATTGCTGTGGCTGGCAGCTGCAATGTGTCTTTAAAAGATCAGATGTACCTTTTTTTTCTTGTTTCTCCTAGCCAGTAATCTGGCTAGAGGTTGTTCCCTGCCAACTACCTGGCAATTCTCGAGACTAGTCCAAGCACCTCTGGAAGTTGCCAGGCTGTAAATTATTTTATCTTAATCAGACATTGCAGAAAAGGGAGCCTCTCCCTTTAGAATAAACAAGAAAGCAGAAGGAGCAGTCAAGGAATCATGATTTTAGAATAATCTCTCTCTCCCTCCCTCCATCCCTTCCTCTCTCCCTCCCTCCCTCCCTCCCTCTCTCTCTCTCTCTCTCTCTCTCTCACACACACACACACACACACACCACATTACTGTCTATAAAATAGGCATGTGATTGAAGAACCAAGCATGTTCTCTGAGCAGCTGAACAAATTCCAAGACGTGATATGGCATCGCAGTGCCCTCTAGAGCATCTGGAACCCTCTTCATCAGACCTGAATAGATGGGATCCCAGGTTTATTTCTCACAAGAGTGAAATGGAAAACCACTGAAAACCTCTGCACCTTTAATCGCTAATTCTATTAAAGCTTGTTAGAAAGCTAGGTTTAATTCCTAGATAATTTCTGATTTACTAGCTAGACCCGGAACATCATAGATGGTGCACAGTCTTTGGGCAAAGAAAGAATCCACATTCTTTGGTAATGGGGTTTTCATATATCTTCCACATTCTATCAAGCTGAGAATAAGTGCTTGGAAGGACAAAAAGAGAGAGGCTTAATTCTGAACATCCAAGCATGTGGCCCAAAAGATCTTTCTCTAACTGTCATCTCTGCAAAATAAAAATAAAAATCCCATGTGTTGAATGCTGAAACCAGAGAGTTTATTCAAGGAGGTAATAAGTAATTAACTTAAACTTAAGTTAATTTAAACAGGTTGACTATTGGTTTCATTTGGAATTTTCTCTGTGTGTGATTGTTTCCTTTCCTTGCTTGCTCTGTATCTTTCTTTCCCACAATTAAGTCATTTTCTTTCTAGAAATTTGGCTTCATTGCTTAGAAGAGAATACCTAATCAAAATCTTCCCTGTGTGCAAAACTTTTGTTGCAGGTTTGGCACATGGTTTGGGCAAGAAGATCCAAAGCATCTTTCTTTCTAATTTGCTAGAGCTTGGTTGAAGGGTCAACCCCTGGGGGAAAGGACGAAGAATTCTCCAGCTGGACAGAAGAAGAGAGCAGGAGATTCAGACTGACTCATGGCAGCTGGCTGAAGATTTCTTTTTTTACTGAAGCCTTGGAAGAAGTGACGCCAGGGAAGTTTTAAATGATTATACACACAAACACACACACACACATCCCTCTACACCCCTTATGTTTGTAATAGACTTCTAAATTTTGTTGCATTGTATCTAAACTACAGTGTAGGCCTTCACTTTTTTTTTCTTTCCAAATTGGTGGTGAAGCTGATGAATCTACTGTAGTTTCTTTAAAAGAAACCCGAGAAGCTTCTAATATCTTCATGACCATCTTTGTATTATATTTGCATACAGTACTGCAGTGATCTATTAATAAAATAATTGCATGGTGATCACTTTCAGGAAAAAAAAGCATTTATCAGGAAATCGACTAGTCTCATGGGAATATTTTTTTAGTGATCCAGTGGTGGTGGTTATTTGAAAGCATGTCTGAAAATAAATATGATTCTAGAAGTATAGTATTTTCCTTTTTTAAATTTAAAAAATAATAAAAGAGTCTGGGCACAAACTACTGTCTATAGGCACCATTTTGAATCCATGTACATGACCGTTATTGCCACACAATAGAGCCCACTTACTTTTGCCAATACTATATACCCTCATGAGGTAACCTCTGTATCATTGTCAGCTAGCTACTAAGGGCAATTCTTACTGCAACTTCAGTTGTTTGCCTCTCATGAGGCTCCTGCCTGTTTCTTAAGCCAACTTCAGACATTCCAATCCAGATTGCAACAAGCTGGCAACTGGGACAGGCTGATGTTCAGTCTGGGCTGTATTCGCTGCAAGACCTGACTTGTTGAAACCCTGATTCTTGTTCTTCCTGTCCATGCAGAGAAGGAAAGTCTCTCTGGCTGGCTTCTATATGGACCAGCCTCACCATTCCCAGTGGCTTGCCTTGGCTTTCTTGATATTGGCACATGGGAGCCTCCACATAGTAACTCTTTTGACAGAGAAGCAGACTCTTTCTCTTCCTTCTCATTGCAGAATTGATGCTCTGATGCCACAGCAATCAAAGCATCAGGGGAAAAGATTGTTCTTTTGTTCTACAGATTCAGGGAATCGCAACAAGGAAGAATTGATAGTTCAGCTTCACTAGGTATCTAGTGTAATAGAAGTCCCAAAGTGGTACCTGGTGTTCCACTTCAATGCTTCTCTTGACTCCCAAACCTGAATTTGAATCTTTCATTCTGGCTGAGACTCCCTAATTTCTAAAGGTGAAATTGCATAATTTCTTACTGTAGAATCAGGAGTCCTTCTTAGCTAATTATCATTTCTTCTCTCCTTGTTGGAAGGCCTCCCATGTGTATTCCACTAAGCCTTCCTCACACAGTATGGCATTGGGACAATTCTCCATCACAGCAAAGCCCAACTGTCCTTTCCATCATTTCCACTGATAAGGTGATTTAACTAAAGTAGTTTCTGCATGATCTTTGGCACACAGCATTTATACATAAAGTGCTTGGGCCAAGCATTGGCCCATGACAAGTTGAGTCTGTTTGGATGTCCATCCACTATGACATCTATTTGCTCATCGGTAAAATAGTATCCAAAGTGAATTTAGATAAGACCTCTCCCCTCATAAAAACCTTGGGAGGGTAACATTCAGTGGTGAAATCCAATTTTTTTTACTAACGGTTCTGTGGGTGTGGCATGATATGCATGGCAGAGGAAGGATACTGCAAAATCTCCATTCCCACCCCACTCCAGGGGAAAAATACTGCAAAATCCCCATTCCATCCCCACTCCTGGGGGAAGGATATTGCAAAATCTCCATTCCCACTCCACTCTGGGGCCAGCCAGAGGTGGTATTTGTTGGTTCTCTGAACTATTCAAAATTTCCGCTACCGGCTCTCCGAACTGCTCAAAATGCCCACTACCGATTCTCCAGAACCTGTCAGAACCTGCTGGATTTCACCCTTAGTAAAATTGGTATATTTTCCGTATCTCTGCAGGTCTACATTCTGCTAGCTTTTGGGACTTCTCTTCCACTGTGTCTGGGTCTTGGGTTCATTTAGAATGGTTTATACTTCAGTCTTTGTAGTTGGGTCATAAATTGTACAAGCTACATCAGTACAATGATGTCCTTGATATCAAGGCACAATGATGTGCCTTGATATTAGACAGTGTATACCCTTTTCACAGCACATCTCTTTCCAGATGTTAAGAACACTACATTAATTACTTAAGTTTTTCCCCCATTTGCTCCATCTCTCTCTCTCTCTCTCTCTCTCTCTCTCTCTTTGTAGTTTTTCCTCTCTTTGGAATTCCAGCATTATTCTTTTTAAGTGGAGTTAGGTTTCAAAGTTACATAACTGATGCAAAAATGGAAATAAATTTGGTATGTTGCTTCCTAATCCTTTAGTTTTCTAAAATCTAAAAACTCCGCCTTCAGTTAAAAATATATATATACAGGGCAGTATAATGCTTTAAACAGATCACAAGATGGTACTGATTTCTAACTAACATAAAAGCAATCCTAGGTGGTACTAGGTTTTATTGCTTTCATGTTACTATACCAGGAACACCCATACCAGCAGGTTCTGACAGGTTCTTGAGAACCAGTAGTGGAAATTTTGAGTAGTTCAGAGAACCGGCAAATATCACCTCTGGCTGGCCCCAGATTGGGGTGGGAATGGAGATTTTACAGTATCCTTCCCCTGCCACGCCCACCAAGCTACGCCCACACAACCAGTAGTAAAAAAAATTGAATTCCACCACTGACCCATACCCACATTCATGGTTATGATCCTTCCCTGGAGCAACATAAAAGGTCACTTGTTTATAGGAAAAGAGTAAGATACAAATAATGCAACTGTGTGCTGGGCCAGGGAAGGAATAAAATTATCCAAGAATGCAATAGTAAGACTGTGACAACTGTATAGAAGAGGACATGATCCAAAAGGACAACCTGAACAATATGAGGCCAAGTCATTTGGTGTGTTGCTATTCCTAATAAAAAAACATAGGCTTAAAAGGATCTATTTAGGACACTGGGTTCAGTCCCTTGCTCAATGCAGGAAGCCTAGTCAAAGCATCCTTGGCAAATGGTGTGGGGTTTTTTTTAGCTAAATTCCTAATTATTCTTTCTTCTGCTAAAGAAGGCAAAATCTGACTTCTTTAAGATTATTATTTCACATTCTGTGCTCTGAGGTAATAGAAAATAGGTCATAGACTTCTGTATAATACCCTATCAGTTGATTTGAGGTCAAGTTGTTTAAAGAAATAATGCTATGAAGAGTCAGGTGTTAATTTGAATTTTTTCATTCTGTGCTTGCATCCTATGTCAATCAGCTATAACAAGAAGCCACGTGCATAATACGGGTGTTCTGGGAATAACACTTTGAATTGGCTTCTCTGTGATATCCTGGGAATGCTCATTTGCTGCATAGTTCCAAAACTATTTCTGAATCTCTGCTGAAGGAGAAAGTAGACAAGAACTCAATTAAAGGAACATGATATGATGTCAGGTTCTTCAGACAAACAGACTTCAGATTGGGGGAAGCTCCCATTGCTTTTAGACAGAAATTCCCAGGCTCCTGTGAGTTGAAGAAGTTACAAAACTTTCTTGTAACTCAGCTGGTTGCTCTGTAATAACATGGCCTTCACTATAACCAAACCCAGTCCATTTCTTCTCTGTCAACTTCCCTTGGCAAGAGTTCCTGCAATACTGATGTAGACAGAGTTCATTGTTGCTCCTTGACAAAGATAGGATGGGAACAAATGAACACTACAGCAAACTGCAATAAGCCTATAAAAACACTGCAAAGAGATAACCCTAGAGGGCCAAAACAAATAATAGGACAAAGCAGTGTGTATTTTGGAACAGTCAATTCTATCTGATGCCAGTATAAGGAAAAGCAGAGAAACTATTCAAGCGTTCATATGCTGATCTGAACAAGGTATTTTATTCCCACATAAGAAGATGCTGAGGCCAACCCCCAAATCCAAACTCTGCTTCAGTTCATGCAGCTCAGTGCAATAGCATTGAGGATGGCATAAACTAGTAAGTACACTTCTAGGTGGAATACCGAAACAGGATGAATCTGGTATCTCATCATGCTCAACACGCAATGAGAAAATAAAACGTTTAGCATAGGGGGCCATTTTGGATAAAACAAAGAGACTGTTAGGCAATGTTGTTTAACAGTGCATACTCATAAAGACATTCATTTGGATGTGATCCAGTAGAGCATTCATGCCTGTAATACAGGGAGTATTGCCTTTTTATAAATAGGCTAATCTGTCTCCAGTATATGTGGAGATATATTGTTGAGACAACAGAGTCATTAACCCATTGGATTAAGTCCAAATTGTTACTTTAATTTAAGGAACTTACATCATAGGTAAATTGTTCCAAAATCATCAGTTGTGTCTGAGTTCAACAACTTGGTCTGGATCCAAATTGCTGAGATTAGAGGGAAGGAAGAACATCATGTAATCTTAAAGTACCAAAAAATTCAAACTATGACTGGGTCTGAATATCTGATTTTTTTCCCCCAGAACCAGCTCTTTCTTCTAGACTAGAGCCTGTTACCAAGCTCCACGATGTTATCTTTTCAAAGTGTTATATTTATTTATTTTATTTGTTTGTATCCTGCCCTTGTTATTTTTACAAATAACTCAAGGTGACGAACATATCCAACATGCCTTCCTCCTCATATTTTTCCCAACAACAACAACCCTGGGAGGTGGATTGGGCTGAGAGAGAGTGACGGCCCAAAGTCACCCAGATAGCTTTCATGGCTAAGGCAGAATTTGAACTCACAGTCTCCTGCTTTCTAGCCAGGTGCTTTAACCACTAGACCAAAGAGCATACAGGACTTTTCAGAATGCATATTAAAGGTAAAACATAAAATAATATCAAAAGGCAGCATGAAAATATTGACCATAAACCAACAAACCATAAGATACATGAGTTATGTTAAGAATATTTTAATAGTGAAAAAATTCAGGGGTGAAATGTTTGCAATCAGCATTTCTCTATGGATATCAGAAATTCTAACTAGATACTGTATGTTTGGATCTAAAGAAAGTAAATGAACATGCAAATTTATTTATTTGATTGTTTGTTTGTTTGCTTATTTATTTATTTATTTATTTATTTATTTATTTATTTATTTATTTAATTTGTATAGCCACCCATCTCATAAATATAACTCTAGGTGGCTCACAATAATTAAAACAAGAACCAAAAGAATAAACAAAAAACAAAAAACAGTATTCTACTAACTTAAAAAGCACAATTAAACACAGTCATACAAATCATCATATAAATTATAATTCCATTTAATATAGCCATTACCAAGGCTAATCGCTTCTACTGAAGCCCCAGGCATGATGGCACACCACAGCCAAGCCTTCAGGTCCTTCCAAAAGACCAGAATGGGAGGGCCAAGTTTAGTAGAACTGACTGATTAAGGTATTAGCAATACACCACCGGTACAATTGTCTATAAGAAGGTTAGTCATTCTCTTCTGGGAAAATCTGGGCAATCCAGGAGCTAGATCTGGGCCTAGCATCAGCATCCCCAAAGCATCTCAAAGTTGATGGGGCAAAACATTTGGGCTGTTTTTTTGCATTCGGGAGTTGAGGAACAAAACTGGTGCCTTCAGTCTTGAAAATGTTCAAACTACATATTGCATCCTTAAAACTCCTGTTCCTCCTAGCACACAATGTCCTGTCTCTGCCCATGTTTTGGAGTGTGTTCTTCAATGTGCCATGTAAACCTTATGTGGCCCTCAAACCAAAAGAAATTGTGCTGTTCTGAGCTGAGGAATAATCATTTGATCAATTGGTTCTTATAAAAAATTTGATAGACACTTTGCAGTAATTAATATATGTTAGAGAGCAGTTTGATGTAGTGTGCAAAGCCAGTTGGGTGACCTTGGCCAGGTGGTCTCTCTCAGCCCTGGGAAGGAGGCACCGGCAAACCACTTCAGAAAACTTGCCAAGAAAATTGCAGGGACTAAACTTTAAGTCAAAAGCACAAAAATACCCAAAAGTTAATCTAACAAAATGGCTTTCACATTATAGAAGAAGAAAATAAAATTATATTGCAGGGATGGGATGGAAGATATTCATTTCATGTGTCCCTTCCTGTATCAATGCCTTCCCCAATTGTATTCTCTAAGTATCTCCTGCTTGGGCATTGTAGCAACATAACAGTTGCATTAATACATCTAGAGTAGCGCTAAGTATAATAGAATACAACTTCTATGTCCTAGCTGTATGTTTCTCACCTGTAATATCAGAAGCATAGAATTACTCAGGTGAATCATTCTAGTCCTTAAGCACAAATGCTCTGAATTACAAAACATACTTTGAGCCACAGTGAACAAATGACCCTTGGTTGCTGAAAATTCTTTAAGCAAAGGCTTCAAACCCACAGGGAATGAATTTTAAACACTGAAATTAATTCGGAATACTAGGCTGTGATCAGAAAATTATGAGGTTAGAGTCAGGATCTGAATCTAATACTCAGATTAATATAAATGCAATTTGGATTGAAGACTTCGTCTAGCTATGTCCTAGCTGTCCCATGTCGCCGCCTTCTGTGGATGCATGTGGGAGTGTCAGTTTTGGGAGCTTTCTTTAAACAATAGGTGGCTGTTGTCATTGTAGAAATTCCATGACACATCAGCCCTGTTGTGTAACCTTTTTGTGAACTAAAAATAGTTCTCTTTATGACAGGAAATTGCCTTGGTGAAATTGCTCAATTTCTAGGTCACTGTAAAGAAGACAAACACTAATAAGAGAAACTGCTCTTATGTTCCTTGCAATTTCTGAACACTTCAAAGTCCTGAATTATTGAACTTGCTTTACAAGCTGTTTGGAAAGGATCAGTAATCATAGATGGGAAAGGCTTCTACAAAGCTACCCAAGAGACTTCGCAAGTCGGGGTAGGCAATCCTGAGTTAGATGGGGAAGATTTTCTATAAACCTCTCTAGGGTTACATGAGAAAAGAAGGACAAAAAAGCCAAAATCCCAAGTTCATTTGAAAGCAGCCAATTGATCAGAGCTGTTTTTACGAACCGTATTTTTCAGACTATAAGACGCTCTTAAGTATAAGACACACCTAGCTTTTGGAGAGGAAAACAAGAAAAAAAATCTGCCTCTGCCAGTATGTCTCCTTGCAGCAAACAGCAAACAGTGTAGTCAGTTTCAGCACAGTCTGATTTAGCACAAGCAGTTGATTGGCTGTGGATCTGCCTTCCAGAATACCTCCTATCAGCTGTTCCAGGCTGCGGGGATTGCCGCCGCCCAGTGGTGAAATCCAATTTTTTTTACTACTGGTTCTGTGGGCATGGCTTGTTGGGCATGGTGTGGCTTGGTGGGTGTGGCTTGGTGGGCGTGGCAGGGGAAGGACTGCAAAATCTCCATTCCCACCCCATTCCAGGGGAAGGATATTGCAAAATCTCCATTCCCACCCCACTCTGGGGCCAGCCAGAGGTGGTACTCAAAATTTCCACTACTGATTCTCCGAACTACTCAAAATTTCTGCTACTGGTTCTCCAGAACCTGTCAGAACCTGCTGGATTTCACTCCTGCCGGCACCCATCAGAACTGTTGGTGCCCTTCACTGCTGTCACCTATCGCCACCTCTGCGTGCCCATTTTTGGCCTCCGTGCATCTTGTTTTTGGCCTCTGTGTGCCCCATTTTTGGCCTCCATGCATCCCAATTTCAACCCATTCCAGGCGGTGGGGATTGCTGCCACCATTGTCTATCCCCACCACCTGGAACAGGCTGAAAATGGGACACACAGAGACCGAAAATGGGGTACGTGGAGGCCAAATATGGGATGCACGGAGGCTGAAAATGGAGGTGGCAATAGGAGACAGCAGCGATGGGCAGCGATGGCACCAATGGGTGGCGGCAATCCCTGCAGCCTGGAACAGCTGATAGGCGGTATTCCGAGGGATCAATCTAACCGCCAATCAGCTGATTGTGCTAAATCAGGCTGTGCTGAAGCTACCCATGCTGTTTGCTGTTTGCTGCAAGGTGGTAAATTGTTGGGAGGCAGAGGCCGAAGCGTGGGGGGCAGCGGGTGGGGGCGGGGCTTCAGCAACATTTGCTGTATAAGACGCACAGATATTTCCACCCACTTTTTTTGTGGGGGGGGAAGTGTGTCTTTTACTCTGAAAAGTACGGTAATAGCTTTTGAATCTGTTTGAAAACCCCTGAATTACTGTGTCATTTGCAGGGAAGGTATTTAGGGAGTGTTCCCAGTCCAGCTATACTCGGGCTTTCTTTCTTATTATTTCCAAGTCTTGCTGGTCTGTAGACAAACCTGGAATATTCAAAGCAGAAGTGAAAAGATACAAACTCAAGGCAACTGGTGTAGCCAAACGGTCTTATTGCAGGTGTTTAACAGAGGCTTGTCCACTGATTCTGTTCAAGTAGTTCTTCCTGAAAGATAGATATATAAAGTAAATATGAGGCAGAGCTGTACAGTGCACAGCCCCAAACCTTTCTCCTACAAACCTGACTGCAAGTAATCATTTATCTGAAGGAAACACTCCTCCAAAACTTCAGTATAAAATAATGTAAAATAAATCTCCCTCCCCCCCCTTAATCTAAGGGGAAAACTTATCTTCTCTGGGTGACAAACAGAAGATAAAAATAGACAATTAGAATCAATTATATGAGCTACTGTAAGTTAAAGCCCCTGTAAAAAAAATCTCTGTACTCAGACACACATACTGGGCTTCCACTAATATCCTGCTCCTGGTGCCTGTGGAGGGCAGGAGCAGAAGGGAGCCGGGGTGGGACCTCCTGAATTTCCAGGGAGGATTTTTCCATGAGGCAATGCCATGACAGAGAAGGTATGTTTCCTAAATCCTAGCAGCTGATCCTGCTTCACCAAGGGGACCCAGAGCATGTCTACTGTTCCAGATCTGGTGGGACAAACAAAGATCACTAAAGATAGGCAGTCCTGCAAGTAATCTGGCCCCATACCACATATAACTTATAAAAATGCTGCCTCATTCAGATGGCAAAGTAAAAGTCCATGTCAGTGCCATTTTAAAAGCTTCGGTTAATCTTCATGATACAACCGTTTTGTAATTCATATGTATTTAAGGTTTGATTTCCATCTCTGATTCTTGCTAGGACAGGGAGTGCCTGAGGCTTTAGCTGAGATAATACCAAGGCTTTAATTATCTGAATGTTGAGCAACTGCAAAAGTCACTGTACATCTGTCATAATGCAACCATTATGCCAGGGTTCTTCCATGCGGGAAGGTATATTATTTGGAGAATAAAACTGCCCTTCTCACTTCCATAAATGGCCTGATTGGATCATATGATCAACTCTTGTCATTTACAAGGACTGATATCTCCTAAGGCTTTTGTTAATGGTTAAATAACATGTAGAATTTTATTGCTTAGGGAATGATTGCTTCATAGTCAGTCCAAAATGCCATCTTGATATGTTTATTATGATGCCTTCAAGAGTTTCAATCAATAAATAGGAGGAAAACAGTGGGATTGCATGAGTATGTTGGTGATGTGAACATAAGGAAGGTGAAGGTAATCTGGGCTATGCATACAGTTGAAAACAGGACTTCAAAGTAATCAGGACAGCATATCTTATTACTGTTGACTTGAGCCTTAGATTTGGTACAAAAGATTTTGATATGTATCTCAAATACAATCTTCTTAACAGGTAGTTTTAAGGTTTCTCCCCTTTGTAGGATGTTAAATGTTTGTTGTATGTCAAGAGTCTCTTTGGGGATGAAAGGAATAAATGAGGTTGCCAGAGCCTCACAGGAGAGGAGCTCTATTCTTCATGTTTTCTGTTGTTTAGAGATAGTATCTTTTTGCCCTTTAGTTCTATTAGGATATCAACTAAAACCTCTTCTAAAAATGTCCACCCTTGATTTGTACTTGCACTTGATTTGTTCCAGTAAAAGCAGAGTTTAGTGTCTCTTAGTGGGCATGTTGGCTATTATACCTCTGGATGAAAATGGAGCATTATCTAGGCTAGTTTACTCATGTCATAGGTGAATTCACTGCTGAGGAAGAATGAGTTTAGCTAGTTGAGCCATAGAACAGAAGTGTGGATGAAGACACATATAACAAGAAAAACTCTTATGGCTAGAGCTGTGTTCTTGTGAACTGAAGTAACATTCTGGGTGTTTGAGATGATTCGCCTTAATTTTGTTCCCTTTGACTTCCAGAATCAGAGTTGCCAAAGGGTGTCTGCCAAGAGAATTGTGGATGGAATAGGGCAGTGGGGGAGAGAGTACTTGGAAGAGCCCAAAGGTGCTTTTTTTAGGAGGCAACTGGACTTTCTGGTTTTTCTTTGAAGACATTTCGACAAGAAGCTTCTCCAGCTCTGAGCTTCTTGGGTGAAAAGCGAAATGTCTTCAAGGAAAAACCAGAAAGTCCAGTTGCCTCTTGAAAAAAGCATCTTTGGGACAACTATGACTTGGATGACTGAGAATCTTCATAGACACATACTTGGAAGAGCCATTGAATCAGATCCACCATAATGATGTTCCAATAAAAAATAATGAGGAACCGGGATTGGGCATCCATGCTGCTGGATTACATCCTGTTCAATGCCTGGGGGATCTGACTCCGTGGTGAAGCAACTGTGGGATTTCTGAAGGCTATCAGCAGCATGTGGCTTGTGGCTAGATGGCTGGTAACCATGATCATGTATCCCTGAGGAAAACATGGTAATGAATATTTTTTTGCCAAATCAGAGAGATGCAATCATCTTGTTTAAGCCCAGCCGCCAGAGAAACTCTTTGATATGATCATGGACAGTGAGTTGTTATCTGGAGTATACCGGTCAGAGTGCCTGCTAAAGTAAGGAAAGGGGGGAAAGTTCAATCATGCATGATCCCTGGACTAAAAGAGCGGCTGAATTACAGTTGGATTCAATAAAATGAAAACGTTGATGGGTAAAACTATTAAATGCCTTACCTTTGTTGTAGGAAAATGAGAAAAGGCAACAATTGCACACACATAGCATTCCAAATAAAATCAATTCAGTCATTCTAGGTAATTATTAGCACTGTAAATAAGGTTTTGTGTTTCAGGTGTGTACATTGCAAGAAGAGATTGACACGACGTTATGTCTTGTGCTTGAATGTCTATAAGCAGACCCTTCTTAATCCTTATTCTTCTTGCCTTGTTGCTTTCTGTTGCTTATCTCCAATTTTATAGAATGTAGATTGGACTACATTTTACTGGTTTTGTCCAATCGAGGATAATACAGCATCTATGATGTCCTGGGCCCAGCCAGCAAATTGGACATTATCTAGAGCAGTGGTTCTCAACCTGTGGGTTGGGACCCCTTTGGGGGTCGAACGACCCTTTCAAAGGGGTCGCCTAAGACCATCAGAAAACACATATTTTCAATGGTTTTAGGAATAATTTTATGGTTGGGGGTCACAACAACATGAGGAACTGTATTAAAGGGTCGCAGCATTAGGAAGGTTGAGACCCACTGATCTAGAGACTAAGTCTATTTTCCAAAAAAATGATGATATAATTAAATGATCACATGGAATGATCTTTCTTTCTCCCTCCCCCCCTCCCCCGTCTCTCTGTGTGTGTTTATTATGCCATTTCCAGTTCTGTACTGTGGGAATCAAAGAGCTTTGAAACCAGTGCAATCTTTTGCCTCCTGAAAGAAATCATGCAAGTGACACACATAAAAAAAATTCCATTGATAGCTCTATATGCTACGCAGCAAGGAACAGAATTTGAAAAATCCATGTCTGTCTATTCTATTCACAGCACTTTTGTCCAGCCTGTTGCATTTCAGATGTGTCACATAAAAATTCAGATCAGACAATAGCAACATTAGTTGGAATGACAAGAACTATAATTTAATGCAGAAAATTGGTTCATCCACAAGCTGTGAGAAGTTCCAGTGATTCAATTGGAAATCCACACTTACATTATTTCTGGTTGCACAACAGCTGGGCTGAAAACACACTTGTTCAGCTGCCAGATACAACAATATTCGGGGATCACAATACAAATCTAGAATTTTCCTTAGTGTGGTTCTTTAAGAAGCAAGTAATTTAAACAGAAGAGGAAAATATTTAGCATACAATTCAGTTTTAAAATACAGAGCATATTGACTGGATACAGAACACAGATGACATTTCTTGAAGCAAAATGACAAAAGGAGAGATGAAAATGCCATATAGATGTAAATAGTTTCTTAAGACATCTAGAAAGTTAAAGTAAGCCTTACTGCGACAGAGTGAGAGCTCACTGTCTCTACCACATCTTGATCTTTCCCCAATTAGATTAGGCATCTCAATTGCATTTCGATAGTTTAGCTATACTACCATATGTAAAGCCGAGAGAGAGAAACCCATAACACCAAGCAACGGAGGCTGATATTTTTTATGTGTGGATTTATATCTCACCTTTCTACCATTAGTTCCATATTTGTTTCTCTAATGTTATCTACATAGTAATTCTCTGGGTTGTGTTAAACTGGTGGCCCATGGGCTGGATACGTCACGCGCAGGCCACGCCCACCCCAGCTCCGCAAATGGGAAAAACATCACGAAACATCATGTGACAGCAACGTGACACCCCAAGTTTGATACCCGTAGCTTAGGCTGTCAGATAGTGATTGAACCTATTCAGTGACAGAATTCATTTCTCATGGCAGCATCAGGAACAGGATATAAACCAGAATCATTCTCAATCTTAATCCAATTATAATTGTTACATTACTTTGAAAGCAAAGTAATGTAAGAAAAACTGAAGGTCCAACTTTGCAAAAAAGCGTCAGAGTAGAATGCTGTAATATGTACACAAAGTAAATATTCTTGGAACATGTGGCTTAAAGACAAGTTTTCTAAAGGTTCTTTGGTTCACTCAGCCAACAGTCCCAGCATGTTTGCTTGATTTTCTGAACTGTTCCCTCACAGACAGCTGTGAAACCTATTGCACTGTCACATGAGTGTCTCTTTTATTTTCTCCTTGTTCAAAGCATCTTTCTAGGATCTCCATAAAAACCCATAAATTGACTTTAGAGGTTACCATGTGGATTTCCCTAGAGTTTGGCCAAAGGGAAATATTTCAGTGAGAGGCTGCTGATTCTTTTTGAAATACACCCTCTTTACCACAAAAGGAAATATACAAAACAAAAAACAAATAGAATTGTCTGCACAAAGGTCTATGGCTAAAGCAGGTGGGGTTTTTTCACAGTTTTTTCCCTGGCTCAAGGCCTGTGAGGCTTTTCATCCTTTCACAGGACCTGGTAGGCATTGTAGCTCGGCCACCAGGGGGCCTGTGGTCCAACAAAAGGGGATTGAAATGAATTACTGATTTTTTTTCCTTTTTTAATTCTGCCCAGAGATCTGAGGGAATAAACAGCAGCAGTGAGCTGGCAAAGCAGACCAAAGTGTCTCTCTGTCGTCGCTCAAGCTGGACTGAAACTCCAATCTCCTCGTTTACTCTCTTCCATGCCCCCGGCCCTCTTTTAAGACCACAAGTCAAAGTGAAGAAACTTTTTCCTTTTTTTCACTGAGGGCAGTGACATCTCTGTTCATTCGGTGAATTGCTTTCTCTGCGTCTCTTCTCTTTACCTCTTGTTGTGCAGAAAGAAGGATGTCTTTCCCTTGGACAGGTATGCTTTTGCTTAGTTTTCTGCAGCCACTGGAAACCCTGATGAAAGAAGGAGCTGTCCCGTATATTGAAGAAAACTATGCACTCTCCAGAATGGAGGCAAAGGCTGGAGAAGATCACTTAAAAAGACACATCAACTCCCAAGGCGTCCTGATGGAGTTATTTGGAGGACTGGGCAGGATGAGAGACTCAGGACCAACTGCCAAGCATGAAGAGCAACAGTTCTCAGAAGAACAGCTGAGGTGGAGAAGAACACGTAGAGGAACGAAAGATGATGATGCCAAGTCAGTTCAGCAATATATTCCAAGAGTCAAAGTAGAATTTCCTCGACCTGTGAAACCAGCCACTTTACAGCCAACAAAGCCTCCAGCACCATCCAGCACAGATCCTTTTGAGCCCCACCAACAGAGCCCAGCTGTCTATGGTAATAGAGAGGCCCAGGTTAATAGAACTGCGGCATTAGGAAAGCGTTTTCAGATACAGAACCCTCTCTATCCAGTGACAGAAAGCTCTTATAGCGCTTATGCTGTCATGTTCCTGTCCCTCATTGTCTTTGCTGTGGGCATCGTTGGGAACCTTTCAGTCATGTGCATTGTCTGGCATAACTACTATATGAAAAGTGCCTGGAATTCCATTTTGGCCAGTCTTGCTTTCTGGGATTTCCTCATCCTCTTCTTCTGCCTTCCTGTGGTCATCTTCAATGAAATTACCAAGAAGAGACTGCTGGGAAACTTCTCCTGTCGCCTTGTGCCCTTCATGGAGGTAAGAGTTTCCTCTGCTAACCTCTAGTATATGTCATCAACAACTTTGTGTCTTTAGTTGGGGAAGAGAGGGATAATGTTATTTGTCCTTGGCCAGCGTTATGTTTTGAATTTGACTTAATCTCATGTTATTTGGCCTTACTAATAAACAATAAGATGACCTTTCCTAACATCAAGTTTAAGGATTGATTGATTGATTGATTGATTGATTGATTGAAGAGCTATAGAAAACACCATCTCTGTTTCAAAGAGGATGACAAAAATGCCTTTGGGAAAAATGGAAACAAGCAGAGTTATGCTTATTTCAATGCCAATTATTTGATGAGAAGAATGTTTCTGTGTTGACCCCAGACATACAAAGTGGAAGCTGTGCCTTATATTTCCAGGAGATAATCATGTGCAATTTTTTATGCAATCATCAATAATTAATATTAATGATTCAACCATTAATATTAATGTTCTAACTATTAATAGACTGTCCAGCAGCTTGATATCTTCCATGTAGATAGGACTAACATATAGAGAACAACAGGTTAGGGGATACTGCATTAATAAATAAAAACTCGGTACTTCTCACATCAAGATTATAAAAGTGGGGCTTTAAAATTACCTCAAGAAAGAAAATCTTAATTAAAAAGAGCAAGTGCATCTAATCTATAATTAGCAGATATAGGCCTCCTGTAGCCTGACATTTCAAGACCTAGACTCAAGTCATCAGTCTTTGGAGATCATGCACATTTAATTACACCGAGTAAAAATTATTCTCTAATTCAAGCCTGAGAATTCTGAAAGGAAACCAGACTAAGAGAAATTCTTGCCCACTGGATACAATGCATTTCAGATTATACCTGCTCACCACAGGCACAGGCAGGAGGTGGAGAGGAACCCAGGATGAAGAAGGAAACAAGTCAAGCTTTTTTTCTAGAAGTAAAAGATTATCACTTGTAATTGGTTGTAATTTAACTGTGAAAGGATGGTCTTCCTTAAATTATTCTCCCTGAACCAGAGAATTTTACTTTTATTAGGATAAAATGATAGCAAGTAAAGGCTTTGCTATCATTGAATCATTGCCTGAAAATGCTGGATTTCTTCTGAGGGGACAACAATAGTTATTATTCTAATTTTTTTTAAATCCCAGAGACTGTTTAAATTAATAGTGTTAATAACTACCTTAATCAAGGTAAATGACAAATATTTGGAAGACATATAACCAGGTGAAGAATTTATGGGTCTCTGAATATTGCTGAACTACAACTATCAGCATCCCTGATTATATCCAGCAAAACCCATTGAGAGTTTGGGGTATATATCATAGTCTTGAATTTAGTCTAATAAAGATAGGCTGAGAGAAGGAGATGTTGAACAAAGTGACCTTTACTACTGATCATAAATCTGTACAAAACCTGCTGTAGTGCAAAACTTCAGCTCTGCGACTCATGAAGGTTACATGTCTTCCCTCATGAATTCCCTAGGAGTTGGGTTTCTCCTAAGATGAAAAGGAGATGAAAAGAGGAGTTGTGTTTTGAATGATGTGAAGTTTCCATGGAAAATCTATTTGGCTGAAATGTATTACCATGGAGTCTTCATTAATAAGGGCAGGATAAAGGCCATTTTAATTTTCTTTCAACGGTGCCATAGCATTGCTGTATAATATTCTCCAAAATACTCTCAGAACAACTTCAGCGTTCTTAAACAAAGGAGCATCTTATGGCAAGGTTAAATTATTCTGCAACCAAGATGCATACTTTAAAATCAGTGTATTTTATTTTACTTAAAAGGTATCAGGCACACTGTTTCTTCTCTTGGTTCTTCCTCACTTCTCTGAACTAGGGATTTACAAAAACACAATTAACTAGATACGATGGCAACAGCCTTACTTCCATAAATCCAAATCTCAGCATATCATTTAGGATTGCAAGGATGGAGACATTGAATTCAGCCTTCCACAATCTTGTCATTAGATGCTATTTTTTATTGTTTGTTTGTTTGTTTCTTTAAATTTATTAGCCATTCTTCCAATAGACTTACATTTCTACAGTTATCACCAAAAGTGAGCATCACTGGAGTAAAACCTAGGCAGAGATAAGCAACAATAAAAACCTGCTGAAGTGGTTGGGCCTACAACTAATTTACAGGCTCTGTGCTACCATCACAATTATTCTCAAGCCTTTGATCAGGTTGTGACCTTTACTTGGAAATATCTATTTAGTTTAGGCTATATGGAATAATGTCTTGGGCCTGATATACACAATTATAAAATTGGAAGGGATCTCAGAAATCATCTAGCTCAGTATCATAGATCCAGGAGACTAGAGCAGGGTCTCCAACCTTGGCAACTTTAAGACTTGTGGACTTCAACTCCCAGAATTCCTCAGCCAGGTTTGCTTTGCTGAGGAATTCTAGGAATTGAAGTCTACAAGTCTTAAAGTTGCCAAGGTTGGAGACCCCTGGATTAGAGCATCACTGAGAGATCACCACTATCCATACTCTGTCTGGACATCAAACAAAGGAGAATACACCAGTGACGGTCTTCTATTCCACTGGTTTACTGCATAGTGTACAGAGTCAGAAAATTCCTCCTGATACCTGGCCTAAATCAACATCCTTACAGCAACACACATGGAGGAACCTAAAAGGCCATTAGATTGGCTTAATCAAGGTTCCAAATTGCCCCCATTAAAAATCAAATTGTCCCCCTGTGGGGCGTGGGCCCCACATTGGGAACCACTGGATTAGACATACTGAAAATAAAGTTTGTTTAGACTGAAAATGGACTGTAATGGTATATATCTGATGTGAACATACAGATGTGATCCTTTGCACACAAGTTATTTTCTATCAAACATGATGAATAGATTGTCCGTCCTTAGAAACTGCAATATTTCAACGTAATTTCTATAGCTTCCCTGCTCAGTGCAGGAGGACATGAGAGCAAAGCAGGTGATGGACATCTGTGAATGATTCAGAGCTTGACTAAGGGGACAGCAGAGTACATGAAGGAGGCAGGGAAGACAATGAGTCTTTGATGTAATATGACAAGGGCACTAACAGTTGGACACATCAAAAGCCCATTGCAAAATAAGAACACACAATCATAGGTCAAGTACTTATTCTTGCAATCAACACATCCTATCACTGCCAGAAACCATGCTAAATGTGAAAAATCTAGGCAGATTTAGGTTTTCTATGCAGTTTTCTGTCATTCTATCAGGTTGAAAGTTAAATTGGAGTTACAAGATCTAGGCTGCAAAAAAGTAGACAGTAGATGGGGGCAAAGAGAAGTGAATAATCTAATGCTTTGCTGCCATCTAGTGAATTTAAGGGGTTTTGCAGTCCAGACCTGCTAACATTAAGCACTGGCCATCTTCATATTTATTCATTCAGATGGTTTTCCTGTTAGATAGGGCATTAGGATATTTGATCTTGTTTCTACGAAAGGTTGAAGAGCATTATTTGATTTAAACTACCATATTATGATATTCTTTGATGTATTGGTTATTTGTTTATTTTGGCAAGTTTTTATCTTCTAGGGAAAAAGGACATCTGCAATTCTGCATGGAATTCTACATGTGAACCAATAGCTTCTCTTTTGCAAAAACTGTTCTGTATCATTGTGTTTGGTTTTGCATTTAAGAGACATGCAGCTGTCCATATTTGTAAAATAGCAAAGGTGTCTTGAAAGGGATAATTTGCAGTGGAAAAATGGCAAAACCAGATATGCCTTTTGCCATACTGTACTCCCTTCAAACTATGAGCTGCCTTAGGATTCATAGTTTCATAGAATTCACAGAAAATTGCCTTAGCAATATCAATAGCACTTATATACCGCTTCATAGTGCTTTACAGCACTCTCTAAGCAGTTTACAGAATCAGCATATTGCCCCCAACAATCTGGGTCCTCATTTTACCGACCTTAGAAGGATAGAAGGTTGAGTCAACCTTGAGTCAGTGAGAATCAAACTCTTGGCAATGGAGTGAAGAGTTAGCTTGAAATCCTGCATTCTAATCACTGCACCACCACGGTTCTTAAGTAAACACTACTGACTTCCCCTCATCTCATTGAATATTTGTCTTTATTTTTGCACCTGTTTTATTTATCTCAGAATAACTAATAGATTATATCCTCATAGCTTCATAACTAAATATTGTCTAAAATTAACACTAGATAGTTCTATCCAAATCAGTGGAGTCACATCATTTAGGTCATTTAGGTCATATAGGAACGACTGTTCACTGACTTTTGTCCTTGGTTAATTAAATGTACAAATTTGCAGACCTACATAGAAATATCACCCAAATTCTCCTGATGACATCAACCCAGATGACTATATTTGCACTGCTGCTCCTATAATATTGATAGTTGAATTGTTAATTCAAGAACTGCCATAAAGACTCTTAATATTTTCCTGTTATGCCAATAACTTTATGTCTGTGATTCTAAGCACAGTTATATAAAAAGCTTCCTACCAAAGCAGAAATTGCCACATGCTGCATTTCCTTTTTCCTCAGGGATTTGTTCAGGTTGTAGACGAAAGATTGTAGGTTTGGATTATTCTTCATAAAAGAAACCCCACAGGAATATTCTGTAAAATGTGATAAAATGTAGAGATCTACTTTAAGAGATCTGGATAGCATCTATTTAAGGACAGTTATTTTAAATGGAACTAGATTTTGTTGCAGCTGCTTTGCTAATGCCAGCCCTCTCTGCTGTCTGCCACATCAGGAACCCTGCTACAAATTTGCAATTCCATTACAGATCGATTCTCTGAATCTTACACAGCTTTGTATTTTCTCCACAAAGGTTTTCATACCCGAATTTTATTCCAGATGCCTCTTAATTTCAACCAAACATGAACTTGTCCTGCTTTTTCTTTTTCTTTAGTGTGCCTAAGCAGAAAATGGCAAACCACTTCTGGAAAACCTTGTCAAGAAAACTGTAGGGACTAGTCCAGGTATTTGCCAGAAGTCAACTCTTCCTCAAAGGCAGCTACACACACACACACACACACACACACACACACACACACAGTGTTAGAGTAGATCATAGTATTATAATAAAACAGCAGAACTCAAGTTTCAAATGACAATTTACAGCTTAATAAATGTATTCATTTTGAAGACATCCTTTTGTTTTGGCTGCATTACGCTAACATGAGTACCCATCTTGAAATCTTTCCCAAAGGAGCTTTTTCAAGAGGCAACTGGACTTTCTGGTTTTTCTTTGAAGCCGTTTCGCTTCTCATCCAAGAAGCTTCTTTGGCTCTGACTGGATGGTGGGGAATCTTGAAAAAGTACCTTTGGGACAACCATGACCTGGCTGACAGAGAATCTCCATAGACATCTTGAAATCTCTTAATTTATATTTTAGAAAGTTGATGGTACAACCTAACTGGATATTCATTCAGACATCATTGTACTATCCAGCAGAAGCAGCCAAGCAACCTCCGCAGTAATCCTCCAAGTCCATCAAATCATATAAGTGTAACTGCTTGGAACATCAAATTCTTTATTTGGATTGTTTTTTCAAACACGTTCTCCATAAACCCCATCTTTCTTTAGCATTCATCAGTATGATGATGGCCACAAATATGAACATGGCCTTGCCTCAATTCTTTTAAGCATCCATTGTAAGCTCATAGTTTAATAAACACCATGAGAGATTGTACCCTGGATTTGCTCTGTTTTTGTGCTGGTTTGGCTGCAGTTCAAAGGACATGGGACAGGGAAAGAGGGCAGGGGAGGAAAAATAAAGAAAGTAAGCCTCTTTGCTTAATTTCCAAAGCTTCCGGTGTTAAATGAATGTCTCTTTTTCCTCTGAGAAGTGAGCGGGTGCCTGCAATTAGGGCCCAGAGCTCTTCAGCAGTCTATGAACAACTGTCCAAATGAGGCGTAGTATTTCCTGAACCGAAGGAAAGCACAGCATTTGTAATGGAGAGTGTTGTGCAAGGAGGCGAGCCCTTCCTCCACCCCCCGGCTGATATTTATTCATGTTATACATTGTCTGTCCAACCCACCCAGTGTTTGGCATTTTCTCCTCCACGCTTTGCCATCTTCTCTTTTGGCAGACAAGGATGTTTTCCTGGGATTCTGAATGCAGCGGAAATTAACAAAAGCTACTTTGGGACATCAACAAACTTACTTAACTCATTTGATGCTCAGAAAGTAGATGGATTGACACAGTGATTTTTTTGGAAAGGACCAAAGGTTGCTTAAGGAGCACAAAGTAATGACCTAAGAATCTCTCCTGATCTTCTAAGCTGTTTCTCCCATTGGTTTTACCTTATTAATTGCCCTCTGTAAAAAGAAGCTTGTAGATCAGGGAAGCATGATATACAAGGAACAGAATAAAGGTATGGGAGATAAAAAGCTTTTAGAAAACACATCCATTTTGGTAGAATTATTTTTTTTTTTAGAAGTAGAGAATATCATAAAAACTATAAGGGAAAAATTCTAATCTATTCTTTCACTTCCATATACATTTTCTACAATATTTACACAGATGGCCAAATGTTTTTAAAGCAAGGGTGCATTTTCAATTTAACTTTGTCCTTCTACAGTGTATTTAACTATATGTATAATTCTTGGGAAGAGAGGGAGGGAGACTATTACTCCTTTTTAATTATATTTGTCAGTAAAGATGTTCCAATTCTCTTTATTTTTGTGTCACTGTACAGTAACATAGTATTTATCCTGTAATTATTTAGGGACAGTGTCTTTGAGTCAGTTCAATTCCTAACAACCACATGGATATATCTATGAAGTTTTCTTGACAGTAATATGGAACTGTTTGCCATTGCTTTCTTCTGAGATTTTTAAAAACTTTCTATTGACGAGTGGATTCCCATCTAATAACGAACCAGGCTTGAAACTGCTTAGCTTCTGAGCCATGTGCTGGCACCTGCTGAGACAGGGATACTGAAGAAAGACAAAGAGTGATGTCATAGTCAGCAGAAATTATTTATTTATTTATTTATTTATTTATTTATTTATTTATTTATTTATTAGATTTTTATACCGCCCCCTCTCCCGAAGGACTCGGGGCGGTGAACAGCCAAAATTAAAAAACATACAATATTAACATTAAAATACGTTTAAAAACAGAATTAAATCTAAAATGGCTCCCCAATTTAAAACGCCTTACCCATGACCCTATAAATAAAACGAATTTAAAATTTAAAATTTCCACATTTAAAAAGGGGGAAGATTTAGGCTAGGCCAGCTTGATAAAATAGAAAAGTCTTCAGCGCGCGGCGGAAGGTGCGCAGATCCGGGATCCTACGTATCTCCGGGGGGAGCGCGTTCCAAATCGTAGGTGCCCCCACAGAGAAGGCTCTCCCCCTAGGGGCCGACAGCCGACATTGTTTGGCCGACGGCACCTGGAGGAGCCCCTCTCTGTGGGAGCGTACTGGCCGGTGGGAGGCTATTGGTGGTAGCAGGCGGTCCCGTAAATAACCAGGTCCTAAGCCATGGAGCGCTTTAAAGGTGATAACCAGAACCTTGAAGCGCACTCGGAAGACCACCGGGAGCCAGTGCAGCTCACGCAGGAGAGGTGTTACATGGGAACTCCATGTCGCTCCCATCACCACCCGTGCGGCCGCACTCTGCGCCAGTTGGAGCCTCCGAGTTCACCTCAAGGGGAGTCCCATGTAGAGAGCGTTGCAGCAGTCCAGACGAGAGGTAACGAGGGCATGAGTGACTGTGTATAGGGAGTCCCGATCTAGATAGGGACGCAACTGGCGGATCAGGCGAACCTGATGAAAAATCCTCCCGGTCACGGCCGTCACATGCTCTTCTAAAGACAGCCGTGAATCCAGGAGGACACCCAAGTTGCGAGCCCTATCCGTTGGGGCCAATGATTCGCCCCCAATAGTCAGCGATGGCACTAGCTGACTATATCGGGACGTCGGAAACCACAGCCACTCGGTCTTGGATGGGTTGAGCCTGAGCCTGTTCCTCCCCGTCCAGATCCGTACGGCCTCCAGGCACTGGGACATCACTTCAAGGGCATCATTGGGGTGGTCCAGGGTGGAGATGTACAGCTGGGTGTCATCCGCGTACTGATGGTACTTCACCCCAAAACCACGGATGATCTCGCCCAGCGGCTTTACATAAATGTTGAACAGAAGGGGCGAGAGGACCGATCCTTGTGGCACCCCACATATGAGGGGCCTCGGGGTCGACCTCTGTCCCCCTGTCAACACAGACTGCGACCGGTCAGAGAGAAAGGAGAACCACCTTAGTACGGTGCCTCCCACCCCCAACTCTTCCAACCGGTGCAGCATGATACCATGGTCGATGGTATCAAAAGCCGCTGAGAGATCTAACAGGACCAGGACAGAGGAGCAACCCCTGTCCCGAGCCCTCCAGAGATCATCAACCAACGCGACCAATGCCGTTTCCGTGCTGTACCCAGGCCTGAAACCCGACTGGAATGGATCCAGATACGACGCTTCATCCAGGTACTGGGGAAACTGTCCCGCAACCACACTCTCAACAACCTTTGCCACAAAATGAAGGTTGGAGACTGGACGATAATTAGCCAATATTGCCAGGTCCAGGGAAGGCTTCTTGAGGAGGGGCCTCACCACTGCCTCCTTAAGGGTGGCGGGGAAGACACCCTCACCCAATGAAGCATTTATAATCCCCTGGAGCCAGCCTCGCGTCACCTCCCGGGAAGCCAGCACTAACTAGGAGGGACACGGGTCCAACAAACATGTGGTTGCGTTCAATCTACCCAGAATCCTGTCCACATCATCTGGGGTCACAGGATCAAACTCATCCCAGATAACAGTCTCAAGACCTGCCTTTGTCACTTTCGCTGGATCTACCCAGTCAGAGTCCAGACCTTCCCGAATCTGAGTGATTTTGTCATACAGATACTGAACAAAATCCTCGGCTCTTCCCTCCAAGGGGTCCTCCCACGCTTCCTGGTGGAGCAGGGAGCGGGTCACCCTAAACAGGGCGGCCGGGGGATTATCTGATGACGCAATAAGAGCAGCAAAATGCATACATTTTGCTGCTTTTATCGCCACTAGGTAAGTCCTAATATGGGATCTTACCAGTGTCTGGTCCGATTCAGAAAGACTAGCTCTCCAACTACTCTCTAGGCGTCTTTTCTGGCGCTTCATCTCCCTCAGCTCCTCGGTAAACCAAGGAGCCAGGCGAGATCCGCGCCGGGTCAGAGGCCGCAAAGGCACGACTCGATCCAGAGCCCCAGCGGTCGCCCTATCCCAGGCGGCCACTAGGTCTCCAGTCGAGGCGTGAGCCAGAACCTCAGGAATTGGCCCAAGATCCATCTGGAACCTATCGGGTTCCATCAGGCGCCTGGGGCGGTACCATCTTATCGGTTCCGCCTCCCTGCAGCGGGGTACCGCGGTACGAAGGTCAAGGTGAAGGAGAGAGTGATCCGACCATGACAAGGGCTCAATGACTACATCCCCTATCTCAAGATCACTCAACCACTGTCCAGAGACAAAAACCAAGTCCAGAGTGTTTCCCCCCATGTGCGTAGGGTCATGAATTAGCTGGATCAGGTCCATGGCCGTCATGGAAGCCATGAACTCCCGAGCCACCTCAGATGTCTCACCCACAGACGGCAGGTTGAAATCCCCCATGACCACAAGTCTGGGGGTATCAACTGCCACCGCGGCGATAAAGTTGAGTAGCTCAGGCAGGGTTGCTGCCATGTGGCAGGGAGCCAGGTACGTGATCAGCAAGCCCATCTGAACCCCATGGCCCCACTTCACAAGGAGGGACTCACAACCAGCTGTCTAAGGTACAGTGGTCTCCCTCGGCCTAAGGCCTTCTCTAATAATAACCGCTACTCCCCCGCCCCTCCCCTGTGACCTCGGCTGATGGAATGTGTGGAAGCCTGGTGGGCACATTTCTACCAGAGGGACCCCTCCCTCCGGGCCCAACCAGGTCTCCGTAATACCCGCCAGGTCCGCTCCCCCCTCCTGAACAAGATCACAGATGAGGGGGGCTTTATTTACTACGGACCTGGCGTTGCACATCAGACGAAGGCCCGGGCCATGAGGATCTGTGCAACCTGGCGAACGAGTGGAGCCTTGGGGGCCGGAGCACCCTACCGCTCGGAGACAGCGGGTGCGTGCTCCCTTAACATGAAATTAGTTCCATGTTCACATTATAGTTTTTAAAATTGAATGTTTGTAAAGAGTAAGAAGTGCATCCCTTCTGCATTTGTTGATTAAAATTAAAATAGAAGTGCAAACAGTGCTGACAGTGCCAAAATTGTTTTAAAGTCTGCAAGATCTATTTTCATGTGAACCAAATGAAGGCAGTTGCAAACAGGAGTTATGGGATGTAGAAACTGAAATGAGTATAAAGCAATCTGAAAACATACCAGCTTCCAAAATGGTTCCTATTTTCACAGTGAAATTCTCACATGCTTCTCTTTCCTTACAAGCCCACCCTTGATTTTAGGACTCTAATTGAGGTGGAGAATGGGTTTTCTGCTGTTAGCATTGCTTTATCGTTAGGAGTTAGTAACTTTCATGACCTACTGCCAATTATTCAAAGGTCCACCAAGGATCTAAGTCTCCTTCTGCTCAGTTTGAATATAAGGAATCAAAAAAGAATAGAAATATAAAAGAGGGGAAACCAATTGGAATAAATGGAGCAGGGAAGCAAGAGTGTTACTTAGATGGATATTTAATAATTTAATATCAAATAAAGAATTAGAAAATCAACCACATATCAATGTCCATACATTTGGTTTTGTTAAACAATGTTGGATCCAAAGTGTTCTCATACATTGCAAAGAACTGGGAAGTAGCTAAGGAAAGATAGTAAAGAGAGTTAGAAACTTTTTTTTTCATATCCTCATGGTTAAGGAAAGTCAATATACTTGTTTTAAAATTGTACAAAACAATCTTTACTAAGTTGCAGCTCCCATACTGATGTTTGTAGTTACCAAAAACAATGTAGGGAAACATTTTGGGAAACATGGCGTATGATACAACTTCAGCATCAACTCCACATGGAAATGCTCAAGAATAAAAGCTGATATATCAGAAAGTCACACACATTCCTTAGTAGAGCTGATCCCCCAAATGTGACTTATTCTGTTCAGGTTACAGAATTAAATAGGATTATTATTCTCATAACAGACACTAATATTTAAATATGCATCTTTTCATTTGAGAATATTTGCCATCTCCCATGCTGCTATCTCTATTCTGGAGAATTATTGCACAAACGTGTATAGTTGCTCTTGAAGCATTTAAAAAGTGCTGGGGACTGGAATGACTTTCTCTGTTTTGTACATCCCATTTTATTTTGGCATAATTTGGGATCTGCATTATTCTGGTTGGTAAATGAATTTTCTATGCTAGAGACAGGGTTTATTTTTTCTTTGAAATCCTTTTGCACAAAATTAAAAAAACGTTTGTATTTCCTCACTAACTTAAAAGTTAAGGAGAGGCGAATGTTTTATTTCTCTCTTTGGCAATCTCAGTTCAACCACTTCTCTTTGTTATGCTCCTAGGTGACTTCTCTGGGAATCACCACCTTCAGCCTCTGTGCCTTGGGTATTGACAGATTCCATGCGGCTACCAGCCCTCAAGCCAAGCTCCGCCCGATTGAACACTGCCATTCCATCATTGCCAAGCTGGCTGTCATTTGGGTGGGTTCCATGACCCTTTCAATCCCAGAACTCCTTCTTTGGCAGCTGGCACAGGATACCTCACTAGTCTCTGGTGTAGTGTCTGACTACTGCACAATGAAACCTTTTCAGGAGCTGCCCGAGTCCATTTATTCTCTGGTTCTCACTTATCAGAACGCTAGGATGTGGTGGTATTTTGGATGCTACTTCTGCCTGCCGATCCTCTTTACCGTCAGCTGCCAGCTGGTCACCAAAAGGATCAGCAGCACAGAGAAGACTGAATGCCGTGGCAATAAGCATGGGCAGTGTGAGAGCCAACTCAACTGCACAGTGATTGGCCTGACAGTAATCTATGGTCTCTGCACCATTCCTGAAAATGTCAGTAATATTGTTGTGGCCTATCTGTCTCCTGACATGACAAAACAGACCCTGGACCTATTAAGCTTGGTCAACCAGTTCTTCCTGTTCTTCAAATGTTCGGTTACTCCCGTGCTTCTACTATGCCTTTGCAAACCCCTGGGGCAGGCCTTCATGGACTGCTGCTGCTGCTGCTGTGATGAATGTGGTCAAGAAACTACTTCCAGTGATGGTGGTTCTGAAAGTAAAATCAAAACCGAGATGTCCTCAAATATTTTCTTTGACAAGACCCGAGAGTCACCTCCCCCTGTAGGGGCCATTGGCACTCCATGCTAAGTTCAATCATCCTAGTGGTAGACCAACAGCAGTTCTTCCACTATCTTTTCCCAAGACCAAAAGTTGTGATTTTCTTTTAGTATTAATTGGTGAAATAGCTGAACACTGGAGGTGGGAGCTGGTGTCTATCATCTGCTTGCTCCAGCGCTGTCTTGTAAGAACAACTTATGAACAAGGCATCACCAATAGCTATCTCTTCTCTGCTGAACAGTTATCAAGGGTGCCATTGACTCCCCTGATCTACCACGACTAGAAAGGCTACTGTTCTGAATGTGAAAGATGCTGTGGAAAGGCCCACTTGTAACCCTTTCAAGAATGGAGAAATCACCTGTTTTAAAAGAGTTCATAGTACACACTAACCTATTCTGCACTGATGCAGGACCTTACTGTCCTCTTCTTCATGTCTGCCCCAGAGACAGCCTTGTATACAAAGTCAGCACTATCCTAGCCTCAATAAACCAGTAGACTAAGTAGAAAAAGGTTCCAGTCACTTTATTCAAAATGTGGTAGGACAATTGATCATTCTGTCAGTATTTCTCAAAAAAGTGAATCTGTCCACACTGTATGAACTAGAATTCTTGTCTAACCAGGGAATTAGGATTTTCCACCAGGTTTCACTGTACCTTGTATTGTGTGTATGTGTAGAAGGAGTAGAGGGATTTTTAAAAAATTCACACTAAAGGCCCCAGATTGGGGTATTTTGATTTAGCCATGCTTTCAGGTGACTACTGTTACATGCTGTACTTTAGTGTAGATCAATTAAGTCATTGTGGCATCAATGGCAGCTTTCTTGGCAATTTTCTCTGTTCTGTCAGGCATCCAGTTTGTTTTCTTCCATTTCTTAATCTTTGACAGTCTCTTTTCACATTCATTTTTACCAACTTCTTTATTTCATTCTACAATTCCTCTGGTTCCTATTAATGAGGCTCAGAATTTCAAAGTGAAGGCTGATGTTTTCCTTCAAAATGATGGGTCAAGATTGTACCGCTAGGAACTGTGTGGCTTTGTTTTTCTGCTTTAGTTCTTTCATTTGGCACATGCACATGATCTGTTCCACAGTTATCTCCTGGCTCTTTGCTGTTGTAATTGAGATTTTCTACCTCCTTGTGACAATAGTATAAAGGTAGTCCTGACTTATTAACCAAAATTGGGACTGGAACGTCTGTCACAAAGCAATGTGATTTTGTTAAGTAAGTTACGCCCAATTTTGTGACATTTTTCTGCCATACTAGTTAAGAAAATCAACACAACTGTTAAGTAAATCCAGTTTCCCTCACTGACTTTGCTTTTTGGACACACACACCCCCACCCGAGGTTGTAAATGGTGATCATGTGACTCTGGGGTGCTACAACTGTCATAAATATATGTTGGTTGCCATTTAATCATGTGACCATGGAGATGGTGCAACGGTCATAAGTGCAATAAGTGTTAGTCGATTTTCTCAGTGCTATCATAACTTCAAATGGTTGTAAATCAAGACTACCTGTAGTCAATTTGATTTCTGTAACTCTAGCTGGTGATGTCTACATAGATGCATGTTGTTTTGGTTGCTGCAAAACTATTAGTGGTGAAGAAATAGCAATGAAGAAAACATTAGATTGACAGAAACAGGTATAGGTAGTCCTAATTTTACTACAGTAATTGGGATCGGAAACTCTGTTAAGCAATGCAATCGTAAGTTGAAAAACCATATGATTGTGTCATTCATTAATCAATGACCTCACATCACAATGACTTCCTACTTCCTGTCAGCTTTTCCACTAACTGTTGTGGGAATCTGACAGATAGGTCATGTGACTCCAGAATGCAGGGATGGTCAAAAGTATGAGATCATCATACAGTAACTACCGCTTGTTCAGCATCATTGCAAGTTCAAAAGGTTGCTGAAGGAATGATCACTAAAAGAGGACTACCTGAAAGTCATTCTGCTTCATTTCTGTTTCCTAGGCTATGTAGCCCAATTATGTCTCTCCACCTTCATTCCAACTATTACAAGTGACCTGTCAATACTGTGCCAATTTCAACAGCACTGCAAAGATCTTCCAGTTTAAACTTTCACTTTTAATTAGTAGTAGGTCAAGAGGTCCTTAAGAGGCCCAAGACACTTATTCAAAATTATGATATTTGGGGCATTTTGTATTTAAAGAGCTTTTACACTCCCTGCCCCCAATCTCTGTATGTAGTTCTCAGGAATTTACTTTTATTTTTTTCTCAGATTTTAATTATCTTCTTTTAGAGCATTAAGTAACTTTATGACTAAATCAGACCAACAGCCCTGATATCCAAAGTAGAAGATTGATTAATAGTAGTGGATATATGGTTTCCAGTTCTCATGTACACTGGGATATTCAGGTAGCATTAAAAATGTAGAATTTACCCTATTGGAAAGCATTGTTGGCATTCAGTTGCATGTCTGATACATAGTATTTCTTGTAGCATGTGAAATGTTTACCAGAATGATGAATTTTTGTCACTACTATGTTTTCCCGAAAATAAGGCCCTGTCTTATATTTTTTTGAACCCTGGAATAAGTGCTTGGCCTTATTTCCATGCGCTCAAAAGCCCAATTGGGGAAACAGGGTATATGGTACTGCATAGCTTTTTGTGGGTGATTAACAGTCAGTCAGCAATTTTGGACTACAACTACTATAATCCCCTGATATGTTGGCAAAGGATGTTCTAAATCAGCGGTGTAAAACTCGATTTCATTGAGGGCCGCATCACGGTTGTGTTTGACCTTGGGGGCCCGGGGTGGGTGTGGCCAGCTCAAAGTCACTCATGTTGGGGGCATCTGTGGTGGCCCAAGTGCTCTGCCAGTGAAAAAGGAGCTTTTGCTGGCAGAGGCACCGCAGGCTGGTCCTTCGCTGTTTCCAAGGCAGCTCTGCAGGCTAGATCTAAGCACCCTGCGGGCCAGATTCGGCCTGTGGGCCTTCAGTTTGACACCCCTGAGTGAAACCCTCATTCCCCTGCAAGAATGCAATAAATGCAGCCTCACAAATAAATAAGGAACACCTAATGGAGTAGCATCTGCTGGTGTGCAGCCTTACTATTTTGCCCTTCTCTTGATCAGCCTTCCAGCAGAGTATACAATACTTAACACATTAAAGGAAAAACCCATTGCTGTGTTTTAAACTACAGGGGCAGTAGACAACATAGAACCTTCCAGCGTTGAGCTCCTCTTCTTTTCAGACTTGCCAGCACCATTTTGGACTGTGAACACTGGAATTCAACTTTATACAGAGGCCCATGTATTATTCTTTAACTAATAAACAAGTGGGCTGTTTATTACACTTGATTCAAGGGAGGGCAATTTTTTTTCCCACTGAGGACATCAGTTTCAGATCACTTTGTGAACAAGTCTGAAGGAAACAGTGAGATATCAATTCTGGTTTTGTTTTTTTGGATCTGCTCTTTTCCCTCTCCCTAACATTAGGTTATGAAAACAGAACGAATAGCCACTAAACCTTTTTTAATATATATATATATATTTAAATTAGACCAAAGATTGATCATCCCTATTAGTGACCCCTCCCACTGGATAGCAGTGCATCGATCTCCTGCTCCTTCTAGGAACACAGATTTCCAGTATTTTAGCTGTTCAAAATTTATTTTATTGATTTCCTGAGATTTAATTTCGTTAAGTCAGACTAGTAACACTGGTGTCTAAAAGAAAAGAAGTCTAACTCCAGGTATACAATCAAATAATTATACAATTGAGCAATTCAATCTAAACTAAATTTTAGCTCTGGACTATCTTGTGACTTTAACATTTAGAGCAATAGTAGGTGAAATTGTTCTTGCCATGGAGATGAAGAGATGGGAAATACTCAACATCCTTGAATGTTATGCAGCTCTTAAAGGTAGAGAACTTTTCAGATAGTACTAAACCACAATACCCAATCAATCTAATCATTATTATGGGGCTGATGGAAATTAAGTGTCTAATATTTGAAAAATGAATCTATTTCACCCCGTCTTAAAGGTACAGTCATATGTCCAAGAGGAAACACAATTAGTTTCTTCCAATACAGTATCTTAAAGCAAAGCTTTCACATCAGAATTCCTGATAGTTGATATAGCTTTTATGCTATAAAGTCCGCATTCTGCACAGAGTATGCACAGAGTATGAATTGGAAGAGCTATGCAGAGATACAATGTAATATTTAATGCTCTATCGGAAGCAGGAAGTGATTATCCAGACTTTGCTTGTAAATCTATAATGAGGAAGAACTTACCTGCCCGAGGATCCATTTTAGTGATGTTCTTACTATCAGCAGCTCTCTTTGCAAGGCAAGCTTTTCAAGGGTTACTTAACCAGTCAACAACATTGTGACTGTACAATACTGAAGCATAAACTAACCATGTTGCTTGGGTTGCTTTCAACTCACTGAAATAAAGCATGGCTAGTTTGGGTATGCTCCAGTATTACTGGATTTGTAATTATTCCAAAGTTGATTGGAATCACTGTCTACCATCATGTGTATTTGTGTAACATCTAAACAGATAACAATATGATTCTTCCCAAACTGCATTTTCATCCAGGCAAAACCTATACTTGTTGAAACTGATATAGTGGACTGCGTATTGAGGAAACTTGTGTTCAAGGTTCAGTTCAACCGTGTGGCAAATTGGGCTCCATTAGTATATCTCAAAGTAGCCTAGTTCACAGAGTTGTGAGGATAAAAGGGAAGAATAGGCACACCATCATGAGTTTTTAAGAAGAATAAAGGCAGATAAATCGAAGCCATAATATTAATGTGACAGCATTACAACTATAGCTTACGCATGAACGGAATATCTGTCTTAGAAGGATAAATTTTACCTCATTTTTAGACGTAAGTAGTGGGAACAAATAACAGCAATTAGTTACACAGCTAGGATGAGTGAGTTAGTTCAGAATGTTTTGTTATGAGTTTTGTTTGTATATAGTTCTTACTCATAGATGTCAACTACTTAGTGATGGGAAATACCTCTGCCAACAACAGAAGGAATGTGGGAAGGGAAAACAAATCTAATATTCACTGTGCATTTCTGAATTATAAGTATTTAAGCGGTTCCTTCCATAGTGCTAAAGGACTCAGTGGAGAAAGCTGTTCAAGTAGTCATGTTCTTATAGCCTGACTTTTTGACAGGGTACTTACTTTACATTACATCAGAGCTTGCTTAACATAGTTAATAAAACCATTAAGCTTTAAACTAGGGTAAATTTACGAAGCAAAACAGCTGCCAAATATCTAACTACACCACAAGCTGGTATGGTATGTTCTGATGTGTGAATGAGACCAACGTTAAAGGGGCCATTATCCAAATTCCATCCCAAGAAAAGGAGCTGCCATCCTGTGCTGGTTTTTTGCAGAATAGCTAAACTCCTTCAAACAAGCAGGGAAAGGAGAGGCTCAGATTTTCATAAAGCTTCAATACTCCTCCTTGGCCTAGATGTTTCTCTCTGTTCAAGGATTGTTGCAGAAAAAACAAGCATCTTCTCAGGAGTGTTGGCTTGGCCTGCAGCTCTTGTTGCTTTCGGGGGTGCTCCTCCCCTAATTTCCCTGTGAAGAGAGACTCCCAGCTCAGTTTGCTGAGGGTTGAAACTCCCTGTATTCTGCTTTCTTTGGATTGCACCCTCAAAAAGGAGGAACGCCTAGAGAGAGGGAGGCAGTTGCTAAGGGATGGGCTGCAACTGCCACAAGGGGATCAGTAAGGGCTTTGTATAGGGAATGACACCCACAGTCCCTTCATGGGCCTGCTGCCATGGAGACAAAGCCTCTGTCTATGTACAAAGAAAGTGATGTTTGGACTGCTGCCCCCATTAACAAACAGGAGAATGCCTGGGGCAGCCATGCTTTCTGTCTTTTGAGGAATCATCTCTTCTTGGCCAACCAGCCTTTTCTCCCTTTCTATCTCCCGATTCTCCCTCTCCTGAGAAACAGGGGAAAACCCCTTTGCTTGTCTAGACCAGGGGTCTCCAACCTGGGCAATTTTAAGCCTGGTGTACTTCAATTGCTAGCTGGGGAATTCTGGGAGTTGAAGTCCACTAGGCTTAAAGTTGCCCATGTTGGAGACCCCTAGTCTAGACCAGGAATAATTTTTTGGATGAGCCATAGTAAACATCTGTTTCAAGAAAGCCTGGAAGTTTCAAAAATTGTGAGAATACAATGACAAGATGCCACACGTGGACAAAAAACCCCTGCCCCTTGCATGTCTCTCAACTTGGCTAACTCTACAGTCTCAGCCTGATTTCCCCAATATTCCTCTTGTGAGCCTTCTGCATCCTCAAAAAGCTGCTAGAACCTTGTCCCACAATGTATTAATTTATTACACTATCTTCTTTGGCTTATACTCAAAAGCCAAGGAATGGGAGGGAAGGAAGAAATTGTTCACAGAAATGGGCTGTTTATTTAATTTATTTATGTACATCATTTAGACTCCACCCACTTCAACAAAGTCTATGGGGCTAGAGTTGATGAAGCAGCACCAGCAGCTGTACATATATCACAGAAGACAGTGAAACAGCAATGGTTTGATAATTCTGCACTTCTCCAAATTTTGGCCATAACATCAATACAACCATAGACACATCCTTTCTGATCTCCATGTAGCCTTCACATAAAAGTGTATCAGGAAAAAAAAATGACTCAATCATTTTTATTTGCATCACTTTGTAGTTCAGTGGTAGAGATGATGCTGGGATGGTAGGAATGACAGCCACTCCAATTTTAAGAAAAAACTCAGGAGACTACATACATATAAGCTAACATATAATTGTTACCAACAGAGAAGCTGATAATGTTCTGGAATCTCAAGTGATTGAAGCCAGACTGAACAATTATGACAGAGATACAGAGTGAGAGGAGGCTGCTGTCTTGATTCATGACTCTTGATCCAAGCCCTACCAGGATGGTTGAAGGGTGTGCAGCCAAAGCACTAGTGTGACCTGAATATCTAGCAGTATAACAGGGGAATGGATGGGAGCTGCTATTCATACTATGCTCTCCCTGCTGGCTTCCTCTGAGCAAGGGCCAAGCAAGAACAATGCTAGGCTTGTTGTCACAGCTCCTGGTTGGTCAGAACACTGGGGGTGGGGAATGGAGGGTGGAAAAAAAAAGAGACCAATCAAGCCTTCCTGGAATATTGCAGAACTGGGGGAGGGCAAGAAAAGAAAGGAAAGGGTTGAGAATTTCAAAGAAATTGAAATCAGGAAGGGTAAACTTCATTCAATTCAACCGGCCCTTGCCCCCACCCCCAAAGCATGCAAATACATAGGGCAGCTATTTCCAAGACAATTGCTCAGACTTGTTACTGTAAAAAGAATCTCAAATGATCCTAGTATACAAGGATGAGATGGCAGAAACTGTTTCATGATTTGCATAGTTGCTGATGTAAGGTTTAAAAAAAGCAGTCATATTCCTATAGTTCACAAGATCAGGGAAAATATCTGAGGTACTGTCATTTTGCCCCAGCCTGTACAGTATGCAAGGGTAAGAATATATCAGTGGAGCAGTTTTAACTATGGACCTGTATGGAAGACATGAGCAGTTGCTAGGTGAAGATTGTAACAAGACCAAGTATAGAAGAGGGTTCCATAATCAAGGTATATCATCATGGAAAGGGAAATTGTTTCTACTGGCAGCCCTACAACTCAATTGATAGATCATGCCAAAATTTTATTTTGCAATGTACGGTTGGGCAAAAATGGCACTGCAGGAAAGGACATGAGCTAGAATATACATAGGCAATAGGAGGAGGCAGTGAATTCTGACAACTATGTAGACAGAATTTATAGTCAAATATTTCCCATTATCCACCACAGAAAGCAGGGTTTCCATGGCAAGTTGTAGGAGTTTCCTCAACAACACAATCCAATTTGGAGATTCCTTGGAGGTTTAATTTAAAAATGCAAACAGATCATGCACTGGGATTTTCAGTGGCTATTAGCATACTAGACTGGGGAATTAATCCAAATTCAAAGCAGCTAATCATACTCAATTCAAATCAAAATTTATTTACGGCCCGAGGGGAAACATGCCAATCATGCTTACACAAGATCTACAGAAATCCAAAACAACTGGAAAGCATTATGTTGGGGGGATGGAGACTGACCTAGGATATGGAGAATCTGGAGCCCTCCAGATGCTTGTTTTACACAAAAATTCTCATAATGACTTGGCCAGACTTAGTTGAGCTGCTGATTTTAGCACTTGCTCAGACCATTTCTGTTTTTATTCCAGAGACACCCAATCAGTTATACAATATAGCTTCTTGGATTGATCCTTAACCAGATTCTAAAATAATGCTGAAGTTATCATGGATCAGAACTTGGAAAAAATAAGTTTAAATTAAAGTCAAAATGTTGAGTTTTATTAGTGTGTTCCAGTCAGTTTGGTATAAGAGAAAAGTTATGTTACATTCTAGAAATGGAGCTACACTACTGTGTTGTCTAAATTTCTGGCAAAATGGCTATAACACCCTGAAACAGACCTAAACATCTGTTTCTTAACACCAGATTTATTCCCTTTATTGGCCTACTATTTCCATGGTCAGTGAGAATGTTAGCTGAGAATAATGGGAATCGTAGTCTGAGCAACCTGAAGAATATGCTGTTGCAGAAATCTCACTGAAGCTATCCCACAAAGAGACTCACATCTTTACCAGAAGAATAATACTGGGAGAGATTTAGCTTGGTTCCTTCCTAGCCTTTCTAGAATGACATTTGTAACTTCTCAAGGAACAAATTCCTTTATTTATTATTGTGGTCTCTGTTTTCAAGGCAATGGAGAGATTCTTGCTCTTCCACAATAGGAAAAAACCCTCAGAAGAATCAAAACTTCGGCTACAGCATGGAAAAGAAAGTATGAACAAACCACCTGAAGAAAAAAGGTAACAGTGCAACCACCACCAACATAAAATTGTTAATTTATTGTTATTTTGAGCCAAAAAAAGTACTGTTACAAGATTTGTTTTCCAGAGAAGGTCATAGTATGAGCCAAAAATGTATTTTAAAAAAAGGAATAAATGACACTATACAATTGATTAAATTAAAAAAGTAAAATGCTTCCTTGTGCAGTTCTGTGAAAATGATGAGAAAAGAAAAAATGAAATTAGAAAGCACCCTCCCCCTCTTGAGGGAAGCAGCTCATGGCAGGATGGGCCCTGCGACTATATACCTGTCAATAGCTTACATGGGACAGAAAGAGATATAGCTACCCAGCAGCATCAACTATCTTTACAAGAAACAATATTAGCTTATCGCATCTTTAAATAATTTTCATAGCTTCACTTCCTGAGCTTCTCTGCTTTAAGTCCTAGAGTGAGTCAAAAGGAGACATAGAAAGCAGTAGCCTAGACTGACCTCCCTTAGCCAGGAATATCATGGCCTTTGCCAGAAACTCAAGCACGCTATAATCCAAGGGGTTTCTTATACAAACTCACAGAATGAAATTCCCTCTTCTACTCGATTATCCTAAAACTTCATCCTTGAGTTTGAGAAGCAAAGTTTCCATAGCTCTCTGTGCATTGGTGGAAGAAGGAGGAAGGATTTAAGCTTAAAGGATACAGAGAAAAGAATCCTGGCTTTTACAGCTTCATCCTGAGCTCTGGGCAAAGACAGCCTCTTCTGCATTCCTTCCCTGCTCTAGAATTCAAAAAAGGTCTGTGCTTTGAGTGAACCATTCTATGAACTCTGCCTTGCTCAAAAGGCTTTTGAATGGAACCTTTACACAAGTCATTCTGTTCCTCAACAATCCACAAATGTCTGAGGGAGGAGACAGCCTAAAATATGGACTCAGGGAATACTGGCGATCCAAACCTAGTCACTTTGGCAGTACACCAGAATTCTAAGTCATCTACATAGTCACAGGATGTACATCAGGCACTACCTGCTTCCATTCAGGGAAATGTCTTGATCCTTGCAAAGAAAGCTGCCTTACAGATTTTCAAAGAGAAGGAGTGCATCCAGCATATATCAGGTATGGTTCTGAAACACAGTAGCAGCAACAAGAGATGGTGTTCTGTATCTTCAAGTGCAAGGTGAATGAGATTTAAAGCTCAGATCAAAGGGCTTCACTCCTGCCTGCTGGAAAAGAACCAAACTGGCCATTGTTTCAAAGGATTTAATGGCAAAGGAAAAAAAAACCTGCATTGGCTCTTCCCTAAAGTCTTGCACAGACGATTAAATGCAAATACTGCTCTAGGAGACTCTCCTGGGGATGCCTCCCCCGCCCCCAATAATCATGCCATATACAGAAGGAGAAAAGAGGTGCTAAAGATGGAAGGAGAGAGCTATCTTGCAGGGAGAGTATCACCCAAAGTTACGCTCTGTACCCAGCAAGATCCCACTTGTTCTGTGGCTGCTTGTGACATCCCCAATACTGCATTTGTTACTTTCCCACCCCATCCATTAGCTGCTGCCCCCTTGACAGCTGACAGGCCCCATTTAGTAACAGTATAATCGCTTAAATTAAAAAATTAAAATATATATACATATATTTATATATATATATATACTGTACACACACTGACAACAACAGAACAGTGCCAAAATCAGAGTGAGGAGCAAAAGAGAGGAGGGGGGCAGACAGTTTCTTTATAATAAAAACAGGAGTTCAATCTCAGCTGAAGAGGGTTCTGGTGTCCCCTAAAAATACCCATCTAGGGAAAAAGAGGTGGGCAAGAGGGATGGAAAGAGCAGGAGATGGGGAAAGAGAAAGGAGGAGGTGCGCCTGGCTTTTACAATCGCATCTTCCCGATCCAAAACTTGGACAAAGAGCTCTCAGCTTCGCCGGGACTTTGAATGCTGAATAAGCCACTGTAGGGTGATATCTGTCAAAGAGAAGGTGACAATTTATGACCATCAAGAAGAAAAGGAAGATATGCTAAACTTTCTTCTGCTTACCTGGAGGTGAAATAAAATGTGCAGAGGTCTGCCCAGCTAAAAGCCAGATCTTTTCTCAAACGTTGGCTAATTCAATCTTGCAACCCACAGAATTGATAGAGGGCAAAGGGTGCTGTGACCAAAATTTTCCCTCTTCCAACTATGAAATGAATGGAAGCCCCAAAGGCATACAGAACCAGGACTGTCTTAATGCATGGGCCTGGTGGGCACTTGCCCATGGGCCCCACGAGCATAGGGGCCCCATACTAATCTGTGTATGTTAACCCTTCAATGCACCTTCTATCATATATATACAGCAACATATTTATTACATTTTACTGCATTTTTTAAATTAATATTAAAATGCATTAATAGAAATTAACACTGCTTTTTTTCTGTAGATGATGAGACAAACCCGCATGTTTTTAATGTTTCAACACCGATTTTGTTGAAAGTCCCAATAAAATAAATATATGTTTAATTTTATTGACCATTTACATTTTTATTCCTGTCAGTAGTTGTCGTAGGGGCCCCAGTACACTGCTTTGCTTGGGGCCCATAAGGCTGTTAAGATGCCCCTCTACAGAAACCTCATAATAAAGGGTTCTAAAATAGAGCTCAGCTGACTTGGCTGAATCTGTCCACATTATGGGCCAAACCAGCAACTGGATGTCTCCTCAAAGGAACTCTAAGATTTTGCTGCAGATTCAACCCCCATCAGGACCTTTTGAGTTGTTACATACTCTGACCTTTTAATCTTTCCCAGCCTTTTCTTTTCCAGCTTACCAATGTTGTCTTTTTCTTTGCAAGAGATTGAATAGCAACAGATCTCTCGGTCCTGGATGGCAGACAAGTTCCTGAAAAAGAAGTAACAGCACGAAAGATCAGAGGTCTTAGAAAAGAAAAGAACAATTCACATAAAATGATCATTGCCAGCCAAAAAGAGTGATAAAATGTGTCCCAGCAACCTGCATGTTCAAAAATAAGGACAAGAGGATGAGTTCAGAACATCTCCTTTTGAATGATGACCTCACTACTCATGAGAGCCTGCTGTCCTCATTTATCGTCTCTATTCACTCTGGGTCTCCTATAAGTTCGGGAATGTTATCCCACAGCCAACTGATTTAAGTATTATTCACATAGACTTCACGCAAACAAGAACCTGCCACCTTAAAAATAAAAGCCATTTTAACTTGATTTCCAGGATAAAGTATGAGAAAAATAAATAATAAAAATAAATATAACTTTCCATTACTAAAGTGCAATAAATGGATAACAATAGTAATAGGAAAGCTCTTAAATATTGAAGATTGCCAAATTCCAACTGGCAATGTGTTCCAGAGGCAGAAATGTGAGAAAGTTTTCATATTTGCACACTGTTGGTATGGTTAAAAAATCATGATCTCATTACTGTATGCATATGGAACAGATTTCTAAATTAGCTCTGACAGCCATATCTGATTAAAATATGCTGTAGAAAAGTCCACCCAACAATTAGATAGGACTAACATGAACTCTGCTATTCCAGAAAATTCTATGAGCTTGAGTGGGGAAGCAACATGACAGTTTCTTCTTATAAATAAGCATCCATAGATTTTGAATAGCAGAGCAAGTATGAGAATGCCTTCTAGTGAGTGGTCAACCCTCTCTTAACTTTGAAGCTGCAAAGTTGGGTGAAAGCTGGCAGTTAACAATTGTGGCCTATATTCAAAGCTTGAGAAAGGCTGGGATTTGTTGGCATCTGTAAGATCAAGATGCCCCCCAAATCCAGGCTATTCAAACCAGGGGTGAAATCCAGCAGGTTCTAACAGATTCTGGAGAACCTGTAGCGGAAATTTTGAGTAGTTTGGAGAACCGCAAATACCACCTCTGGCTGGCCCCAGAGTGGGGTAGGAATGGAGATTTTGCAATATCCTTCCCCTGCCACGCCCACCAAGCCACGCCCACAGAACCGGTAGGGAAAAAAAATTGGATTTCACCCGATTCAAACCCAGATGGGTAATTTTGCTGAATGAGCAGACTTGGGCATCATTCACAGAAAACACACCAAATACCCTGAAATAGCAAAATAAAATAGTACGTGTTGCCCTCTCTCACCTCAGCATCTTCTGAAGAGCTCAAAGGAAAATGGTTGCTACTTCCACCCAAAAATATTAATGGCACTGGCACATGATAATGCTCATCATTCACTGCCCAAACTCTCTTGCCAAGAGAGGGGAAAAAAACAACTGGGGAGATTTGGTAACTCCAGTGTCTCACTTGCCTAAGAAGGTCTGCATAAAATTATGGGCTCCTTCAGATACAATCATCTTAGCTTATACCACCTTTACAGAAAATTAGTTTCTTATTGCAGGGTGTTGAAAAGTGCCAAGGAACAAAAATCATAATCTTACAAAGAAAATGGAACCTAATAAGGATAGCAGAATCCCTCATAGGCTCCTTCATAGGCAGAACTTGGCCAAGGATATTTCTTTCCCTCTCCCAATTCCCTTCTATTTTTTTAAGCTGCGTACTTTGAATGAGTCCTTGCTTTCTTGAGTCTTCTCCTTATTTTAGCAGAAAATATTACTATAAAAACAATTCCTCAAATATGTGAACCCTGCCAACAATAAAGTTCAGCCTATCTGGGAAAAAGGAGAAATGAGAAATACTTGCCTGTCTATGGTGCCACCATGTGGCAAAGGCAGTGAAAAACTTGAAGAACATGTTGGTTTCTTTCAGCAAATTGCATTTCTGTGACCCAATATGGGTTCATAGTGCTTTTATTTCCAGGATTATCCCTGGACTGTAATTTTCTCAGTAAGTGGTATCTCTGTTTTGTTCTATAACAATAGAACACACAATCTAAGGAAGGAGCTTCATGGTCAGAAACCCTATTATCAGTGTTCAAACAATGGGCTAGCCAGTTGCATTTTGATTTTGAAGATGGCTTTTAGTCCCATAGGGTTGTGAAACCATCTGTTGAAAATAAAAATTGTGGATGGCTCTAGCCCTATAATTTGTCTTGAAATATGCTAAGGACTAAAGAGAAATTTTCTGACAGTAAGAAAAATTAATCAATAGAACAGCTTGCCTCCTGGAGTTGTTGAGGTGCTCCATTGTTGGAGGTTTTCAACAGAAGATTGGACATCCATTTGTCCGAAATGGTACAAGGTCTCCTGCCATAGGCAGGGATTTGGATTAGAACAGGGGTCTCCAACCTTCCTCAGGTGGCTGAGGAACTCTGGGAGTTGAAGTCCACAAGTCTTAAAGTTGCCAAGGTTGGAGACCCCTGGACTAGAAGGTTGGAGACTCCTGGACTAGAAGACTTCCAAGGTCCCTTCTAGCCCTATGATTCTATATACTCTATGTTTTCTAAACTCTTCAAACCATGTAGTGTGCAATTTGTTTTGTCATTGTGCCCTTTTCCAATTATTTCAATTCTGAAGCAAATAGCTGATACAGAGCAATGCCTTCTGGGCTCTTCTCCCCAAAGTCTTTTGCTCTTCCTGAGATTCATTACCACCACCATCATCATATGCATTCATGGGATAGTATCTCCGAAGACTGCTACCTGCTTTCCTGGCTTGAAAAAACCTACAATGTATTATCAATAAACTACACCATACTTGAATACAGTATTCTCCAAGGCCTCAGATGATTTGCAATCTCATATAATAACTTCACTAAAACAAAATTATTACACAATTTATTCATTACTACTACCAAATGCAAATGACAATATTATATCAAATACAACTGGCAAGCTTTAAAATTCCACCAATTTCTATGCTGCCTTTTCTACAGCAAATTAAAATGATTCCTCTTTGGACTTCTATTATGAGATATAACTATGTAATGAATTAAGTTTTATTTTATAACCAAGATTCTCAACAATGACGAACATTAATTCATAGCAGCGCTGGAAAGGCAAATAATCTAAAAAGCAAATGTACATCTGAATAAAATACAGGCCATAAATCAAGTTAGTTAGATTTGTACGAGTTCAGGAATGAATGCCTTGGCAAGCTTCAGTATTATACTTCAGATGTTCAACTAGGTAGAAGTCTGCCGAAATACTGCCTGGATATTAGGCCTGAATGTCCTTAGAAGCAGATCTCTCTCTTTCAGAAATCTCAGGAGTCATTGTTCAGGAAGGTTCTGGCAGTGAAAATATTTCCTTTCTAGGTGGGAGAACATTGATGGTAAAGAGAAAACTGGGAGTATCAAATTGGATTAAAAAAGAAGAAGAAGGTGATACTGCAATAGTGTGGGAAAAAAATAGTGTGTGAGGACCCGGATTGTGGGGGCAATAAGCTGACTTTGTATAAAAAAGAACACCGCTTAGGGGGTGCCGAAAGCCCTACTAAGCAGGTATATACAAAAGTATGAAAGCTATTGCTTAAACCATTGTAATCCGCCCTGAGTCTCCGGAGAAGGGCGGCATATAAATCGAACCAATCAATCAATCAATCAATCAATAAGCAAGCAAGCAAGCAAGTGCACTGATTAATCTGGAACTCAAAGCAAATGCTGCTTAATAAATTGCTCTGGTGTGAGAAAAAGAAGAAACATATAGCAATAAAATTCACAAGACTGCAGCAATAAAATACACAGGACTGAAGCAATTTGTGGTATGCTCCACATTTCTTCAAAAATCCCACCAATAAAAGTGAAGCTTGAAGAGATTTGGGGCTTTGTTTTTTTATTAAGGAGATTTATGTCTACCCAACATACAGTGACTCCGGGTGGCCTACTCCAGTTGTCCTGATTTAAGGCCTACTCAAACTGTTGTTAAAATGATTGGTGAACATAAAAAAAATTAAAGAAACTGTGATATACTGAAAACTTGGAATTTATTAGTTTATGAAGAACTTTGGATTCATCAAGCTTAGAGTCACAAACATGATTTTGCTCTGTTGGAAAGAAACTGCTACTAGAGACTTAAAATCTGGACTGAAGACATGGCTCACTTTTGGTCTTTGAACTGGTTTGTTATTTACACAATGGAGATACTGATTGTTCAAAATGATTCTGTGAAGACAAGGTTTGATTTGTTGTTTAAAATCTATTACATGTGCATGTGTGGACGCATGCAATTTGTGTGTGTGTGTAATTTTTGCCTGAGAATATGTTTCTCTCATATCTGAAAGAGCAGTAATCAGACCCCAGTCAGAAAGCTTTACTCAATCCAATGTTGGATAGTTATAGATCTGTTTCCTCTCTTCACCCTGAAATATTGTAGAAAAAGTAGTGATCCTACAGCTGCAAAGGATCCTAGAGGCAATAGATATGGACTCTTTATTTGTCAAACCAGAATACAGCATGGAAACTTTGGGCTTGTGGATGACTTTTGGACAGACCAGGATCTGGACTTTATAATCCTCCTTGAATTCTCAGCATCTTTTGATACCACTGACAATGATAGCCTTCTGAATCATCTGTTTTGCAGTGCTTCCTCCTCCTGAAGGATTGGTTCCATTTGGTGGCAGGGGAAAGATCTACCTATAGAATTATTTGTGGCGTGTCTCAGGGATGTCTCCTCTATCCACTCCTTTTTAACATCTCTATGAAATTGCTTAAGGAAGTCATCTCCTGTCATGGGGTTTGGAATCAATATTATGCTGAAGATATCTATATATTATGTCCCTAGGCCAAACAGATGACATGATGGAAATTGCCTATACAACCAGATCAAATAGGGCCATTTCCTCCAAATCCTGTCTATATGGGATTGTCACATAATAGAGACTCTCAGTAGTCAGCTCCACTCTTTGCAACTCTTAGTGGGAATTTGATCAGCCTCATCCATTCTAGACTTCAGGAAAGCTTTAAAGATCTACTTGTTCATTCTTGCAGAAGAGGAGGGTGCTCTCTGACCAGAACATGGGATTGTTGGCAGGTATCTGTCGATATTTTTAATTTTATGCTATTTACTTACTTACATTGATTTAAAGAACACCTGACTCCAGATACATAAGAAAAAATATAAAGTCCAAATCCTGGTCTGTCCAAAAGAACAATGAAAAGAAATAACTGATATGCCTTCAGAAAAAACTATATAATACATGCCACGCAAAAACTTACAGTACCCTGTCCCAAAATCTACAAAAAGCCAAATTTTCAGTGATGTCATGGAACATCATTGGACCAGGAGCCGTATAGGTTTCTGGGAAATACTATTCCAGAGCACAGGTACAACAATGCAGAAGGAAGGCTTCCAAGGCCCCAACAGATAACATTGTTTAATCAAGGGAACTCGAAGCATACCCATTCTGCTGGAGCTTAACAGTTGGGCAGAAACAACTGGAGATAGGTAGCCCTTCATATAATCTGGCCCTATGCCATGAAGGGCTTTGCTGGGGTAACCTGAATAGCAATAACACTTAGACTTATATACCGCTTCATAGTGCTTTACAGCCTCTCTAAGCGGTTTACAGAGTCAGCATATTTCCCCCAACAATCTGGGTCCTCATTTTACCCACTTCAGAAGGATGGAAGGCTGAGTCAACCTTGAGCCTGGTGAGATCTGAACTGCCAAACTGCAGGCAGCCAGCAGGCAGCAGAAGTAGCCTGTAGTACTGCACTCTAACTACTGCGCCACTGTGGCTCAATCTTGGATGTATTAGATATTTTTATTATTATTAAAGTTTTAATTTCTGCCCTTATTATTTTTTATAAATATCTCAAGGTGGCGAACGTATCTAGTACTATATGCATATTCTCAGTCATCCAGGCCATGGTTGTGCCAAAGGTACTTTTTCAAAAGGCAACTGGACTTTCTTGTTTTCCTTCTTCAGTCAGAACTGAAGAAGCTTCTTGGATGAGAAGCAAAATGTCTTCAAGGAAAACAAGAAAGTCCATTTGCATTTTGAAAAAGCACCTTTGGGATATTTAATACGCCTCCCTTCTTCCTATTTTTACTCACAACAGCAGTCCTTTGAGGCAAGTTGGGCTGAGAGAGAGTGACTGGCCCAAAGTCACGCAGCCAGCTCAAGTATTTTATGTTTATATTGTTTATATCTTTTAGACTGTGCATATAAGCAGTGCAATTTTATAATACCATAATTATCATTTATTATTATTATATTTTTATTCTGCCCTTTATATAAAAATAGTATACTGCATAATCATGCTGAATATATCCAGATGTGATTTCCAAGAAACTAAACTCAAGTTATTGATGCAACTCCAGCCAAACTGGAGATACTGAAGACAACAATAAACACTTACATTTTTTCAATGAGTTCTTTCTCATCCAAGGCACCAGCCAGATCTCGCTTGTTCCCAAGAACTAAGACCTGCAAAACAGAATAGGGCAGTGCTCTTAGTTTGATACGTGCAAGCTACAAAGAACTATGGAACAGTCTGAAGTGACTCCATTGTTCAAACAAGATATATCTTGTGCACCAGTGTTTTCAATACACTTTCTGAATTCAAGAATTTCCTTTATAATCCAGGGAAAGTCTGCCAAGCATGAAGTTGGAAAAAACACAACTTGGCTTGAAAGAGGAAAAGATAATAGGAAAGCTGTCTCTACAAATATTTAAAATACCAATTTGTAAAATGCTATATGGACTTTACAAAAAAAGCAAAACATTGCATTGTTTTAAGGCTAAATGTAGATATGAATAATAACATTAGCCATGTAAAATAATTTAAGTGGTTCACTTGGAAAGACATTCATGGGAAAAATCAAATGCACATGGGAGGGCATTTGATTAACCTTTAAATGTATTCCCTGGGGGCAGCCAATATATCTTTTGTAACCAATAAACAGAAAGTTGTCTAGTGTCCAGATATGCTATTAAAACCTAGCTACCCAAAAGAGTATCTGCTTCTTTTCTCTGCAATTACTTCACCCTTGGCAATGCTCCCTATGGGCCAGTTCAAATGGCAGCAACCTGATTGATAACTGTTTTATCTGTACCATACACAATTCTTGACTTACTAATTTTCAGGAGCTATTCTCATTAATATTTGGACCATGAAACTCTCTCCTAAAGACATCTACCTCCCATTTATTTTGCTAAAGACCATACTTCCACTGGTGTAAAAGTTGAAGGATCTGGCAAGCAATGGAAATTACAGATCTTTAAAAAGGCAACATAGTGCATTTCTGTGAAGCAGCTGGTTTAAAGAAAGGAGTGAAATGAACTTCTCCATATATTTAATATAATTGCAAATATGTGTTACATATTTACATTTTTTGCCTTAAATAAGCTATTATAGCTAAAAAAAATGAAAACCCTAAGGAAAGAATTTTAATTCATAGAAGGTAGAAACACTCAGAGTTGCACTTAGATTTACATATATCTTTACAGTGTGTGCAGTAATACAGTGTGTTATTTCTATCTTCTATTTTCTATCTGAACAGTAGCCATTGGGAGCACCCACCCAACTCTGGCTCTGTGTCAGGCTCTGTTAGTACTTGGATGGGAGACCATCAGAACATTCCAGAGCTATAGACTAAAGTGTTAAAAATAAAAACAGTCTGGAAGAAGAGGATAGCAAGCTCCTTCCTTACTATTGCCAAGAAAACTACATGATTTTATATCCATGCAGTCATCAGAAGCTGAGAAAATATTTAACTGTGGATGCCCTAAAAAATAAGTATTATTTACATTAGTAAACTTCAGCCTTACTTTCTTGGAGCTAATTGTGTGATATTTTTCTTTTTTGCATTCCAAATAATAGGGCCACACCTATCTCCTGCAATGTTGTAAAAGTAGTTTCTGCCCTTTACTCAGGGGTGGGATTCAGCTGGTTCGAACTGGTTCAGGCAAACCGGATGTTAATTTTAATCTGGTTCGCTGAACCGGTTGTTCCAAGGATTGGCTGACCCCGCCCACTCCTCCCAGGAGTCCCATGTGGACTGTTTTGGATGCCAGGTAAGTGCAGGGCATGTGCGGAGGCTCTGGGAGGGCGAAAAACGGGCCTACCAGAAGTCTGGAAACAGGCCTGTTTCTGGCCTCCGGAGGGCCTCCGGTGCCCAGGGAAGGCCGTTTTCGCTCTCCTGGAGACTCCAGGAAAGCCTCCGAAGCCTGGGGAGGGCAAAAAATGGGCCTACTGGAAGTACCGGAAGTCCAGAAACAGGCCCATTTCTGGCTTCTGGTGCCTGGGGGAGGCCGTTTTCGTCCTCCTGGAGGCTCAAGGAAAGCCTCTGGAGCCTGGGGAGGGGGGAAAACGGCCCCCCTGCCATGGTGCAGGTCGAATAGGCCACGCCCTCATGGCCACGCCCATCCAGCAACCAGGCAGCGAACCAGTTGCTGAAATTTTTGAATCCCACCCCTGCCTTTATTTACTTTTTCAATACAATCCTTCCATCAAAACTTACACATCCTAGAAAGAAATATCTCAGCACCATGTGGAATAGTCATGAAAATGAGAAATAGTTGGTTCCATAATCTTCTAGACTGTAGCTTTTGAAAATAAATTACATTAAGATGATTTTTTTTTTTACTCAATCCATCATATAGATTAATTTGTATATATTTTAGCCTTTCCAGAATTGGATCAGCTTACAGGAATGCCTTGCAGTTGTGGTTTATCAAGCAGGTTGTGTAGTTCATTCTTTGAAGCTTCGATCTTCTCCTGATCTGCAGCATCTACCATGTATCTAGAATGAAACAACACGTTACTACTGAGCTGGAAAGGTGATAGAAGCAGTTGCAGGTGGCAGCCTAAGGTACTATGTAGGAGCTTAGTACAACTTCAGCTAACCAGCCTCCAGCAAACAAGGTAGATTATTATTAAACTTTATTAGTCTCATTAACTGACTGGTTACAAACCTATGGATTTGGGCAGCATCTTTATTTACTTTTTTCTGACAATACCTTAGGACAGTGATAGCGAACCTTTTCAGCACTGAGTGCCCAAACCGGAACACACATAATGTGCATGCATGTCCGTACGCCAGAGCACTGGAAACCCGAAGACCAGTTGGCCAGCGCACACATGCCTGTTTTTTTGGGCCATTTTCAGGCCGTTTTTCAGGCCGTTTTTGACCTGGAAAATGGCTCAGAAAAGGCCGGAAAACAGCCCCAAAAATGCCCCGTTTTTTGGCTGGTTTTGGCCATTTTTAGGGCCATTTTCAGGCACTCCGGTACCCGCAAAGACCAACTGGCCAGCGCACATGTGCGGGCCGGAAACCAAAAGAGCAGCTGGCGACGGTGCGTGTTCCCACAGAGAGGGCTCTGCGTGTCAACTCTGGCCATAGGTTCGCCATCACAGCCTTAGGAGGTAGTTACACTGGGATTCTAATGCTACAAATATGTGTGTAGAAGTGCTTAGGCAGGGCTGAACATACTTTGAAAAGAATGTATTAGACATGCTTGAGACCTCATACAACACCTCTCTGCTATTTATCAAAGCAGGCAGTCTCCATCACGGCTTTAAGAAGCCCGTTCTTAAAACAGTACCACAGGGGAAAAAATTGAACTTGTTGAATGAATAATAGAGAAGTGTTGTAATTGCTCAAGATCAGAAAGCACTTCCTTCTCAATCTTTTCTAAAGTATGCACAATTCTACTTGTACAATCTACATTCATATTCATTTGAAGATTACTTTCATTAAAAAGTAAAATTACACAAAAGAGCTGTATAGGGTAGACAGGATGTTTGTCAGATATTCTTAACCACATCTTAGTAAGAAGTTACTAAAGATGTTAAAGTTCTTAAGGGTTAGAAAAAAAGATAACAGCAGAGAATGAAGGCAGTATATTAAACTACTGATTCTGTTTACAGATACATTCAATATAGATGATATTTTGTATTCTAAGAGTCATTTCTTATCAGCTTCTTAAACTTCCAAGAAAACAGAACCTTTGCCATTAGTTAGGCTTTTACTCTTACTTCATCTTAACAGTTTCCTGAATTTGCCCATCTTTCTACCTTCATTGGACCATCCTGATTCACAACCCTTTTCAGAACTGCAACCACCAACAACCACCCAAAAGGAAACTGGTATTGGGTAATTCAACAGTCAGTTAATCTAACTGTTGGTTGCACGCAGCAATTTCATTCACCACAGGCGAACTTACATCTATGTTCAATTATTCACTAGACAAAATGTGCTAGGCTAGTTCCATTTAAAAAAAACAGCAGGAAGAAAATATAGGACAATGTCTGCAAATTTTCTAGATTCACTTTTTATGTTATAGAAAAACATGAAAACATTACGTTATAGAGTGTTCAAGGAGAATTCAATAAATAAAAATCCAACTGGAGTACAGTATACAGTACAACATTTTCAACAAAGCTGAATTCAACTGTGTTTGGTCTTCACAAACCCAGTTGAGAAGTAGCCCAAAATCTGGTCTACAGGAAATAGAAACCAAGGCATTTTCAGAAATAAATAAATACAAACTATCAGTCTATTAATATCAAAGAATATGCTAGATGCCAAATGTATCTCCAGACCTAGCCTTATAATTTTTAGCACACAGAAATGTACCTTTTTGATTATGCTATTTTATACAGTGCCACATATTGTATACTAATATCCATTGCATCAGGGACCAAAACTCAATTTGGTGCAGAATCCAGATTCAGCTCATTTACTTGACAGCAAGGAAAGAGTGGATTATTTTGTAATATTTGCCAATATATGTGAACAAGGGCACAAAACACTACCTACTGGCTTGTCTATATGGAAAGGGAGGCCCAGGCAAAACAGAGCTAATTCAGCATGTATATCTGCAGAAGTAATATTGGCCACTACTGGAGGTTGCACTCACTGATAAGGGGAAAGACAACCATAGGTGAAATAGAAGGACCCTGGGAAAAGATGCAGCTTCCCAAAAGGGTAGTCTTGAACTGGATATTGTTCAGTTATATGGATTTCAATTCCTAGAATTCCTGGCAGCATTACTATAATTGAAAATTGTGCGAATTAAACTTGTTATATGTGAAGGATGCCTTGATTAGGGAATATTGATATAAGATTTTACATGAATGAACAGAGATGAATGTTTCTAACAAAGAAGTCCTTTAGAGATAATTATAAGTAATCCATGGGAATGCAGGGAAGAAACAAATACCAATTGTTTATGAGACTACATCATTTTCTCCCATATCTCTCCCTCCTTTCTATCTAGCAGACTAACAGAAGAGACAGCTGGTTAGTAATAAATTTACCATTCCTATAGTATTATTCTGAAAAGACTAATTCCATGTGTGTGCTAAGCATTCACACATAAAGTGCACACAATTCTGCTTTATCTAGATTGAGATTCAACAAATAAAATCCAGCTTTTCCTCTAATTCCAGTCTTCGTCAAAAATTAGAAAGCATTACTTTTTTCCCTAAACTGAGAGGAGTAAGTACGGTGTAAAACAAAGTTTTCAAAAATTCTTCAAAATCTCAGGGCCCTTTGATTCACCCTTAGCATGAAACAACTGTTCCCCATTTGCCAATCCTTATTTCCTAATGAATTATTTAATGAAAACCCCAGGAGTTATCCCAAGAATTAGGAAACAAGCATCTAAATTATATGTCTCTGGAGCTGAGGTTGCTCAGTGTAAGAATAAGTTTTTGGAAAATGCAAACTCTAATAGCATTTACCTCCCAAGCACATATTCTGTCTTTTTAAATCTACTTATATTATTGAACTGGGTATATATCTGTGTGAACATTTCCCCATATGATGAAGAAACTAGAGCAAAGTATACCTTTTGAAAATATAATCTGGAGAAGAATCACAACTCCCTGGCCCAGTGTTTCTAGTTAAAGGCATTGGGTAACATGTCACAGGAAAGATCTATTTATTCTGCCATACAATTTTTGATTATTACAATACAATACAGTGCTGGTGTTGATAGAGATTATAGCGCGGTTAAAAAAAAGTAGGCTGGAAAGAGTTCCAGAAATGCTTGAGTGGTCTGAAGTGATGAATTTGAGAAGCTTTGACTGTTCTGAGTCTCAAAAAGGAGAACATTAGCTACTTGCTCCAAAAAAGCAGAATAGATTAAAGTGATTCTGCCCACATACCATAAGAATCAATGAGGTTTTATGAAAAGTAGCATTAAAAGGAACAAAACAAAAGAACTTTTCTGAAATGGTAAAATCTGCAATGGCCTGTAAGAACTTGGCCCTGTAACCTACCATCAGATCTTGAATTAAATGGAAGCCTGAAGAAGTTTCTCTTCTGCAACATTAAGTATATACGCAACTCTTTGTGTCAAAGTATTCCAATACAAAAGTGATTTCTTTATGCATGACACATGAGAACAGTAAAGATGAGAAAATATATCCAATGGTTACAAGGATATTCTGAATTATGGGCGCTTAAGAGTTCAATATTACGATTCCATAAAAAATATTGTCCTATAAAGAGCACAAATCACCCCTTTGTATTGGTGTGTCAAAGTATCCATGAAGTAGAGGAAGTAATGTCAAAAATATTATTCACTATATGTGATATATGTCACCATAACATGCACAATGTTATAATGTTATGTCTTTATTCTATTTCTTGATGCCTCTGTGGTGTGTCAATAGATATCACTATGAATATAAATGAGAAAAATTCAGCAGTTTTATCAGAATGAGACTTGAAAGATTTAAGGACAGAGTCTTATATTATTCCAAAGTCTATTATTATTAAGCATGCAACTAGTGCAAAGGACAGAGGGACATTTTCAACATTAGTATCATCTAAGTCGCTCAAAATATCTCGACATTAAACAGAATTTGCTTGCAGAAAAGATATTAAAAAATAGTTGATATGGGAGGTGGAATGTAAGTAGTCCTCACTTAATGATCACTCATTCAGCAACCATTTGAAGTTATGATGGTGCTTGACAAATAGCAGTTACCGTATTTTTTGGAGTATAAGACGCTCCAGACTATAAGACGCACCTACCTTTTTTGGTGAGGAAAACAAGAAAAAGAAATCTGCCTCTGCCTCCCAGCAATTTTGCCTCGTTGCAGCTAACAGCCTGCTTTACTTTCATTTTCATTTTCAGCATAGCTTGATTAACACAAGGAAAAAAAAATCTGCTTCCAGAAATTTACCTCCTTGAAGCAAGCAGCAGAGGCCCTCACAGCAATAGGCAATGGCAATCGCTGCAGCTTGAAACAGCTGAGAGTCGGGAGGCCGATCCAACGGACAATCAGTTTGTGCTAATTAGGCTGCAGCTGAAACAGGCTGTTTCTTCTTGCTGCTTGCTGCAAGGAGGTAAATTGCTGTGAGGCAGAGGCCAAAGGGTGGGGACCAGTGGGTGGGTGGGGCTACATTCGGTGTATAAGACGCACCTAAATTTTCACCCCCTTTTAGGAGGGAAAAAGATGTGTCTTATACTCCAAAAAATATAGTATACCTTGTCTGTACAGCTTGACGTGGGGGGAGGGGGGGGGGAGAACTGTCACGTGATCAAACTTCAGGCGCTTGGCAGTCCATCCACATTTACAACCACAGTGTGTGCTTCAACTCCCCTTCTTGCCAACCTTCTCCCATCTCTGGCCTTCTGGTTGCCCTGCCCTCAGCCACCCATCCCTGGCAGTATCCCTGAGGAGTCATGATGCCTCCGCAGAACAGTCCTCTAGAAGTGCTGGGCCAAAAGTGAGCAAAGGGTTTATCAGTGCTGGGTTTGCTCTTTCCCTCACTGAAGCCTGTAAGTTAGTCCTCTAGAAGCTCTTACAACAAAAACTGCAGAGTGCACACTGTGACTCCTAGAAGTCATCATCCCTCCATTACCACAATTCCAAACAGAATCTCCTGCACAGCCACTGCCACTTCTCCTGCCTCAGCCATTGACAGATAGCACCACACTTTTATGTCCCCAAATTTTGATCAGAGGATCGCAGGAGTCCTGCAATGACCAGAACTTTTGAGGATCAGTTATAACTACCATTCATTAAGCATCATTGTAAGTTTGAATGGTAGCTGAATGAATGGTTTCACCTGAGAACTACCTATACATGTGAAGTCTGAATCAATTTTGTGTTTTCTTCAGAAAAAAAAAATCATCTGAATTTCTGGATGAATGGATCTCTAGTTTCTGCTACACTGGACATGATAGCCAATGTAACTTAGTTTCACAAATAGATGCAACACAATAAATAATTAAAGACTTAAAATAATTAAAGACAAAGATTAAATTATTTTGGATGACTGTTGTTGTGGGCCAATAAAGCACTTGTAGCATAAGAACACCCTTGCATCAAGAAACAAGGCCTGGTTATTGATCTCATGCTATAACTGTGAAACACAGCAGAAGATAAATCACAAGCTGACAAATTTTGCTTCTGAACAGAGTTTCTGATTTATGTACTCATTTATTAATCAGATTTCTAGGCCACTTAACTCATAGCAACTCTGTGCAACACATTACATAAAACAATTAATACAATACAAAAGAATATTACAATCCATGGTCAGGTAAGGTAACCAAATTTAACAATACATTAAATTCCCACAATAGACACATTTCCTGACCTAGTGCTTAGAAGAAAGGCTAGATCTCCAAGGGCTGTTTTAAACAATGGCATGGTTGAGATGATTTAAACCTGAAGGGCATGATGCCTAAGTCTGTTTAAGACATTATTTTAATGTCTTGCAGCATGCCTATTTTGTCAGATCTTCCTGAACACGCTGACACAATCTGTCATTCAGCCTCTTTATAGGTACCTTGAATTGTATCCAGAAGTTTCCTGGTAATCAGTGCAGTCTGTGCAGCAAAGGTATTACACAGATATACAAAAATGCCTCCATAACTATCTGCTCCACCATATTCAGCAGTTTCCAAGCTGTCTTCCAGGGGTGGTGCCATATTGAGTGCATTGCAATTGTTTACATGTGAGGTGACTAGAACCTGAGAGACTGTCTATGGAGATTCTCAGTCATCCAGGTCATGGTTATCCCAAAGATGCTTTTCAAGAGCCTTGGTGGCACAGCAGACTAAAGTGCTGTTAAATAGCACCAGCTGCCTGCAATTACTGCAAATTCAATTCTCACCAAGCTCAAGGTTGACTCAGCCTTCCATCCTTTCGAGGTAGGTAAAATGAGGACCCGGTTTGTGGGAGCAATAAGCTGACTTTGTATAAAAAAGAACACCGCTTTGGGGGGGAGGGGGAAGCCCTACTAAGCAGGTATATACAAAAGTATGAAGGCTATTGCTTAATGCATTGTAAGCCGCTCTGAGTCTCCAGAGAAAGGCGGCATATAAATCAAATAAAGAGAGAGAGAGAGAGAGAGAGAGAGAGAGAGAGAGAGAGAGAGAGAGAGAGAGACTGATTGACTGACTGACTGACTTTTTGGTGTTTCTTTCAAGACATTTTGCTTCTCATCCAAGATTTCACTTCTTAGATGAAGAAGCAAAACATCTTCAAAGAAAAACCAGAAAGTCCAGTTGCCTCTTGAAAAAGCACCTTTGGGACAACCTGAGTGACTATGAGAAGAGATGCATGGTCTAGGAAAGGGCACAACTAGCATATTGAACAAATCAGGGGAAAGTCCCTATCCACAGCTGTGAAAAGGGGGAGGCAGACGTTTGTTATGATGCCTAACTTGCACTTAGATATACTATTGTTAAAGAGGTAGAACTAATTGCAGGTTTCCATCCTTCTTTGTGTATTATTCCTGCCCCTCTATAGGGAAGCATCAAGCACATCTTACTTACCATACCCTTAGTATGCAAACAAGAATTACTTACACTATTGCACTGACACCACGGCAATACCTCTCCCACATGCTACGAAAACGGGGTTGACCTCCAATGTCCCAAAGCTATACGGAGAGAGAAGCAAAAAGGATGAGAAAAGAGGAGGATGAGAGGCCTTACAAATTAATTTATCCATAACTTGCATACGCCATACTCTACATGCATATTCTATTTTCCTAAGTGCATTTATATGATACAATTCTCCCCACTTACTTCATGGACCATATTCATTTATAGCTAAGCAAAATAAAGCTGGAGGATTACCAAGATAGCCCAGAAAATGGATTCTTCAGCTGCAATTCTACATCCTACCAAGAAACATTCTCACATTCATAAAACATGCAAAACTCTTCATACTTCAAACTATTAATATGCATTAAATATATATATAAAGATTGAAATGATAGGAGATATGTGCACTAAATTAATACACTCATATTTTTTTCTCATCATTGTAATAAGTCTATACCAACTATTGATATGTTGCTGACACTCCTTTTCAAATTCCCACTGAAATCTCTTTTTTTTCCTTAAAAGCTGGATAATAAATCTACATAATCTACAGAAAAATTTGCCTTAATAAATAAATGTCAATCAATCTGCCCTTATTTTATCTGGTCTCCCTGTACTCTAGAGTTGGGAACTCAAAAACAGGATACAGCACTCATGCTGCAGTCTCTGAGATTAATATGGACCATAAATAATCTGTAACAAGTACTAAAACCATCGTGCTCTGAAAACCCATTTCCTCCAACTGAAAGTAGCCCAGCATTTTAGTAACATTCCCTCCTATGGTCCTGTCCAGCTTTAAGAAGTCAACCTGCCTTCATCTACAGAAAGGTTCCAGTTGTATAGTCCTCTAAAAAATGCAGCTTCGTCTTCATAACACACCTCCCAATCTCCTCCAAATTAATTTTCATCAACAATGTAAAATCAACAATGATTTTACATACTGAAAGAAGAAGATAAATTTTAATTCCTGTTAATTCAATTTAATTTCTTAAATCTGCCTGGATGGCTACAATTTAGAACAGGGCTGTCAAACTCCCGGGCCACGGGCCAGATGCGTCACGCACTGGCCATGCCCATGCCCGGTTTAGCGAAAGGGAAAACACTCCCTATACATCACGTGACGCCACCGTAACGATGTGAGTGTGACAGCCGTGATCTAGAGCAGGGGTCACCAACCCTTCAGACCTCAGGGACTACTAAATTCATAATTTTAAATCCTGTGGACCACTAATATGATCTGCCTAATGGCCGGTTGGGTGGACGTGGCTACGTGGTCATGTGACTGGGTGGGCATGGCCAACTCCTTGCCTCCCCACCCGGGCTCCTTAGGGCCCCAACAGGAAGCAGTTGTTGGAGCTAAGCAGCCACCATGAGAAAGAATTGGCAAAACAACTCAATTCAAATTGGATCTGACCAAGAAGGAGGCTAAGCAGAAGCACCTCACTGAGGACTACAAGCATATGCTTTCCAAGCAGAGGGAAGACCTGCAGGAGTGCAAAGCCAGGTACCGGCACCTGGAGGTTCAGCGGGCTGAGATGGTCAATCAGTTCCATCCATGATGCAATCCCACTGAAACAAGGTCCTCCGGCTCTTCGCCATCAGCAGCACTTCCCTCCACATCAGCAGCACTTCCCTCCTGGTGTGGTGTCAAAACACCACACCAGGAGGCCGAAGCAGACCCCAAGTCGGAATTTCTGCCCCCCTTCGACCCACCCAAAAAGACCTCAAAGGGGAAGACTCTCTGCAGCAACACAAACATTCATTGCATGTATCTGTCCCAGGGGCCTTAGTTTGAGAACCCCTGATTTAATGCAATATTAAAAATGCAAATAATTTTTCTGTGGACCACCAAAAATTTCTCACGGCCCACCAGTGGTCCATAGACCACCAATTGGTGACCGCTGATCTAGAGTATCCCAAACACTATGTCTGAAATTTAGTTAAGATGTTTTGTATCTTACCTTTATAGTTACATTTCCCTTGGTGATTTTTCTCATGTTGAAGCCCACTGTTGGGATCATATCTTCGTTGAACTGTCCAGACTAAATAAAATTTTAAAAAAAGATTGTTAGAAGTGTCTTTCTATTTAGCTACTGCAGCCTCATCCTTATAACACGGAAAGATATAATAGAAATCAGACACAGAAGGGATCTTAATTCATAGATAGCATAAGAATGACTGCTACTTTTTTTTCAGATAGTCAAGCATCTTGATCAAACAACAATCCCATCCAGGAAATAAAGTAATGGGGAGGAGAAAGAGGAGAAGAAGCAGTCTCAAAGACCTGAAGTAAAAGCTACACCGCCTATCTATATGGATAGACCATAGACAATTCTCAAGTAGACTGAGTGAATCCCATTGGTACCCCAGGTGTTCATTGTAATACCTAGTATGTAGCACTTGGTGTCTTAATTAACAAAAATAACTGTTATGCTATTGCTGCTATACAGTCTAGTTAGCATACAAATATAATTAAAATTGCCACTAATACTCATAAGATGTATAATAATGTAAACTTAACTTTCATTTCCATGTTGGATATTAGAAAGTGTATAAAATACAATCAGTATCAGACTGCAGCCTATTTGAAAATGATAACTGGAAGTATTTTATGGATCTCAATTGTTTATCCGATAGAAATCAACTGAACAAATCCACAGATAAAATATAGCATAGAACATAGTATTTTAGTAATAGTAAATTGTCATTTGTTAAGTAGAATAGAATTTATTACAATCTGCTTATTATTTATTATTGTGATTTTATCTTGACAAAAGGGGAAAAAGCATATAAACATGTATTATGTACACTGGAATCCCCAAAGTATGAAAACTGAACAATTTCAGATGAAAGATAAGGGTTTTTCGCTTATTGTATCTTCAGTTGTCCTGGATTTGTTGTGTTCCCTATATCTTGCAACATTTGTCTCAGAATAACCTTAGAAATTAATTTTATCTATCCATTGCTCTTTTCTTTCAATAATTTACCATTTTAAAATGACCAGCATTTAAACATTTATCATTTTAAATTTGGCAGCAGATTTAAGAATCTTGCGAGTATATCTAAGTGTCAGCAATGAATTTATCTAATTCTGATTTTTAAAATGGAGAGCTTTTAGCCTCTGGCTTTTAAAGATTTGGCACATCAGCAAATCTTCCATGATTCTCAATCTCTGTGTTTTCTCCCTCAGCTTTTCATTTTAAAAGGGATATCCTGATCTTGCCAGAGAGATAATAATAGACTGCTCAAAAGCTACATGCTTCAATAGGCCAACCAGCTCACACCGCACTGGGATTTAATGCAACATGCTACTCTAGACCTTGTTTTTCCAACAATGGTAAGATTTTATTTAAGCAATAGACTCACATATCCTTGTTTTTCTATCCAATGTTTTTTTTCTAAAACAGACAATCAATACTGCACGCTAGATAATTTTTATTATGGTGATATTCCTAACAGAGGAGATAAGCAAGTATTCAAAATATATTTGAAAGACAGTAAGTGAAAATTTAAGACTATCTTCCCCAATCCAGTGTGCTACAATGGTTAAAATGCTAAACTAGGAAGATGGAAGACTCAAATTTCAGACAACTTAGCTAGAGAAGGTTACTGGATGACTTTGAACCAGTCACTGTCTCTCAACCCACCCTACCTCCCCATAGGTTTATTGCTTTGTGGTAAAACTGAAAGAAGGATCAGCAGTATATTGCTTTGAGCTCCTGAATGAAAGCAGGAATATCAATCTAATAAATAAACTGGGCTATAGAGCTGGGAGCAAACCTGAGGATATTTAGAGGAGAGCAGGGCTCTTAAACTGTTTTTAAGAGAAGCTACTAGATCTTTACAACACTATTAACCCTATTTCTTGAAGGAACAATACATGTGATAAGCAAGAATGGCTCTTTAAAATCTAAGACTTAATAATAAAAAGATCCATGGTCTCATCAGAGACTTAAATGTTTCCTCAACATAATCTGATTTCCTTCAGCATCAGCAACATGTACACAATTAGACTAGATACAGTAGCTGACTACTGAAGGCTTTAACGCAACACTATTACCACTTGCATTCCTATCTTTTGATATATCCAAAAAGTTGCCTTTCTAGTATATTGTTCCAGTGTAGAATATGACTGACATATTCACACATTCACTAATCCTAAAGTAGTGTGCATTTTTCTTTGGATTAGTATAACATGTGAATTCAGACTCTCTAGTTTATAAGCAATAATGCATTGTTTAGTATTATATGTGAATTATATAATTATGATTGAAAATAGTTATTTAACCCAGTCAGTTAAGAGTTCAGTGACTGAATTTACTGTAATACATAGGACACCTTCACAGCTCAGAGTTCAAAAAGTGATTGAACCAATCAAGCAATAGTGACAAAGTCACCACTGAAATCCATTCATCCTTGACATGTATTTATGGTAGTTTATTTCCCAGGCTAATCATAATGCAAAAGCCTTGAGCCAGAATTCATGGGGCTTCCATAAATCAGAGGAACAAAAAAAATGACTCTAGCATTTGTTTTGCAATAGCTTAGAAACATTTCACTGAATTGGAAAAAGTACCTGACAATTTTTCTTGCTATTAAATAATTATGTAAGTACTGAGAATTTACCTAACAGCAAAAGGGAAAAAGAGAGATTAAGAATATGATTAGATGACAGATAACCACTGGGACCTGAACTTACAGAAATGTGCATCTCAATTTTTTTAAATGTACTATTGTCCAAAACTTCAGCCTCCCTCAAAGAAGAGCCCCAACAGAGGAAGGATAAGAGATAGAGAATGGTTTAAGGAAAAAATTAGACACTATTCCTCTTGAGATCTTGAGTTCTTAGTGTGTGTGTGTGAGTGGGGAGGGGGAGTGTATGCAAACACATACACACACACAATTAGCACTGGAGAACTAAGCAGTGGAGTACCCATCCTGAACCAAAACATTATATATATTTTAGATCATGTATTATTTCAATGTGTGGGTATATTCCATGTAACATTGTCTATCATACATTTTAGAGTAGAGATTTAAGAACCTTGGCATCCTATTGTAAAGAGGAACAACTGGTCATTAATTACAATAATTTAGTTTTTCCAATAAAAGACAAAAATACAATTGCATAATTCACTTCCATAAACTAGAAAAAATTAAATGTTTTAAATATTTTGGTATTGTTTCAGGCTTTTAGAAAATTAACAGTCCAGGTTAATTCAGTGACTTCTGTTGCCCAAAGGCAACAACATTATGCATTAGCTATAACAAAATTTTATACCAGCAGGGGCAAATTACATTCCAGTAGCAATTCAACTGTTTATGACTGTTTATGATTAAAATAGCTGCCTAATTATTGTATCGTATACAGTTTAGCCCAATTAGAAACCTAAGGTCATATAAAACTATTCATTTGAACCATTTATTTGTAATTCTAGCCAAAGACCATTTTAAAGAAACTTAAAAATGTATGATGAATATATGTTGTTTGATTTTTACAGCCCAATCCAATGGTTCAAAACACAGAGAAAGTAAAAAGAAGAAATATAAAACCAAATGTCAAATGCCACAGCAGTTAAATCAGGACACAAAAGAAAATGAAAATATTACATTGTATACTGTCTTTCAGCACTAGAAAGAGTCAAGACACCTGTGCCCAGTTTTTTGGATTACAATTTTCACAGCCCTTTTTCATTCATCAAGATTGCTAAGGTTTATGGGAATTGGAAGCCAAAGGACTAGTCTGCCTTCCTTGCATGAGTTACTGAGTAGTAGCCAAAAATACAGTATATTATACCCCAAATTTAATCAGGCAAAGCAACTTCCATAATTCAAGAGCTATCACAACCTATTCATATGTCTTGATGATTTATCCTTGGCATGCAGATACCAAAATAAAAGCATGCTCAGCAAATTGTACGGAAGTAAATATACCTGGAGACTGGCAAGCTCAATAAAACTGCAGCTAGCTATAACAGAGATACAGCCATGCTACAGAAATGCAACATATTTTTATTTCTATGTATTACAATGGACACTTCCAAAATGAGGTTTGCTATCTATAGTGACAAATGTGACACAGCTTCCATCATCATCTTTTTTTTCCAAATTTAACAGTGGGATTCACATGCGTCATATATTCATCAGATGGTATGAGCACACAGTTTAGCTGTCTGGAACTGTGCCCACTTTCCTAGAAAAATGGATGGACCACGGCCCAGTAGTGGGCTGCAGCCTGGGGGTTGGGGACCCCTGATCTAATCTACATGCACTTGATCAAATGAGTGAAGACACCGATAGACCTTCATGGTTTTCCTCATATTCATTCAATGGTTGACAACTAATCAATTCCAGGTTAAGCAACCTGGAATTAAGGAGAACTTCCTAACAGTGAGGACAATTTACCAGTTGTCCTCTGGTTAACCTATACATAGGTTCTCCTGCTTGAGCAGGGGGCTGGACTAGAAGACCACCAAGGCCCCTTCCAGTTCTATTCTGTTCTTCTGTTCTGTTCTGTTCTATTCTATTCTTCTATTCTATTCTATTCTATTCTACTCTATTCTATTCTATTCTATTCTATTCTATTCTATTCTATTCATTTATACCTTAAATAAAGTTTAGAAATCAATTTATGCTATTATAGTTCCAAAGTGTATAGATTTATTTAGTATGTATGAGAATTCCAGGAGTATAGGATATAAAGCCTATCAACAGATCTATAATTTTACAAATAATTTAGGATAATCAATCAAACCAAGAGGATAAACAAAAACCATCCTAGCATAGAATCAGTGACAACAGACAACAATGGATTCCCAAATCTGCTTTATACAATCCATATATGCTGTGACATAGATTTCCCTTAATGGAATTCTCAAATTGAGATTTTCCAGAGCTGCAAAAATTTAACAGCTGTTAATTTCAGATTCACAGATACCCAGTTACTGGGAATTTTTAGCAGTACTGGTAGGATGCTTGCAAATCTGGATAGAATGCTTATAATACTTGATATAATGATGCCTTAAAGATACCGACAATATCAGATTTCTCATGTCATCTCTGCCTATTTCTCTCTGTTTAGCAGCTAAGATTTTCAAGCCCTTGTTATCGCCTAGGACTCATATTTCTGCTTTAATAATATTTACTTTTTAAAGGGATATCTTTTATAGTGTTGTTTTCATACATAGTTTTATCCATTTGTTATGTACCGGCCAGGAAAATTTGTCCCTTTTTTTACATGTCCCCAAAATGATAGGAACTTGTAAATGCTGGTTGCTGGAAAATTCAACCGCTTAGATTACAACTAGCTGATAGTATTGTAATCTTATCTTTAGTAATCTTAAAGATACAAAGTATCTGTTTAACATGTTAGGAATATACACTTAGGATATCTATCGTACTAGTTTAAATTACAGGGAGCAAGTATTATTTATCTGTGCAATTAAAAACAGAATGGCACTGAAATGTCACTGAACAATAAATGTCTAATTAATGCTTAATTAATAGCACAGCCATGATAATTCTACTGTTTTGATCCTACACAGCAGTCGTCTAAGGACAAGCATGTGAGAGAGGAACATATACAGAAAGGGCTGCTCTGTCACCTCTCAGGCTACTGCAGGCAGGGGAAAGACTGCAGGGAAATTAATTGTTTTTCATATCAACTCAAACTGCAAAACAGCTTCAGATATAATTCTGCAATTAATCAAATTTATGGAAATAGAAGCAAGCCACTTCTACCATATTTTGCATAAAATAGGATCCAAAGCAGCTACGTACATGTAGTCTTCATTTAATGATCAGTCACTTAGCAGCCATTTAAAGTTACAGTAGACTCCCCAATTTTGACCTGGTCTCAAAGTTACAGCTGCTGCAGCGGCCCACAGTTGTTCACACTTACAACCAATCATAGGGACACTGCCAATCCCCACTGCATATCTCCCCCACCATCCTACTCTACCGGATCCCTGCAGGCCTTGAGCTTGCTTCCCAGCCCACCAGACTCCATACCCTTCCCTTCTCCACACTAGAATATGGAAACTTTGTACTGATCTGCAGTCTCTTCTGAAAAACAGTCGATCTGCCGTGTAGCCTTCCTACATGGAAGCCGCATGGTGCCATCTCAGATGTGGGCATCAGTTTGGAAGCGGGTAGAAACCTCGAGATTGTTGTGGGGAACCCAGCAGGGTGGGATTGAGAGAAGATGGGGTGCAGTATTCCTTTGGTTGTTTATAAAGGTGGGTGGATTGCAAGTGCCCAAATTTTGTTCACGATTGCGGGGGTGCTATAGCGGCCATAACTTCAGTTACACATTATAAGTCCCTTCATTCAGTGCTGTTTTAATTTCAAATGGTCTCTGTACGAACAATCTTAAATCGAGAACTACCTGTATTTCTTGATAGTTTTTCTTTCCAATTTGTTAATTAATAAAAATTACATTTAAAAAACAATTATTTAATTTCTGCCATATTAAAATTTCCTAGTCATATCAAAGAAGAAAAAAAGCTTAACTATTGCTTGGTACACTATTCAAAATGACATACTACAGTATGTTGTACATACTACAGCATGTACATACTATAGTAGTTGCAAACCATAATCCAAATCATGAATTAACTCTGACAAAGCAAGATTTCTGCTATGTAAATTGATGTCTAAATCTGCTGTATCCAGTTCTAAGAGTTAGGATACCAAAAAAAAAAAAAAAAAAAAACCTAGCAATAAATATGACTTGGCAGTGTCAGGATTAATTCATTAAATATTTCCTTATTTTTTCATTGTACATTCCATACATTTTTTCAATGTATGTGCATTCCATACATGGAATTTCACTCCAATTTTTTGGTTGCCAAAATTTATATGGGAAAATTAAAGTTGGGAACAAAAAGCAGCTATAGGGCACACCTACATTTTATTTACAGGTAGTCATTGATTAAGACCATTTGTTCAGCAAAAAACTTAACAACAGCAGTGAACAAAGGGACTTATGACCCGTACCCGAAGTTACAGACACTGCAAACCCCTGCAGTTATGTGATCACAATTAGGGTGCTTTGCAATCCCCCACACCCTTATAACCAGCTGCAGGGATGCTTCAACTGCCTCCATCTGCCTATCTTCCACCTCCATCACATCCCACTGGATCCCTTGGCCTCCTTTCCATCCTTCTGGGTCCACATTCATATATGCCGACTCCCCACACCCCAGTCCCGGTCATGCCTTGCTTTTCTGAAAGAGAACAGGCAGTGTGCCAGGTTGCCTTCTTTTGTGCCATCCTGAAAGTGGACACCATTTTGGGAGTAGCCACAATTCTCGTGAAGCATGAATTGTAACCACTCCCAAAATGGCACCTGCTTCCGGAATGGGACAAACAGCTTCTGTAAAAGGCCATATAGTGCATCAGCTAATTCTCTCTCAGAAAGGTTATCTTTGGAAAGTGCCTTTCTGAAAAAGAATCAGTTGATGTAGTGAGCAGCCTTACTATACAAAAACTACTTCCTGTCATCCTGGAAGCAGGATCCATTGCAGCCATTCCCAAAATGGAGTAGATGGAATGAGGTGGCTGCATAGTGCATCAGCTGATTTTCTTTTGGACAGGTAATTTCCGATGATCGCTTTTCTGAAAGAGAATCAACAAAAGAATCAATACAGCCTTTTAGAGAGGCCACCTTGCAACTGCCATTCTCATGATCTCTCAGAATCTCTCTTGCAAGAGATCACACCAAAAGTGCCAGCCTCCTAAATGGTGCAAAATTGCCTCTCCAGGCAAGTCATGCATTGCATTGGCCATGCACTCTTTGGAAAGATGACCTTCAGAAGAGTTCAGTGGAGTGAGGCATAACGGGGAGGATGCTCAAGGATATGGGGCCTAGTGGACCAGGAAGCAAAGGTTCCTCAGAGATTGAGGGAGGCCCTGGCAGGGCTATAAATGATCCAGGAAGATACTGCAGTACAGGCCTGGGACTGCTCTACCTCTCCCAGAGCCATCCTATTCCCTCTTAGGCACCCCATATTTCACTTAACAACCCAGTGGTAGCTTAATGACAACCACAGACTACCCTCCATGTATTTAGTTAATGAATTTATAGGCTCATCTATAAATTTCCATCTCAACTACATGATTCTAGGCGGCTCACAATTAAAACAGAATAAAAACTATAAAAACAGCAAGTTACAAACAACAAAAATGATATAAAAATAGCAGCCAAGTAGACTTGCAACCACCCTAACAAGCCGTGACATGAGTGTCCTGATGCTATCAGAGCCCTAGGCTCAAGGACAAAGCCTCTGAATGCCTTGTGAAAGGCCAGCAAGAACTCAGGGCAAGTTCAAATTCTGAAGGGATGATGTTCCAGAAGGTGGTAGAAAAAGCTCTCTTCCTGGGTCCTGACAAATGACATTCCTTTACAGACAGCACCTGGAGCATGCCCTTCCTGCCAGATCTAAAAGGATGAGTAGACACATGACTGAAGAGAGACAGTACCAGAAGTAACACATAATTTTCTTGTCAATGTAGAGTTAAAATGCCCTGCTAACCATTTGTTAAGAACATGCCCTTATGATGCAGCCTTCTTCTCATTCCCCACCAATAGCTGTGACTGTCTATATGTTAAAACGGTATTTTCTATATCCTTAGGAACATACTAGTTGGTCCTGCCTGCTAAAATTACAGTTTCAAAAGCAACCTTTTAAGTTTCGCAGGCAAGCCCAACAAATGATTGCAGTTATTTCATTTGGCTGAAGAACACTCCTTTGTATTTTCTAAGACATTACTAAAAGCGACTATCTTGGTTATTTATTATCTTACCTTACTCCATTTTATTGAGGGGTATGTGTGTGATCTTACAAACATTGTGTGGAATCATTTAGAATTGTTGTCCACTTTAATTTCCTCACTAAAAAAGAAGTCCTCTTTCGTTTGGTAGCTATAGCACTGTTGGGGAAGAGGTCTTTACATAAATAATAGCTTCATGAATAAATTACTTGGGAGATCATATATGTGCAGAGTTCAATTGAAATTACTGTAAAGATATGGCAGACTTTCAAGCTGCTGCTTATGTAGTCCTGTGTGCAGTTTCCTATTGATCATTAAAACAGCTTTGTCAGTATCTAAGTTGACTGAGCATAACCACTATTTTCCTACCCTTACATCTCCACCACCACCACCATCACCACCCCCTGGTCTGCTTACATTTGCTATCTTCAGCTTTGCTTTTTGATTTTTTCTTCTGCAAAAAGATTGATGGCTTTAGACTGAGTCAGCATAGAAAATGCACTGACACACGTTCCTGCATGCAGGTTTTCCTAGGCTGAAAATACCTCTTATCCACAGCTATCCTAGAAGGACTTGGGATAGTCCCTCATGGCCTTGTCTCTATGTAAAAAAAAAAGTTTTATAAGATAAAAATGCTACATTTCCTTATCTTAAAGGGCCAGAGGCAGGGGTGAAATGCTACCAGTTCGCTCCAGTTCCGACGAACCAATAGTGATAAAAACTACCAGTTTGGACAAACCGGTAGAAAAAAAAAAAACCCTGGTATTTCTGATGATCAGCTGTGCCGCACGGTTTAGCTCCGCTAAACCGAAGTTAAATCACGCTGCACAGCTGTTTCCCCCCCTTGTTCTACTTACCTGGGGAAATCTTCTTTTTCCGCATGCAGCGTGCCTTTGGTGCACATTGCGCATGCTCGCACAGCGTTGCGCATGCTCGCACAGCGTGCTTTTGGCACACACCACACATGCGCAGGCAGTGAACCGGTGGCAATCTGAGGATTTCACCACTGGCCAGAGGTGTAATTATTCTGCCAATACTGCTCTACACTTGAGGTAAAAGAGAGTTGCAAGGCTGATTGTCTTGTTTAGCAGCTATGTATAGTTATGACAGTGATGAAGTAACTTTATGACTAATCCTCTCATTTACAAACTCTGCAGATTTATAAAACAAAGGAAAGCTGAAGTAAGATCATAAGCACAGTTGTGGTTTCACTTTGCAACCGCTTTTCTTAATGACCACACTGTGGATCCCAACAGCGGTTGCTAAATGAGGACTATCTGTAATGCAAGAGAAAGGAGTCAGGTTTGTGATCATCCATCTTAATATGTACAACTTGTTCAAATGACCAGGCAAGCAAGAGACTCTTCTACAAGAAAATGAAAGTGCGACCATAAATTAGAATTTTAAAAACATGGAAACTTTTTATTTATTCCCAATGCTATATTATATATTTGGTATTTAAAGTGTGATCATTTTGGATGGAGCTAAATTGTATTTGCTGCCATTCTAAAGAATCAGTTTAAATACTGGAAAATACTGGAAAAAGCAGTAAGAATCTGTTGCCTGTCAGTTAAAGCAAAGAAACTGTTACATCTTGCATAATGATGTTGAAATCATTTCTCAGTTCATAATGCAGAACATCCTGACACAAACTCCTGCTTGAATTATTGTAGTGATAATACAAGGACCTGAAAATTCTCTTCACCATCATTCTTTTTTTAAGGCCCCTCTGCCTAAACTGCATAGACAGAATTTCACATTTATCTTGAAATGTAATTCTAAAAGTTCCATTTAATTTTGAAAATCTGCATACAAGAGTGACTGTTGATTTTTTTTTTTGTCTTGCATAGACTTGGATTTCCTGCTGAGCTCCCATTACTATTATTTTTCATATGCCAACTGGTCATTTATATGTAAAATAGAATAATTTTCCATTCCATTCAAGCATATTTACTTAAAATCTAGATCAGGCGTGTTCCATGAGCACATTAGCAATACTAATTTTGCCCCTTTTTCAGACGCTTACATTAACCAAAAGGCAACATTATACCCCAGTATGACACCAACGTCACTGAGAAGAGTGCATGTTTTTGCTATTTACATCCATCCCAAGTTACATATTACAATTAAAGAACATGATCTAAGATTAAATTAAAACTATTTAATACTGATTTTTTTCTCCTTTCAGCAACTGATCACAATTACCACAAATAAAAGAGCTAGTTTTCTCAAATGCTTTTAGGAGTAAAACATCCTAAAGCTTAACATTCTTTGTTTGAGCCTGTATCTTCTACGCCAAGTTCTGATCTTGGGATTTAGATTTTACAAATCTGTATTTTGTCCAATGCAAGTCACCTAAAATGTTACTATGTGTCAAATGACTGTTTCTTCAACAAGGTTATAGGTTGTATTAGGTTTGTTATGTGCAGATTAGCACATATCCCCACTATAGCAAATCTGTTTCTAGAAAGATAAGGGTGATTTCACCACCATTATGCAATACTGTATCATTTGCATCCCAACAATTTGTCCAGTGAATCTTAGCAACATAAAGGGGATGGAACAATTCCACTTTAACTTCATGTCAATCACTGTTGAAGACCCCTATGATTTCAAGTCCATGTAGGAATTTAAACCATCTTTCAATTTCCTTCAAATTTCATTCCAATTCACAAGACACAGCATCCGTAGTGGATCATGGCCTGACCTAAATTGTATCATGGCTGTGCTGACACCATGATACAGACAAGAAATTACATGATTCAAAACAGTGTTTTTCAGTCAAACTGGGCTTCACACTTTCCCCTTATCCCTGCTTTATTTTGATTTCTTATCCCAGCTTTATCATATTTATAAATAACTCATGGTGGTAAATATATCCGGCAATATTCACTCATCTTTTGTCTCTTATCTCCACTCTTCTCTCCACACCCTGACCATTAGTCCCATTTTCTCAAAACTGAATCTTTCCCCTATTTCATACTTTCATCATTTCTGTGCCAAACTGCCTTTTTGTAATGGTATATGAGAAAAACTCTGGGAGCTGGGGCAAAGAGATGCTGTCTAGGGAAGGGTCAGGTAAGAGACAGCACTGCCCACAGCTGGATAGTGGGCAGGGCAAGAGGCTCAGAAGAGATCCTGCTTAGTTTCTGAGGCTGTAAAGGAAATTGACAGAACTGTACTTTTCAGATTTGCAAGATTCTGTTAATGTAACTTTACAATAAAGTAGAATTAGGCTATCTGGTCATGTTTCCTGTCTGGCCTACTTGATAAGACTGATACTGTGCAAAGCTCATTTTTCAGTCTTCCATACCTACACAGGACTTTCATGAGGTAAAATCTACATAGCTCCTCCTACCCCAAATAAAGCTCTAATTCAAAGAAAAACAAATTTGTGAGCTTCTATCCATTCTCGGATGGTACTTCTGTCTCTTGCTCCTGCTATCTTCACAACGGGAGAGGAAATAAAATAAAAAAGCAAAATGGGTGTAGCCAATGATTTTTTACCTGACACTGAAATAGCAACAATGACCAAAAGAGATTTCCCTTATTCCTTATTCCTTTTTATCCCCAATCTGCAGCTGAGTCTTCAGAAATAGAGGAGCACAAAAGCCGAAATAAATAAGCAGATTGCTCCCACTGGTTGAAGGGTCTTCCAGGTTTCAGCAAAACTACAAGAAGACAAAGTAATCATTCACGAGGGAAAAAAACCTGTTCACATGAAATTAAACTTCACTCGAGGGATATATTTTTTAAAGTATGCCTCTGACAAAAGGCATCTTAAAATTTCAGGAACTTAAAGTTACTCCTTGGTTCTCAGGCAATTCTGAAAAACTACAGCTAATGTACAGTATAACACGCCAGGTCAATCACTGTCCTTCAATTTAATTTACCTCTAAGGATTATGAGGATAAAGCGACAGTCAAAAACATTTATTTATAGAATTTGTATATCATTCTATCTCAAGATTCTGGATGGCACAGATGCTTTAGTTATTTTTTGAAGGTAACGTATGATACAAATGTGATAAATAAAATATTTATTTTATTTGTATCCTGATATTATTTTTACAAATAACTCAAGGTGGTGAACATATCCAACACAACTTCCTTCTCCTGTTTTTACCACAATAACAACCCTGTGAGGTGGCTGGGACTGAGAGAGAGTGACTGGCCCAAAGTCATCTAACTATCTTTCATGGCTAAGGCGTTACTGGAACTCACTGTCTTCTGTTTTACCCTAACCAAAATTGACTCTCCAGTTTGTTACATCTATTCCCCAAAAATAGCCATGGAGAAAGGGGTTATAATTATGAAAAGCTTCACCATCTACTTTCCCCCACAAGCTTTTAGCCCCTATATGGTATTGTGCATGATAGCTATCCTAAGACCTATTTGATATTGCCTTAGCTGAACATCTGTCAGGCTCCAACTCTGTCCTAGGTCAAGGATGCATTGCTTTAAAAAAGAAAAGGGGGGATTTCTTTACACTAGTGCTTCCAGATGTGACTATTTTTAAGATTAGCCTAAAAATCAGCCTGTAATTTTTCCCCTCTACCAATGAGCTCCCTGCTCATTCAACATTCAAGACTTGTTCGGTCTGTTTTCCTGGAAAACTTTGAACAATCAGAGAGCAAACACAATGACATCAGATGTTCAAAGAGCAAAACCTGACTTGCTGAAAATGAAGGTTCTTTTTATTTGTAAAAATAATTTATTTGCTACTTTTTAAAAGACAGAACAAGTTTGCTTAAAATACACTTATAAGTGCCTTACTAATATCATAATTAACATTTTAAAATTCTACTCAAAATCCTCATGTCCTACTTATAACATTTTTTAAAAATTCTACAATACACAGCCTAAAGACTGCTTTCTAGCCACAATGTTCACAAATAACATGCTTTCAATTACATTTCCCTGGAATATAAAACACTCTCAGAAACAACTTCCTTTTTTTTCTAAACAAACCTCTAACCCTAACATCCCCCCCCACTTACACGTATATATAGAGCAATTGTATACATTGAAAGGAAAATTCTATATAGCATCACTTAAGAGTCTGCAGCTCTCAAGTGTCTGTTACTATTGCGATAAAGACTTTGAGAGAGCATGTGTCCAAGGACAGTCAGCCTGATTTGCAAAATGGCTATTGTATTGGTGATGATGTTTAGAAAAATCATGCTACTCTAAGATGCAAATGTGCTCTAGCTTGCCTGATAAGATGATGATGATGATGGATGATGATAATAGTAGTAGTAGTAGTAGTAGTAGTAGTAGTAGTAGTAGTAATTCTAACACAAATTAACACGACTATAACTATGACATACAATGCAACAGTCTGTTGTTTTTCTTACCTGCTTGCAAGGAAGAAAATTACTGGACAACAAATATTTTAAACATTTAGTATACATTCTCTTTATAATCTGTACAATAAATCTGTAAGGTGGATCAGTATCAGTATAATATTGGTACAATATGGGTGGAGACATAGTCAGACTAATGTGACTAAGGGCACATTATGCAATATATTAATGGAGGAGTGCCTTGAATCAAAGATTTCTCAATCCACACTTTCACATATGGGATGAATGAGTTCCCTCTTACAAAGACATGAAATTTCACATTACACCCACATCAGATTTTTAAAGACAACTGGATATACATTCCAATCAAATTATTATTAGTTACGTATTTAACAAATGTTAAAATACCAGGTATTGTAGTACATATATTAGAGATCTTGTCACTCTCTCTCAGCCCAAGCTATCTCACAGAATTAGCATATGAGGAAATAGGAGGCAAGAGTATTAAATATGTTCACTGCCTTAAATTGTATATTAAAAAGGGGGTAATAAAATATGTCGGAATTGAAAAATAATCAAATGATTCAAAGTGCAGATTGTGCAAAGAAGCAGAAGAAACAATAGATCATAAACTCAGTTCATGCAAGACGATTATACAAATTGAGTGTAATGAACAAAATAAAACAGTCAAAATGATTCACTGGAATATATGTAAAACATATGTAAAAAGTATTACGTGCCAGTAATGAGAAATTGGTGGGAACACAGAGATGAAAAACTGGTTACAAATGAGAAGGTAAAAAAATTGTAGGATTTCAGAATACAAACTGATAAAGTCTTGGTTCATAATAAACAGATTTAACTGTGGTTGAAAAGAATAAAGTGTTTTGGGGAAATATTAAGAATTGACTTTGATATAACTGGGCAAAATATAAAGAATTGACAAGTTGCAGGAACTGGTTAGAAAGGGTTTATCTTGACAGTAAAAGACTTTGCTCAAATCTATCTCAAACAAGGCCTGGAAATATTCTTCACTTTCTTTAAATCAAGCTACTAATGGGCAGAGAAATTCACTTGGTTACACCAAGAATAATCACTAAAATTATTCTAAGATCCACTAAGATGCTCAATTTACAACTACAATTGGGACTGGAAATCGTAAGTTCTTTTGCAGTCCTAAATTGAGACACCCACATTGGGCAGTCGTTAAACAAATAACAACAGTTAACATGGTCATTAAGTGAACAGTGTGATTATTAAGCAAATCCATTGTCTTGAATGGGTGGGGATTTTTTTGCCAGAAAAAGCGATGCAAATCACGGCCAGTCGTAAAGGTGAGCCAATTGCCAAATGCCAAAAACCTGGTCATATGATTGTGCATGTGGGTATGTGACATTTTATGAAGGGCAGAAGTGCTTTATAAGATGTAAGGTACCCATTCCAAGGCCGTCATAACTCTGAATAGTCATAAAATAATGTGTCATAAATCAAGGACTACTTGTCTCTTTCTCTTCATTATCTTAGAGATAAAAGGAGATGAGTATTTTACTTATCCTAAGGTGTCAGATAGATAGTATTACTTATCCAACTTGATATCCAAAATACTTGGATGGTACATTATCAGAAAATCCAGAGCTGCAGGGTAGATTGGATAATGAAGAAAATTCCTCAAGAAAGTATTGTAATGGCAAGCCATCTCTATATGATTAACAAGAAAACTACATGGACATATTCATGAAGTCACCAAGAATCACAACTTCAAGTTCAAAGAAAATAAGACTTTTAATGCCTGGGACAGTGTAGGAAAGAAAATTAATATCAAGCACATTAGAAAATGAAGTACAAGTTTCTATCTTCAAAACAAGCAATGGCAGGGACCTTCACTAATTATTTGCCATATCCGTGGTTTGTCCAGTAGCCAGTGCTGAATCAGTGAGCAGTAACAAAGCACATCATGTTTCGCAGAATTTCCTATTTAGCATATTATCAATTTATTCACTCAGGTCTCCAGTATTCAGAAAACAACATCAAACATCTTGGGAAATTATGCATCAATAACTACAAATTCTTCCACAACAAACAAAGTAGTAACAAAAGAGAGAATCCCAGTTAGCATAAACTCTAGAGCACAGATTTTATTCAAAATCAAGTATCTGAAAATATAACTTTTAATTTAGAAACATGTTAAATTTGAGTTTCCAGTATTAGCTACAATAAATTATTTACAATATAACTTAAAATATTGTGCCCCAAAACAGAAAAATGCCAGTCATGATTTTTTTAAAATAAAGAAAGCACAATAAGCTTGTCTCTACTACTGCATCTTAAAATGGCTCCATTAAAACTATAGTAATGGGAAAATATAGTAGGAACATATATTAGTGCAATCTTCATGTCTACTGTCTTCTACCAACTAAAATGCTCAGTATTCAGAGAAAGCTGCCACGTGAATCTGATCTGATCCATACTTTAATTTTCTTCCCAGGAACAGGATAAGATCAAAGAAGTTCAGTTTTACAATTGACAGACAACAGTGTAAATATGCAGGAATAAATATGCAGGGCCAGCTACGTGTGAGGCCCTGAGGACGGAAAGCTTTGGATTGCTATCAGTATTCCCAATGGTCAATGTTCTCCATCCCATATGCTCTCTAATGTCTTCCTTGGCCCTTTCCATAAATGCATACTTTGAAGCCATTACTGCAGATGCATAGAAGGGAGGCAGGAGAAAAAAAACCTGCAAGGCAGACTAAGTCAAAATATCCAGAGTAAGGATATTTTCTGCAGCTGTACAGTTATGGTTCCTCAAAGCAGCTTCTTAAAATGTATTCCTCCAAGATATTTCAACAGCAAATCCTACTGTAATGTTAAATTCACTTAAAATAGAAGATCACTCACACACAGATGCATGCACATACATAGTGTTAACTGACATATTGATTTGGAAAGATGGAGATAAAATTACCATTCACCACAGAAGATGAAACAGCATCCTTCTGCCGCCGCCACCTCCCCCCCCCCCGCCCCCCTCTGGGACCTACTCAAACATACATTTCAGGCACCACAAAAGCAGAAGACTATCAAACAGATCAAATGCAGAGGGAACATTCGGAACTGAGGTATTAGGATAAAAACAAAATGCAACATTTTTTTTTCCTTTTTGTGATCTCTTTCACATCTCAGGACCACCACCTTTGTGAAGGTGGGGTGGGGTGGTGGATAATGTGACCTGAAAGGCTTTGCTCATGTTGAATACGCTATTTCCATTAATATCCTGGAAGGACAGAATAGCGTGAAAGGAGAGCAACTACCCCCCCCTTTTTTTTTTTTGCAGAAAGAGAAAAAGGGAGGATTTCATCACTGGGAAGAGGAAAGGAAAGCAGTAATGTCCCCTTATTAGACAAGTGGGTAGATGGCTTTCCTTGAAAAAATATGATCTGCTGATGGAGGGGGAGGGGAGGGGGCTTTTCTCTTTCCCTGGGCGGAGGGAGGCCTCCCTCCTGCTAAGACTGAGAGATGCCCAAGCATGAGAAGGTGGCAGCTGCCTTCATCGGGACCGACGTTCCCCAACGAGGAGCCCACCACCCAATACTCCCCGGGATTACGGCACCAGCACTGAGCCAAGGCATCCGAAGGCCTAGCTGGCAATCTTGGGAGCTGTAGTCCCAATTACACCTATTCACATCTGGACGGCCTGGGGACGAATACTCGGTGCTACCTCCCCCCACCCCACCCCACCCAGGGCCCCGCCGTGATGCTCGTCACCCGGCATCTTACCGCGATCACGTTGACGAAGGTGGTCTTGCCCGAGTACTGCAGCCCCACCAGAGTCAGCTCCATCTCCTCTTTCCAGAAGAGCGCCCGGAACCAGTCCAGCAGCTTCGTGAAGAGCGCCAGCATCCTGCCTTCGACTCCCGGCCCCGATCGTTCAGCGCAGCCAGGCCCAGCGCCTTTATTCTTTCCCCCCGGAACGATCCGGCCTTGCCGCTACAGCCGCCGGGATCTATAGCTCGCCTCGCTCCAGTCGCTCAGCAGTGCTGATGGGTGGGGTCAGTCAGCAGCTCTCCGGCCGGGGTGGAGCCGCTGATCTCGACGGTCTCTGGCGCCCAACCCAGCAGTGGCCTCTAGAGAAGCGGAGGACTCCGCGCCGAGGCGAGAACCTCGATTCCTTCTGCCGAGGCCTAGGACGCAGTCGGACGTCAGATCTACTTTGCTTTGCGGTAGAAGCTGAAGATCCGCCCGAGCCAATGGCTGAGGCAGGCTGGCGTTCGTCTGACACACGCCAGCGAGTCACGTTTCAGAGGGTTGTGTGAAGCCGACCGTGTGATTAATTTATGGTTTACCGGGCGTAGGGGGAACCTTCGGAAATTAGGTTAATTGAATAAATCACGGTTAAAATAATCAAGGGCAAATCTGTTGGGCAAAAACACAGCCATTCGGGCAGCACTCGCTAAGGCTCGGGATTGTTGCACAAAAATCCATTTCTGATTCAGAGAAATGTCCCTGTTGTAACCATGAGAGTAAAAAATAAAATAAATAAATTGCAGCTGCCAGTTTGGAGCTTCGTTTGTGTCCCACTTGGTAAGTACAGGCGACCAGTGGTGGGATTCAGCCAGTTCGCACCACTTCGGGAGAACCGGTTGTTAACTTTCTGAGCAGTTTGGTGAACTGGTTGTTGGAAGAAATCACTGGGGCAGAGAACCGGTTGTTAAATTATTTGAATCCCACCACTGCAGGCGACTGATGGGGAGGCAAAGAATTAGGGCCTTGAAATGGTCATTGCTTTATTGCAGGATGGAAACGCCAGCTGTCTTGGAGAAGGTACTGGGTTCATCCCTTACCTCTCAAGGACTCAACACTTGGGATTCTTGTTGCCCTATCATCAACCTTCTCTTTTGCAGGAAGATGGTAGAGAAGCTAGTGAGATGGTAATTACAAAGAACCTTGGGAAAAGCAGATTGTCTGGATACACACAGAGACACAACCCCGCTGTCAGGATTCAGATCTGGATCTAGATAGAGCACAAATACTGCATTCATTGCTCTCATGAATGGTACGTGGTGGGATTTAAATATGGGAAATGTGACAATCCCTGTCCTCTAGATCTCTCAAAAGTCTTTAGTACTATACTCTCTAGGGGGCACAGTGGCTCATGAGGTTAGAATGCTAGGCTAACGATCGGCAGCCTTGAGTTCGAGACCTGTTGCTGCCGCGGAGTGGGGTGAGCTCCCGTCACACGCTCCAGCTTCTGCCAACCTAGCAGTTCAAAAGCAGACGACCAAACAGATAAATAGGTACCACTTTGGTGGACAATTTCACAGGAACACAAAAGGCATCCCCAACTGGGCGTCCCCTGGGCAACTGGTAAATCCTTTCACCACAGAAGCATTTGGGTGCTTCCAACACAGAAGCATTACTATGCCCTCAACCACAATATCCTTATTAACTACTTACAATGGTTGAAAGATTCTAAAGGTAGTCCTTGATTTACAATCATTCGTTTAGGGACCATTACAATGGCGCTGTAAAAGTGACTTATGACCAGTTCTCACACGACTGTTGTAATATCTCCATGGTCACATGATCAAAATTCGGGTGCTTGGCAACTGGCATGTATTTATAATAGTTGCACTATCCCATGGATTTAGTCCTACCTATTTGAAGCTATTTTCTCCATGCTACAAATCAGGAGCTCTAGTGTTCCTCAAAGGAGTTATTATGAAGTCTGACCTTGAGTCTGTTGGAATATACAAGAGTAAGAATACTTCTTGGTGGAATTCCCTCTCTCTTGAAATGCAGGTCAGTTCTTCTCATCTCTGCTTCAGGAAGAGACTAAACACTTATATTTATACTGAAATAACTCCTGTTAAGATTCTGGTTTTACGATTGGTGCTTTTGGATTTTTTTCTTGCTGATGTTTTATTATTGTTGCTTATGGGTTTTATATTTTATGGAAAACTGTATTTTTGTAATTGTCAGATTTTATTGCTTATGTTGTCTTACAAGGTTAACTATAGCAGCCTGGTTTTACTGGGAGGTAGCAGGGTTTATATATGGTAAACAAATAAATATGAACACTTATCGGACCAAGTGGTCTAAAATTCAAATATTGCTAGCATTAACTCATGAATTTAACAAGCAGTTTTTGAAAAATATGTGTGACCTGTTTGTGCAGGTGTGACAATTTGATGATTTCAACTTGCTGTCTTAGAGAAATGGCAAAGAAAGACAAATAGCAGAAGCTACTAAATGAAGTGGAGTCAATCAGTTTAAATTTTATGGTTCATTTGCCATCTGAAAGATTGCTTTAATCAGGTTTCATTCTCCAATACGGTAGTGTAATTGCATGTCTTCCTTCAAATTATGCTTTTTCAAAAGCCTTTAATTTCTGCTTCCACCTATAACTCTTGTTTTCTTCACTCTTGCCAATCAGGGTCAAAAGACACTTCTATTCTAAACTATGGTAAAATGCAAGGTACAATTTATCTTTTGAACTATTGCCATACTATAGAGCAGAATTCACTTTTATGGGATCTTTGTTTTTTTGTTTTTAAAAAGCTAAGATCCATCAACCAGATAAAGTAAAAGGTAGTGGCTTAAAAGATAAAGCCAGCTACTTTCTGCACTCCTTAAACTAAATCCTGAATGATCTGCATACTATATAAAAATACAAATCTGTATCTGAGTTAGCACAAATAAGGAGTGTTACGCTTTAATTATAGGAGGAGCAAACAGCTATTTTGTTCCCACTGAAAAAAAATTGAGATCATTGCCTCTTCCAAATCCTTCAAAAAACTATAGGAAGGCTGTAATTTAATTTCGATCAATCTGTACCTTAGAAAGTTAGACAAAATAGCATTGTCTCTCGTATATTATAACTGCAACCTCTCAACTCTATTTATCGAATTTATATAGCTGCCCATCTCACAAATGTGATCCTGGGGAGTCTACAATAAAACAAATGGTTAAAAACAAGCATAAACAACCTCTAGAAGCAATTAAATATACATAAAATTGTGAGAGAATGGACCCACATCCTATACAGGTAGTCTTTACTTACCAACCATGTTTAGGACTATCAGTTCCATTGCTTAAATGACATGGTCAAAGTGAAATGCCATGTGGCGTGCTGACTTACAACAGTTCCACCTGCTATCATTAAGCAACTCACCTGCAGTTGCTGAGCATGTTACATAACTGCAACTTTGCAATTCCTGTTTCCTTCCCAATTGAGTTTATTTTTTATTAATTTTTTTAATTTATTGAATTTGTATTGCCTCCTATTCGCACATGGAGGCTCAAGGCAGCTTACAGAATATAAAACATCATTTAAAACAATAAAACTAATAAAAAAGGATCAAATAAATTATAATATAATATAATAATATAATAAATATAATATACTAAATATGATATATGATATAATACATATAATATAATAAATATGATATGATATGATAATCACCCTCCGCCCCAGCGACAGCAGATCACACGAGCCATTTAATGGGCTCCATCCTGCTCTGGGTTCTCCAGGCCCACTGGCAGAACCAGGTCTTCAGCGACTTCTTTTGCTTGTTGGAAGCCGTCTGACAAGTTTGCAAAAGATAATTCTGTGACTGTGACTGTGACTGTGACTGTGACTGTGACTGTGAGATGCTGCAAACATTATAAATGTACACCAGTTGCAAAGTGCCTAAATGTGATTGAATGGCCATGGGGACCCTACAATAGCTTCAACTTTGAGGACTTGTTATAAATCACCATTGTAACTTTGAATAGTTACTGAATGAGTGGTCAATAAGTGAGGACCAACTGAATACAATATAGCCATCTTGTAGGCTCCCTGTCTCCATTCAATTGCCCAGGCTACTGGAGAAACCTTGTTTTAAGAGATTTCTAGAAAATTAATATTGTTGGAGCTAAACATTTCCAGACAGTTTCCATGACAGAAAAGGCTCATCCCCTTGGGTCCCATCAGATGGAATTTTTTAGCAGACGGGACCCATAACCTATCCTTCCTACCAGATCTGATGGAACAGGTAGATGATATAACGGGGGAGGTGGTCTAGCAAATGACCTGGTCCCATTTCATGTACTTTTAAAGTTCTAAAGATTCTGGCCAGATGGAAGACCAATACTCTTCAGTGAATTTATTATATAATGACATTATCCATACAGCTATGAATAAAACTCCTGAGATATTTAAAATCTTAAGAATAAGGATTATCCTTCCACAATATTTATGCAGTAATAATGCTGGTTAGATTTACAGAACAAAGTAACCTTTCCACTAAGTCTACTGAATGGGAAACTTGTCATTTTTAAGAAGTATTTTTAAGAAATTTAATAAATAAATAAGTAAGTAAGTAAGTAAGTAAGTAAGTATATCTGCCATAAAACTATGGTACCTCCAAATAGTGTAGCATTGTGGCTGAAATAAAAAAGCATATATTTTTAGAACGTCTTCTGTGAACATGACAGAAATCAGGTCCACCTTCTCCATTTGCATAATCCTGTCATATCTAAGGAAACTATTCCATTTCCAGAACTCAGATCCTAATCCTTTTCTTGCCCGAAAGAAATACAGATAATCCTCATCTGCCTCAGATAACAACTATTACTATTCCCATTTACAATGATGATGGTGAATGTCTGCATTTAAGATCTTTGCAGCATCTTTCTTTCTCAGTCTGGTATTTGCCAATACAGTCAGTTAATACAGTATGTATTATCCAGTGCCTGATCTGTGTTTTTTTTTGCCTCCAACCTTGAATAAAGAGATTGGCTAAACAAGTGATCTCATTTCTCCCTAGCAGTGTACAGTATTCCTAAAAAGTATTAAGCACAGGTTAACAAGCACAGCTCTGTGGCCTCAATTGTTAATTAGAATAGAAGGCTTAGTAGGCTTTCAGCTGGTGCCTGAAATTGACAAGACCCTGATCAGTTTCATAAAGGTTTTGTTTGCCTCCTAAGCAGCTTGCACTTACAGCTGTGAAATGCTGTACAAAAAAACAGCACTGGCGCATTACTTTTGATTTATATTTCCGATTGTGTGCCTGCTTATTCTCTTTGCTTCCTCTGCAATAAATACAAATGCAAACATCAATTCTATTCTTGCTAATGATCCCAACCCTGGGGTGGAAGAGTGGGGAAAAGAGCTATGAGATTTCCCCATCCGCCTGGCTTTCTCATAGTTGAGTTTATATCCTTCTGGGAAGAAAAAAAGACTAATAAAAGGGAGAAAATAAATAAATACTTGCCCCTTCATAAACAATGTTAGTTTAAAATACAGTATGTAATTTCTTCTTCCATATCCCATCTGTAAACAAAATTTTAAGGCTTCATCATTTCAGTACTGATATCAGCAAAAGTGCATTAAAGGTATCAGGAATAACAACATATCTATTTTAACCTTGATCAAAAAAAACAACTTTAAAATCTTTACTTTTACTTCTAATAGTCTTGATCAATTCCCTTTAGGAATTGAAATGGAGTGATTTCCTTATAATTGGATAGAACTTCAGAGAAAATATTACAAACAACCAAGATTTAAGCATGGTAAAGGTTTTGGGAAGCTCATCCTTTGCGTGCAGGTGGCTGGATGCCCCAAAGCCTAGCAAGAGACAAGTGAGGTTTACAATCTCTCAATAGCCAGCTGATTAGAGCAGAGGCCCAGCTCCTACCAAAGTTTGTTTGGAAGCTCCTCTGACCATGGAACATGGTGTTGGGCCCTAATCTAGGCTCTTGTTTCCTGCTGCTCTTTTTGGCTTTTTGCTGCTTGTCTGCCTCCTTTATGGATCCTGCTGGGTCGTGGGATTCCTGGGGCCTCCTCCACCCTTGAGCTATCCGATGCTTGCTTACCTGCACATTCATTTAATGGTGACTTCAGGGAGAGCAGGTGGCGGGGGCATTAAAGTCCATTACAGCCATAGATTGAGGATTACTTGTATATATACACACAAACAGTCCTACATGCTATTGATACCAGGAGACCTTGTCCATTATTCTTTGAAATACTTTTAAGGGGATTCAGGCTAGTTGATCTGGAAAATCCACTAATCTGTAGGGTCAGAAAGAGCTGCACTGCTCTCCTTTTAAAATGACAAACTTCACTTCATTTCAGAGTTTCTCTTATTACCCTTGTCTCAGCATGCAAAACCGAGGACATTCGTCTGCTCTCCAGAATCAAAAAGAGCACCACACTGGGTTTGTATTGACAATAAACTGTGGAGTTGAAAGTTAATATTTTTTTAAAAGTAAATTTTATTAATTAGGACTTTGATTTTGATTTTTAAATCATGTGTCCTGGGTCGATAGGAGATGACACAGAACCAAAATGGTTGGGATTTATGATGCCCTTTGATACTGTAATTCAGTTTAAAGTGATACCGAGTAAGAAACCATAAAATAAAAAGGAATGTAGATCAGGATTGATGACAAGATCAAGGCGCCAGCTACAAGACTGAAGCTGATTGACTACTTATTGCTGATACAGACTTGGGGGCCTTTCTTGTCTATGTAATGTCATTAATTATTCATGACTGTTGATGCACCTTTTTAACTAGTATAATACTGCTATATAATCTATTGTTGGGGCTCTTGGTCCGTTTGGCCAGCAGCTCAGTGATTATTACTATAATACCCTATTATAGTAAGGAAAATTGGTTTCAGTTCTCAATTGCTTTGGCTCATTTTTCAGTAGATTTCTTTTTTCCACAACAATGTGGACTATTCATAGATAGTAAGCAGCCTGCAACAACAGCAAAGGCGGGCCAGGCATAGATTGCATTTCACAGTTCACTCTAAGTCATGGTTCTTTTAGTTATAGCATGTGAAAAGGTCACAATGTATGGATTCAGACACATAATGCTTATAAGCCATGGCTATGTTCATACTGTGCTAAAATCAAGCAATATTCATAATATATTTCAAAGAAACCTATGAATGTTTTTTCCTGTTTACCCACTTATTCTTTCATCATTCTTTTCACTTGTTACTTCCCCTCAACCCATTTTTAAATGGAAGACTCTTGGGATCTATCCCCTTCTCATCTGTAATAAAGTAGATAGATTATATAAATGACAAATAACATTAGAAAGTATGATGTACCTTCTAGTCCTCAGAGCGATGGCTTTGAGATTGCTAATGTAATTTTTCCACTCTGCACAGGAGAAACATGTGTTCCAAATTTGTACATGTTCACACCAATAAAATGAATTTATTACTGTGGCAGAATTTAATCTGAATGAGGTAATTTTGGCTTCTTGTGAAATGCTTGTTCCAGTATCTTCCTCTTGCTCTTCCACCTCCTTCCCCTTTCTCTTCTTGTTTCAGCTTCACTGAATACTTTACAAAGCATTTATGTATAAACCTTAGCAACTTTATGCTATATAAATAATATCTTCTAATACTCTAAGCTGTAGAGTATATAGAAATGTCCTGCTTTTATGCATAATTAGCATGAAATAACCACTGTTTTGGGTAACTGCTACTAAATTCAAAAATAAGATTAAAAATACATTTCCAAAGGCATATGAATTCTTACTGTCAAAAACACACAGCTTCATTTTAGGATAAGCTTCAGGAAAACATATGCAAATGTGATAAGAACATATTTCTATCACAATTAACTAAGGTTTCTTTTTTGATTACTCTCCAGTTAGATGAGGTTAGAGGATAATTTCCTTAGTATTTTCTTCAGATAAAGCTTATAGTAGAAATAAAGAGAAGTCAGTGACTACATTTTTATGCTTTAAACTGGAATGTTAAAGATTCATGCATGCAAATTATTTATTATATTGAGGTCACTAGCCTTAGTGAGAAAAGATTAGAAAGAATACAGCACAACTTTATTCTTTTAACAAACATGGTTTACTTTTTTCTACAGTGAGAGACAACATAATTAAAAACACACAATTCAGAGGTAGAACATTTATTCTGTATGCATAAGCCCTCCACATATGGCTAGGCTTCACAATGCGTGCAAGTGGTATTATTCTCACATGATATTGCTATGCAAATGAAACAAACTACATACAGTAATGTAATCTGTGACATTTGCATGACGATATGACCTGTAATATGTTATTGTGGATTTTACGAGAGACCTGAAAATATGGCTGGGAAAGTTGGTATCCACATTTCAGATAATATCACCAATGCTGACCAAAGTGGATTAGCGCTTTTGCTTATTTTAAGGCAACTTCCTATGTATTTTAGTCCTAATTGGTTAGTTACAGAGCATCTAACTTATACAAAACTGGGGGTGGAAAGAAATATATTACAATATGCTTTCCAATTTTATTTAAGTGTATAAAATATGATTATTTTATATACTCATCCATTTGAACATAACACTAGCAAGCCAATAATACATTCAGCTACCTATTGTGTGTTAATGCTTACAGACTGATTGAATATTTTGTAAATTAACCATATATTTTAATGTGATTGCCTCTGCATAGAAGACACTCATTTAAAGTTGTTTAAATCAGGCTGTATTTCATGACTGAATACAAACCAATTAATTCAATTTATAGGGCTTCTTAATCTTAACTCCATAGCAACTCTGGACATCGTGTATTAATGAAATAATTATAAAAAATAAAAATAAAATCACAAGCATCTGAAGAGAGGAAAATTGTTCATTTTAAATTAATAAAATCCTCATGTCCTGCAACCCAGTCTAACCCAAGGCCTGGGGAAACAGTCAGATTTTAAGGGTTTCTTTCAAGTCAGATGGGGTAAGAGCCAAACAAGTCTCAGGGGAAATGTTGTTCCAGAGAGTAGGTGCTGTGACCAAGAAGCCATATTTCTTAATTTCATTACATGACACTTCTTAATTGACCTGGAACATACAAGGATAACCAACACACTGAATTGTGATATGATGTCACAACCATCATGTGACACATCTATAATTGCCCATAGTGGTGCATTCTGGACCAGCTGCAATTTCTGAGTGTTTTTCAAGGGCAGCCCTATATAGACTGCATTACAAGAGTCATATGTGAGATGACAGAGTGACTAACTGAACAACTATCTGGTTCAGGTGGGATTATAATTGGCACACAAGATAGATTTGTGCAAAGGCCTTCTTAGCAATAGCTGCTACCTGCTCCTTAAGTAAGAGATGTGAGTTTAAGAATACCTCCATATTGTGTATCAGTTCTGAAGGGAAAACTGCAAGCTTATTCATGACTCAAGATGGATGCCACTGGTCTCAAGCGATCCAAAACCATAACCATTCATCATTGTCAGAATCAAGCTTGAGCCTTTTGCTTCCCATCCAGAATTTCCACAGCCTCCAGACCCTGGGAAAAGACCTTAACAACATAACTTGGCCAGTCCAGGATTGAGGTGTACAGCTCCCTCCCTCCCTCCCTCCCTCTCTCTCTCTCTCTCTCTCTCTCTCTCTCTGTGTGTGTGTGTGTGTGTGTGTAACACAACAGTATTTTTAATGAACTTGAAATGAATATTATGTTTACACAACATACACAGGAAGTTCAAAACATTAAAAAATGAAATTAAAACTCTACATCCAGCTAAATTCCTTTTATATAAAACCAACAACCTAATAGTTCTTGTTTGAGCTATGTATTTCAAGTGGCTGACATATAAATACTTTACTATCTTGCTATCACAAAAAGGCTCTCCAAGCAAAGTGTCAAGATATAAACAGTTCCTCTTGCTACCACAGCATGATGGATTAGTTGTCTGTAAACTCGGAAAGCTGTGAGGCATACATAGCAAGTATATGATGGACAAACTGGTATTGTTCACTGGTTTGTATCATTCCACCTCTGCAAGCAAAGAAAATCTATTTAAATATACAGACACTGGGAAGGACAATACATTTGTTTTGCAAACAGAGGCAATCTTAGATCATTTACAATTTTTGCAGACCATAGCAGAACAGCTTACAAAGCAGGTTGAGAATTACATATACTTTGCAAAACAATTCAATCACAAATGCATGTTCAAGAAATTGCAAAAAAACTTGTAAAATAAAACATCTACAGTACAGATTAAATAATGAGGACTGAAACTATGACCTGTAAAACTTCTTAAATCAAACTAAAATGGCATTATTAAATACTGGGAAGAGTCATTCAATTAATTGCTGAAAATATTTATCAGGTCAAAATCATATTTCACTCAAAGCTTATTAATATAGCTATGAGTGGCACTTAGATATACAGGTAGCTTTTAATAATCCCTGGAAGAGCAAACTGAAGAGTTGACATGATCCATTTATATTATATTTATATTATATTATATACATCAGGAACTATCTTTAAAAATTTTACCTGATAGACAATATTCCCTGTATTGCTTGTAAAGTCATATTGCTCCAGGCTATTAGTAATACTGTGGATAGATGTTGTATTGTTTTTTGCATGTACTTTATTCATACCAGTGGTGAAATCCAAATTTTTTTACTACCGGTTCTGTGGGCATGGCTTGGTGGATGTGGTGTGGTGTGGTGTGGCTTGGTGGGCATGGCAGGGGAAGGATACTGCAAAATCCCCATTCCCACACCACTCTGGGGCCAGCCAGAGGTGGTATTTGCCGGTTCTCTGAACTACTCAAAATTTCCGCTACTGGTTCTCCAGAACTTTCTGCATTTCACCCCTAATTTATACCATAGACTACACTTATTTAGATACTGAAGTTGATAAATAACACAAACACTTGGATCTCTGGCTGTGCTCTTAACCTTTAGACATGTCCGGTGGTGGGTTGCCCCCGGTTCGCACCAGTTCTATAGAACTGGTAGTAAAACCGGTGGGAGGCTCCGCCCACCAACCCCGATGTCATCAAAATGCTTCATCGCACGCGCGAGGGAAGCAAGCGTGAGCACATGGCCCTGCTGCAAACTGGTAGTAAAGGTAAGTAGAACCCACCCCTGGACATGTCCCAATATAGAACTAAAGAGTGCACTGCAGGATCCAATCTGGGTTGGTCACCGGGACCAAAGGATTTGTCTTCCGAGCTTTCGGATTCGTGCTAGAACCCATCTTCAGGGAACTTCTAGAAGTTCCTTAAAGATGAGCTCTAGCACGAGTTCAAAAGCTCGGAAGACAAATCCTCTGGTCCTGGTGACCAACCCAGATTGGATCCTACAACATTATCTCGAGACATGTATATTCGCCTTCATTAATAAATAATGCATTCTTTAATATATTTGATATATAAATATTTGTATACATTTCTTGGCACTATATAGTACATTTTGGTCCATGATGTCCTGAAGCACAGTACAAGTAGCACCAATAATGTGTGTCACATTGTCATACATGCTTGTATCACATTTATAGTTATAACATTTTACCACAAGTGTTACATTGAAATAATTTTTTGGACTTCTGGTTTGCTGTCTGCCGCCGCCGCCAGACGTTCCTTCAGGATCGTCAACCCCATCGCCTGTAAGAGCCGCCTTTACAACCGAATGGCGGCTCGAACAAACTCCGTTTCCATGAGGAAACGGAGATAGAGCCGGCTGGGGTGGGTAGAGCTCTCTGCATAATCCCAAAAGTTTTTTTTTTACTTTTGGGACGGAGCAGAAGAGACTCCCCGTATCCCCAGCCGATGCTCCGGGCTTTGGGAAACCTCTGCTACATGCAGAGCTAGGTGGCAAAAGCAAGCCTGCAAATTTAATAAATTAATTAAAGAAGATGTGAGCTGGACCTGCGACCCTGAAGCGCAAGTATTTTACTTATTTTTTAAAAGTTATTTAAGCTATTTAAGAAGAAAAGGGAAAAGGAAAAAAGATTTTTAAAATGGCGACTGCCGCGGCTTGAAGAGAGGCTGAAAGGGAAAGTCCTTCCGTTTCCCATTATTACAAAGTAGCGGAATAAATATCTTTGGCTACAATTGAAGACACAACTTCACTCTTCTCTTCTTTTTCTCTTCTCCTGGAGATCTGATATTGATCTTGGTTGGAAAGAAGCTTTTTTTTTTCTTTTCTAATAAAGCTTGTCTGGGCGGAAATATGGCATTGAGACTTATAAAGTCAGACAAACAGTTAGTGGGGGGGGATTCCCCCATTAACAAATTACATGAACAAGTTCTAACTCTCCAGTCTCAGAAACCTGATTTTAACATAATAGAATTTCTTTTAGAGGAGATTGTGAGAAGGGATGAGATTGTGAATCAGCATCTTGAAAAATTTAAGCAGGAAATTAAAGAACTGGTGAAATCTAAGTTTGACTTTTTGGAGAGAAAGATTTTAAAAACGGCTAATGGTTTATCAGAATTTGTGATTCAGTTGGATGCAAATACCAAGTTATTAGAGTCTAAAATGGAAGAAATTGAGGATAATTTAGACAATAGAATTCAAAAAATTGAAAAGGATTTGACAAATATTCAAGACAATAGTCCAGAAGAAAAACCTAAAATGGAGGCTGATCAAAAGACTGGTAATGTAGAAAATGTGCAACAGAGGATTGAAAGAGAAGTTTTAATGATGCAACATAATTTTACTGAATATGCGATTAGACTGAGAGGTTTGCAGGAAAATAACAGAGATGATTTAAGGAAAATATCTTCTGAAATTCTGGCTGGCATTTTAAAGGTTCAACCTGATGAAGTATTTTGTAGGATTGATAGAGTTTATAGAATAAACTCCTGGTTTGCAAAGCAAAGGCAATTGCCTAGAGATGTGGTGATCTATTTTACAGATAAAGAAATTAGGAATAATATTGTGCAAAATTCCTTTAATTCTACTTTGCAATTGTACGGAAGAAAGATTTGGATTTTTAAAGAGGTCCCGCCTAAGATGTTAACGGAAAGGAAGAAATTTGGTTTTCTGGTGACTGAGTTAAAAAAAAGAAATATTTTATTTAGGTGGGATGTCCCAGTTGGTATAATATTGAGACATCAAGGAGAAAGATATCAACTAAATACTGTTGAAAAAGCAGAAGAATTTTATCAAAAAATTTTGAAAATGAATTCAACATCTTTAGGCACAATACAGGATAAGCAGAAGGAGTTGGAAACAAAGGGAAAACATCAAATTACAGAGGTTGGGGTAGATAAATTGTCTCCGGATCCTTTGGATACCCCAGCTGGACTGTCTACAAATATGAGAGAAGTGGTATCTGACTTTAACGTGATGAATTATCAAGCCAAAGACAAGTATGGAAACCAATCAGCTGATATACAAGTGGTGACAAAGAAATATGAGATACAAAAACAAAACCAACAAGATCAACTTACAAAGCAGAATGAAAACCGATCAATTGATATACAACTTGTAGAAAGGAAATCAGGATGGAAATTAAACCCACACAAAAAAAAGCATAAAAGAAACAGGTCTCACAAAAATAGTAATTTCTAAACCAAGCAACAGTGAAGCCAGTGATTTTAAAAAATGAATGAATATATGAAAATATAGTGGAGGCGAAGCATTGGTTAATATTATCCTGAGGACAGTGACAGATCTCTGCAATGCCGTAATTTTGGGATGCGAAAAGAGCCTTACATTGCTAGACTTGAATTATCTATTTTGGATTCCTTTCAGGTATTGATAATTATATTATAACTATCCTGAGCCACAAGGCAAAAGAGTTACGCTGGGGCTTGCAGAAGATCTGGTTGTTACTCACTAGGATGATGGGAATTAATAATCCTGATGAAAGCCACAATTACAACTATATGGAATATAATTATAATGTCACTCGGGTGGTTGTTTTTACTTTTATATATATACGAGGATATTCATTGCTGATGGGGGCAGATGGTGATTGAAGATTTTGAACAAACTGTTGTACCAGGATGCTATGTTACCCTATTATGGATGATGGATTTAACAATCCAGTGGAAAGACAATACAGAAGATATTATATGGATTATAAATTTGAAGTTATTGTCTTTTTTTATATATATATAATGGAATGTATACATATATATATATATATATATATATATATATATATTTTAGCAGAGTGGGCAGTGGATTAAAGATATATAGAATTGTAGTGCAGGGTAATTTGGTAGGAAACTGGGTGGGAATAGGTTAGTTTAATGATTGATTAGCTTAAGTAAAGGGATGTTTAAGTGACATATTTGGGGGAGTGGAGGAAATGGATAGAGTTGAATAGATGTTGAATTAGGATGTAGAGCGAAGGCTGCTTTGAAATGTTATATTAATATATATATAAGATTAAATGTTAAAGTAGGATCTATCATACAGTTCTAAAGCGAAAGGTTGTTGTGAAATGTTGTAATAATATATAGATACAAGCTGGGAGGAGGAAAAGGGCAGATTATTGTTAAAATGGGAGTTATAATAATATGCTAAATTAGATGTTATTATACAATGTTATAGTAGAATGTTTTTTTTTCTCTTTTTTTTTTCCTTTTTTGAAATGTATGGTAAATGGGGGAAATAATAATATTAATAATATTTTTCGTAAGTAAGGGTCAGTGTTTAGAGGAGGGAGCAAGGGATTGGTAAAATATTATGTAACTAGTTATGAATTAGATTTTTGATGTGAAGAAGTCACAGGGGGGATGGGTGGTGAGGGGGGGTTAGGGAGGAGGTGGGGGGAAAAAAGGGGGGGGAAATTTGTATTTGAAAACCTTTTCAATAAAAAAAAAAGAAATAATTTTAACGAGGCTTGGTAGGTTACTTGATTTATCACAAGTCTATATAGAATTGGAGACTAAATCTAATGTAACAATACAGAAATGAGGTTATTCCTGGGTATAATTTGGTTGGTGCCTTTGCAGAATAAGACAATTATGTTTCCTATAAACATGCCTGGGATACATGTCTCACCATAAACTGACTTGTTACCAAAGTTTTTTTTTTTTATTGAAAAAGTTTTTCAAATACAAATTTCCCCCCCCTCCTCCCTAACCCCCCCTCCCCCTCCCCTCCCCCTGTGGCTTCTTCATAATAAAACCCAAATTCTTAACAGATTATAAAATACTTTACCATCCCCTTACTCCATCCCCATATGCTGACCCTTTTTTTCTAATAATATTATCATATCCCCCTTATACATTTCAAAATAACATTCTACTATAACCTTATATAATAACTCCTAATTTAGCGTAATAATATTATTATATCTCCCAGTTTAGCGATTTCTACTCATAATCTACCCTTTTTCTCCCCCCATACATATATCTCTTAAATCAAATCTTTTATGTATATTAATATAACAGTTCAAAGCAACCTTCTGCTATAAAACTATATAATAAATCCTAATTTAACATTTATTCAATTCATAGTCTACCCTTTTTCACCCCATCGTTATATCTCTTAACTCAAATCTTTTACATATATTCATATCTAAACATAATATCCCTTTTCTTAGACTAGACAATCAATAAACTACCCTGTCTCCACCCACTTTCCTACAAGACTACCATACTTAATAATTTTTAATATCTTTATTCTTCTGCCCACTCCACTAAAAAGTATTCCCTTATATAAATAAAATCCTCTTGAAAAAACTTTAAGCTTGTAATCCATATAATATCTTCTATAATGTCTTTCAGCTGGATTGTAAACTCCATCACCCATGTTAGGGTAACATCACATCCTAATTCCAACAGTATGTTCACTATCTTCAATTACCCATCAATAGCAAATATCTTCATAAAAAAAGAAAACAACAACCACCCGAGTGACTTTATATTTGTATTCCATATAGTATCTGTAGAGGTGTCTTTTATCCAGATTATTAATTCCAACCACCGTAATAGGGTAACATCCAGATCATCTGCGTGCCCCAGTCCCATAACACTCTTGCCTTGTAACTCAGCATAAACGTAGCATATTTGTCAAAGAATCCAAAAAAAGATAGTTCCAATCCATTCAATTTAAGGCCCTTTTCACATCCCAAAAGTACAGCACTGCAGAGATCTGTCACTCTCCTCAGGATAATATAAACTAATACTTTGCCAATTATTTTTTCATATATTCAATCATCTCTTAAATAACTGGCATTACACTGTTGTTTAGTTTAAAAGTTTTTGTTTTTGTGAGACCTACTTCTTCTTTTCTTGACTTTTTGTGGGTTGGATCTCCACCCTGATTTCCTTTCTGTAAGTTGTATATCAACTATTTGATTTTCATGCTGATCTATAACTTGATCTTGTTGGTTTTGCTTTTGTGGCTTAAATCTCCGTTCTGGTTCTATGAATTGTATATCAACTGATTGATTTCCATGCTGGTTTGTAACTTGATAAGTCATTACATTAGAATCCAAAGCCGCCTCTCTTATATTGAATAGTCCAGCTGAGACCTCTGAAGGAGAATCCAAAAGCGGCTCATCTACGGAGACCTCTGTAACTTGTTGTTTCTTCATTACTTCCACCTCCTTCTGCTTATTTTGAATTTCTATCTCTTGTGGATTTCGCTTTTTGAGAACCTTGTAGTAAAATTCTTCCGCTTTTTCAACAGTATTTAGCTGATATCTTTCTCCTTGATATCTCAATATTATACCAACTGGAACGTCCCACCTGAATGGGATGTTTTGTTTTTTTAGCTCAGTCACCAAAAATCCAAATTTCTTTCTATCTTTTAACATCTTAGGCGGCAATTCTTTATATATCCAGATCTTTCTTCCATACAATTGTGGAGTAGAATTAAAGGATTTTTGCACAATTTCATTTCTTATTTCTTTATCTGTAAAGTAAATCACCACATCTCTAGGCAGTTGCCTTTGCTTTGCAATCCAAGAATTTACTCTATAGGCCTTGTCAATCTTACAAGATACCTCCTCAGGATAAACCTTTAAAATCCCAGCCAGAACTTGAGCAGATATTTTTCTTAGATCATCTCTGTTATTTTCCTGTAACCCTCTCATTCTGACCGCATATTCAGTGAGCCTGTATTGCATTATTACAACTTCTTTTTCAATCCCTTGCTTTATATCTTCTGCATTGTAAGTCTTGTGACCAGCTTCCTTTTTAGCCTTTACTTCTAAACTATTGTCTTGAATATTTACCAAATCATTTTCAATTATTTGTATTTTATTATCCAAATTATAAATCTTATCATCAACTTCCTCCATTTTAGACTATAATAACTTGATATTTGTATCCATCTTTATAACAACTTCTGAAAAAGCATTAGTCACTGTTACAATCTTTCATTGCAGATTATCATACTTTAGTTGTATCATTTCTTTAATTTCCTGCCTTAATTTTTCAAGTTTCTGGTTCACAGTCTCGTGATATTTTGCCATTTCCTCCTGGAAAAATTCTTTTAAATTAAAGCCATTCTGCTGAGTCTGTAAGCTCAGAGCTTGTTCACATAATTGTAAATGGGGGAGCACCCCCCCACTGCTTGTTTGTCAGGCTTTATTAGTTTTAACGCCATTCTGCCACACAGAAAAGCTCTTTTTTTAAAAATAAAACTTTTCCCCAAACAAGATCAAATACAAATCTCCAAGAAAAGAGAAACTTAAAATGGATATTTTCCTTCTAGATTCTAGCCGGCACTGTATATTCCACTACTTTGTAGCTTATTACGGAAGGACTTTCACTTTCGGCTTTCTTCTCAAGCCTCAGCAGTCGCCATTTTAAATTTTTTTTTTCCTTCAGTTAGAAACGCTTGTAAAATCATTAAAAATACTTGTGATTTAGGGTCCCAGGTTCAAATCTTGCTCTCTTTAATTAAACCATCTGTTAGTTTTGTTGATTGATCCAGTCCCGACGCCTGGCTCTGCAAAAAAGCAGAGTTCTCCCAAAGCCCGGAGCAGCGGCAAGCGGAAATAGGGAGCCACAATCTGCTCGTCCCCAAGAGTAAAAAAAAAACTCTGGGGACTTCGCAGAGGGCTCTACCTGCCCTCGCCTGCTCTGTCTCGCATTTCCATCAGGAAATGGAGTTTTTCGAGCTGCCTTTCAGGTGTAAAGGCGGCTCTTTACAGGCAACGGGGCTGGCGGTCACAGAGGACCGTCTGGCGGCGACGGAAGCCAGACTGGAAGCCACTTGTTACCAAAGTATTAATGACTGCTGTGATTTTGCTTGAATACTTAACCAACTAATATAATTACGTTCATATCAAATTATCAGCATTTAGGAAAGTACATTTATCAAGATGCTTCCAGGCAGCTTCAATATACTATAGAAGATGTAGAAGTTTCAATACATTTAACTTGATTAGAGAATATTGTTAAGTGGATAATATATGTACAAAACAAAAAGACAAGCTAACTAGAGACTCCTTCAGTTTTTCATTAAATAGTCTCAGAATTTGGCCTATATAACCGCTCTTCATCCATACCTGTCTATGCGTAGCTGGCAGACAATTCCCAAAATATCTACTTCTCCTTTGTCCTTTAGTTGCTGGCATCCAATCTGAGTAGCAATAAAGCAGCCTGTCCGTCCAATGCCTGCACTAAATAGAAGAACAACTTCATGTCAGATTGTATCTTTGGGGCTATGAAGCAGAAAGGTGTAGAAATATATCTGTCCATCCCCTTCCAATCAAGAAGGTTTGCTGAATTCCATCTCTTATACACTGAAACGTAGAGGTTTCTGGGAAAAACAGTTTGGCAGTTTCACCAGTGTCTATAAGTACAGAATTTTACAGAGAGAAGTATTTGCTAGATCTGTAGCTGCATCCTTTCAGAATGGAGATTTCAAATAGAAGTTTAAAACCAGCATCCTTGGGCATCCATCAATACAATGGAGCTACAAGAAGAATTTCTCACCTACAATGCACAACAATTGGTCCCTTGTTTTGGGCAGCCTTCAGAATTTTCTCCACCTCAAGAATCAAATGCAAGAGCATCTTGGCTGATTCTGGTGTCCTCTGGTCTGGCCAGGATGAGAAAACAATGTGTTTCACAGTGCGACATTCGTCTTTGAACTAAAAATCATGATGAAATACAAGATAGCATTACTTTTACTCTTTCAAGTATTCACGTATATGTGGTTGCATCTATCCAAGAGAGAAAGTATCAAGGTGCTTATTGGAATTCCAAAACTTACAGCTATACAAATATCTTTAAGGAGACAAAAGTCCTGAGGAGAAAACACCTCCCTTCCTCACAACAGCCTTATGACAACTAAGTGAGACAATGAAATGCTCAATGAAATGGTCATTAATAATTATAGATATAATAAAAATTAAATGGGATATTAAATGAAAGGGAATATTTTGTCTACATGTAGAAAATAAAATAGAAATAATCCAGATAAAGTTTTGTGCCCAGTCCATTCATATACACTAATAAGTATCAGAAATGAATTTTTTATACAGCCAAAATGGTACTATCATTTTGGTACCATATATACATACATGTATATATGTACATATACATATACATACACATACATATACATACATACATATATATATATATATATATATATTTGTTTTCTTTCCTTTTCGTAGGCTTTATGTGTATTTCTCTTTAGCCAAACACATATACACACACATAAAGGGATGTGGTGGCTCAGTCGCTAAGACGCTGAGCTTATCGATCAACAGTTCAGCAGTTCAGCAGTTGATCCCGAGTGCTGCGTAACGGGGTGAGCTCCCATTACTTGTCCCAGCTTCTGCCAACCTAGCAGTTCGAAAGCGCATAAAAAATGCAAGTAGAAAAATAGGGACCACCTTTGGTGGGAAGATAACAGCGTTCCGTGCGCCTTTGGCATTTAGTCATGCCAGCCACATGACGACTGAGACATCTTCGGACAGCACTGGCTCTTCAGCTTTGAAACAGAGATGAGCACTGGCCCTAGAGTTGGGAATGACTAGCACATATGTGCGAGGGGAACCTTTACCTTTACCTTATATACACATACATAGATACACATACACATACATATAATAAATATATAATAAAAAATATAATAAAAGTAACAAAGCCCAAAGCAAGAATCATGAAAAATAATTCAAAATAAATGGTTTATTAAGAAAAACAAAATGTATAGCAGTTTAACTTAAGGGGCAGGTTTTGACAGTACTTGCACAGTTCACCCTTGGAGGGAAGAGTGAACTGTGCAGGGAAATCATCTTTCCAGAGCTCTTGTCTTCCTCAATAAAAAAAATTATACCTGCAGGGAAAAGCTACGAATGGTGTAGTCATCACATTCCCAAATGTCTTGGACTTGAATTCTAAATGGTCCATAGGATGCTTCTCTTTCAGGCCAGTAACAGATACATTTCTGAAATTATAAAGGTAGGGATCCTCATCCATAAAGATATCAACCAAGTGGCTGACTCTAAATCCCCAAAGAAAAGTGGAAATTAGACCTAACATTCACAGACCAATTCCCCCATAGCAAATGGGCTGCAGGAGTGGTTCTACAAAGCAAACAATACCAAACTCGCTGAGGCTCAGAAACCCCACATGTGAGTTTTTAATGCATTTTCTAAAGCTTCCTTATGGAAAGAAAAGGCTTAGGAAAATCTTAGACTTAAAAAATACCCTTGAGATGTAGCTATTAATACTCCCTTGCCACCACATTTGTATTCATTAGGTCTGCAGAGATTTGTGCTGGCTAACAAAGCTTCCAGATATAATAAGGCGACAATCTCTGCATTTTTGCCAGATGATAAACTCCTTTGTGGTTTTTTTATTTCTAAACAACAGCACATGCAGGGCCCTTGTTTAGCAATATGTTAAACAATAAGCAATAGGTTTAGCAATAAGCAATTTTCCTGCACATCAGTAGGTGATACCAAAACTCCTTCCCGAAGTCTCACCCAACAACTTTCAAAACTTCATGCAGAGGTATCATCCATCTGCAAAAGAGAAACCACTATAAAATGTCCAGAGTGCTTTATAGCAGTTCTGCTCTAGAAGTCATTAATTGAAAACTAAGAGAAAGCAAAGCACCAGGAACTGGGGGGGGGGGGGGGGGGATTAGTAGGAAAACAGCTTCAAAATATGACCAAAATATGACTTTGAAATGGCAGCTTATCTGTGAGGGTTTGCAAAGAGTGGAGCTTTAGAGCGGCAGAAGGACTGCTTTATAAGCTCATAGGCCAGAAGGGGACATTTAGTGAGGCAAATTTGGCCTGAAACTGGAGTTTTAGGATCTCTGAGTTAAAAGACAGTGCATAAGCATTTCATTCAATTCATTTAAATTCGTAAAGATAGCCTCATTACTCCATGAGAAGAAAATAATCCAGAATGTCACAAATCTTGAAACTGAAATCTTGCAGAAAATATAATAGCATTATGTGTTCCTCTAGAGTAGCCACAGTATGCCACACTTTTACTATGGCTATAGGTGACTATCCTTTATTAGGTTTCTGAATATTTTGCTGACTTATGTATGACTATGTACAGATGTTATACTATAGGAATGGCATTGATCTCCAGAAATCTCTTCCAAAGGACACAGAACCCAAGATAAACACAGGAAACTTTGAACTTTCTCATTTATCAGAATTGATATACATCTCTACAACAATACCTCTTTCCTTTCTTTGAGTTTGGTGAGCATAACTATGAGTGGAGTTTCTTCTTGCCACACCATTGTCCAGAAGTCATTGACTGTATTTAGCATGGGTCCCTGTGTGGCAATATAGGCCTTCTTCTGGCTAGCATAACCCTAGACAATGGGAAAGAAATAACAACTATGAACAAGAGCCACCGGAGCCACCAGCTTTGTTATTCTCACCTCTAGATAATTCTCTGGCTCACCCGGATGTAATTTGCATTTATGTAAGACTCCTCTTCTTGGCTGTTAACTCTCTTGAGACAGACACGGCTCTGGGGATCTAGAGGAACATTTTAGTTAGATGAGATAGCTAAAGGCTTAATATAGCATTTACTATCAGTTGGGCCAAACTATTCCACAGAAAAGTGGTTTTGAAATTTTTCTGGTTTCCTATCAGTTTGGTTTGGGGCTCTTATTTCACCCACTTTTCATTATAAATATACAGTTATAATCTCAAAATAGGAGTATAAAAGGGATTATATTTTAAAACAAGGATGACAAAAATAAAAAGTCCAGTAGCCAAATGCCTGGCTTTTCCCCTGTGCCTTGAGTTTCTATAGTTCCCCTCAGAAGTAAACAAATATTTTATTTCTCCTAAATCTGGAGGAATGTGCATCCCACAACAAAGTGGCCCAACTGGGAATTTTATTCATCTTATTTCACATTAAATTATATTCTCCTTTACAGTCTTGTGCAAGAATAATAGCATCAGCAAGAAATTCTTACGTATGTGTAGGAATTTTTGCATTTTATCACATCACAGCTCTAAAAGTAGTCTTCCCCAACCATCCTGGTAACTTGGACTTTACTTCACATAATTTCCACCCAGCCAATCCTGGAGATAATGGGAGCAGAAGCTCAAAATTTTTAGAGTGGATTGGCTGTTCTACAATTTACAACAGTTTCAGCATTCGGTGCTTCTCAGAGCAATAAATATTTTTTTATTCCCTGTAATTGAAAGGAAAGAAGCTACAACATGGTCAAAAATAGTACACAAGGCTCAAAAATATCTGAATATGAAAGATATTGTTTTATTATACCTATATTTCAATTTTTACCATTCTATTGAAGAATTCAAGGCATCCTTTTCTTTCCTTTTTTTCACTGAGATATCCCACTAGAGAGAAATTGTGCTTCCAATTTCCAATGAAATGTTTATTGCACAATCATTCTGTCTCATTCATGGAATTCTACTGGAGCCCTTGAATATATCGTCTTCTATTACTTAGCACCTTCCCCAACATTTCTTTGATATTTCGTACTGAATGGATGATTCAGTTAACTGGTAGCTCTAGGAGTCCTCCATCCAGAAGTACCCTTTGTAACTATTTCATGTTCTATAGTGATGTTTCATGCATGGCAAATTTCTCCAGTTCAGTACTCTACATTCCATTTGTCCAACCAAGCATTCTTCAGAACTGTTTGGACTAACATTCCAGACTTTCCATCCAGTATGATATATTGACCCCCTTAGAGATCTCCAAATGCCTATCCTGCTGAAGATATGCTTGTTGTCATTTTATTCAGCAGATTGAAAACTATTTTCTGAAATCTAAAATAGGAATTTTATCACCTGGTATAGAAACATTGGCTGACATGAAACATTGGCTAATATCAGCTATGTTCCCTGCTGATATTAATGACATCTTCAGACTCTGAGCCATGCAACCTCAACACACTTGACAGGCGATACTACTGAAAACAGGGATCTGCCAGTGTTATAGAAACCACACTCTGCAGTACATTATGCAATATAAATCTGGAGCCAAAACTCAACATTCTTTGTTTTTCTTTCCCAATCCCAGTTTCTTCCTGTTTAAATATGATTGCAAAGTAAACATACTTGGTAGAATGGATTTATATCTATCCTTCGCTGCCCGGCCAAGAATGTTGAGTTCTTCTGGAGTGATGAAGTTTGAGGGGATTTTCTGTTAAGGAGGAATTGCTGAATTAATTTCCTTTTTGAATGGTACCCAGAGAGTTGGAAACAATATCATCAGTGTCTTTTATCTTGTCAAGTATGCAATTTCCCAATCCCGCCTTCCCAACAAAGAGAGCTCAGCAGAAAGGAGGTGGGGAAAAATTTATAACTCAGAATTACATTTCAGTTCTGCTCAGATGCTGCTGTCTAAGACCCACGACCAACCAGATCCTATACTAATTCAGCCTCAGTTTAAATCAGGACAGTGATATTCAAAGTCAAACTTGGCATCTGAATGGCATGCCAGAGTTCCACTGGAAAAAGTAGGTAGGCACCAAAAGAAACTGCTCAGATTCTCAGCCCAGACAGCAATTTTTACTGTCTACTTTAAGCAGCTGATTCTCCTCTGTGATTTTTTTTATATCCATTGCAGTTCAATCCAGTATTTCCTTTTCCTACAATTCCCTCAGCTTAAAGACACTTTGCTTTATATTACTTAAGCTTGGTACTAAGTGGTAATTGGTTTTTAACATAATCAGTATTCCTGCCCTGGGAAACTATCTGCCCAACATGCATTACTTGATGTTCAAACCACATGTCGAGGGCACAGCAGAGCATAGTTGCTTTGTGTGTGTGTGTGTGTGAGAGAGAGAGAGAGGGAGGGAGGGAGGGAGGGAGGGAGAAAGAGGGGTCAGAATGACAAAAGCAGCATTGCACCATTATGCTGCAAGTTCTACCCATTTTGTATGTGCAATAGGACTGCACACATGCTCTCAAGGTGCTTTAATTATTTTGACAAAAGCAGGACACTTCTGCAGCTGCCTGAGAGAGATCTACAGGTCTCATACCTCTCTACCAGCTATCTCTAGCCTAGGAAAAAGGCTATTTCATCCGGTCACTCATCCACCAACCGATATGCTCCCACAGAGAGGACCTCCTCAGGGTGCCGTTGGCCAAACAATGTCAACTGGCGACTCCCAGGGGGAGAGCCTTCTCTGTGGGGGCTTCTGCCCTATGGAACGAATTGGCCCCGGATATACAAAGGATCCCCGACCTCCGTGCCTTCCGTCGTGCGCTGAAGACCCTGTTATTCCAACAAGCCGGTCTGATGGGACAATAATTTTAATCGGGTTTTAAATATGGGTTTTTAATATGGTTTTATAAGGGTTTTAGAATGGGAATTTTAAATTCAGCCAAAATTGAATTATTTTAATATGGTTTTTACATTTGTCTTGTATATTGTTTTATTATGGCTGTTCACCGCCCTGAGTCCTTTGGGAGAAGGGTGGTATAAAAATATAATTAAATAAATAAATAAATAATACTGGGAATGACATGGGGGAGCAGGAATTGAGGTACTGGAGGAGCTTAAACTGGAATCCAATCAGGCAGTTGGTAGGTTGTTTTGAGAATCTCACCGCAAATTCCTCTTGAAGCTCTTCCAGATTGCAGCTCCATTCCTGGAGCATCTTCTGTGTTAGGACATGACTGGCAGTGTTCAAAAACTGCACTGTGACATCTCTAGGAGTGGAGATTTGCACAATGGGTTCAGTGTTGCTCAGAGAACTCATGTCCAACACCAATGACACATTGGAGCCCCTTCTGCAAGACAAAAAAGCCTGAAGTTACAAAGGAGGAGCCTTGGTAGTACAGTGGGTTAATGCACCCTGTTATTAACACAGCTGCCTGCAATTTCTGCAGGTTCGAATCTCGCCAAGGCTCAAGGTTGACTCAGCCTTCCATCCTTTCTAAGGTAGGTTAAATGAGGACCCAGTTTGTGGGGGCAATAAGCGGACTTTGTATAAATATACAAAAGTATGAAGGCTATTGCTTAACGCAATGTAAGCCGCCCTGAGTCTCCGGAGAAGGGCGGCATATAAATCAAATTTTAAAAAAAATCATCAAACTAGAGAAAGCAGCCTATACTATAGGAGTAGAGTGCCTCTGTTAACAAAATGAGGTTGTTATGCTGAATATCACAAAAATATTGTTGTTATCAAAATAATTTGGTCTGAATCAATATTCAGCCCTATCTCTATTAACCACACCCATTTATTTTCCTCCTAAACCAGGAAGAAAGTATTCCAGTATGGAATATCCCTTACCATGACTCAGCAATGGGGCAGGTTAGGGTTGCTGCCTGCATACACTGTAATGACAGGTAGTTTCAGAGCAACAGTTGGCAGAAACCCTGCCATCTTTTCCCTTCCCATCCTACATCACCAATCAATTGGAAAGCAAACTCCAGTTGCCACCACAGGACTTCTGCTCTGGCTGGCCTTAGTGCTTTGCCAGAAGAGTCATTTCAAGTCTTTCTGCAAATATATATATATTTGCATCAAGCTTCTAATTTGCATGATGCAAGGTGCTCAGCAACTCAAACTGCAGTGACTTAATCCTGGCCTGGTTATTGAAAATTATGCAATGGCTTCACTATTGTCCACTTTGTGTTTGTGCAGTAACGAAATGAGTTGTCTGACTTTCAGATAAATAAATTATTTGCAGAAGGTGTGTGTTGAAACACATCTTCTGGTCTTTCTGTGCCAATTCTGGGAGATGCAGTTACCTTAAGATGCCTTTGATTCCTTTGATTTCTCTTATCTTGTTGAATCTCCACTACATAAGACTCTGTCTTCTGAACAATAGAACCTGGAATCTAACTCATTCATCTACCCTCAGAGATGAGAGAGAAATTCTACCTTGATCATATTGCTACTTTAGTGATATTGCAATGATCCTAAGCAAGAATGTCATTCCTTTGGAATCTCAGGAGGAGGGGCAACAACCTTGGGGCAGCAAAAGGAACCCCCATCATTACTGTTTCCTCAAGTGAAGTAATGCAATGTGTGTATCAGTACCATCTAGGAGAGCTTTTTTTGGGGGTGTCATTTTCACTGTCTGGATTATTTTTAATTCTGGACCATCAAACTGGAATAAGTAGGACTAGAATGATGTCCTCAAAGCCCCATTTGTGTTTAAATTCCTTGCTTGATTTGCAAAAAAGGCAAGGTCAATCCCACGTCATGCAAATGAAGAGTTTACCCTGGCAATAATTCTAGCAGAGAACGAATCCTCCAAGTCTAATATTTCTGGATACTAGTTGTTTTTCGTGGCTTTTAAATAATAATAATCCTCCACAAATGAATCATCTTATCTCAAAGATCTTTAGCAACTTCAAGATAATTCAGAATTTCATGCAGAAGCATAGGTTCTGTTCCACTATTATGCTGGAGGAGCTGATATTGTGGAGTGTTATTAACTGCTCAGTCCACATCTTCAAGCCTGGAAAATATATAACAGATTAAACATGTACTTTTGATGTGCCAGATGATGACATGGTTACAGTTCTAATTTAATATATGCTGCATCAGCCACTACACGGTCACCAAAAGATGTGTCTTTGATATCAGTCTTGGCACTGTTTTTGCTATTTGTTGAGGAAGAACATCTATATACTACGGTACTAACTCTCATATCTGTTTGATTGTTTGTAATCTTCAATTGGGCAAACAGTGCATCATAAGGTAAAAACTATTGAATCAAAATAGCTCAAATGAGGTAATTTAAGAATCCATCCAAAAGCCAGGACCCATGACTACCATGGGATTGAAATTTGGTAGTGTTTTAGCCATTTTAGTGCTGCTGCACTGCTTCTCTGCCACACTCAGCCACATTCATACAATTGTCATTTTCAATGCTCTCTGGCAGCTTCTAACAAGGAAAGTCAGAAGTAAATTGGAAATCACTCTATCTCCCACTGCTTTTTTGCTCCCCTTTCTCTGTTTTTGGTAAGCAATTATCTCTGAAATGATGATCCAACAGGTCATAGGTTACCTAAGTACAATTATACTAACATACAGAAAACGGTTCAATTTATTGTATCTGATATTCTGAATATAATGACCCCACAGATAATATGTTTATATCTTTTTCTCTACTGACTTGGTCTTGCTTTACTGCACACACTTTTGCAAAATGATTTTTGCCAGAATATCTCTAACGTATGTTGCTAAAAATTTCTTGGGGCATGAACTTTTCCCCAATATTTGCATGTAAACTGTCACTTTTACTGGATATCTATTGGCTGTTGAATTAGCTAGAACATCTGCAGATTTCTGCAGCCTAAAAATTCCCTGCTCCAAAGCTCCAAAGCTATGCTAACCTGCATAGTTAGTTAGACTTGCATTGTTAGAAGGCCTCCAGGAGTGAAGGCCTCACTCCTGGAGGGCTTCAATATTTCCAGGGTTATGTCATGTTCTCTCAACAGCCTTCTTCCAGGGTGGCTGAATATATAAAGGACACTCAATCCTGTCCTTTATAAGTGACTCGGAAAGTTCTATAAATCCACACACTTAAGTCTTTTTAACTTCATAACATTGAATAATTATGCAAACAAGATGACACTCTCCTATACTCTTTGAGCTGTGGTAAAAAGAAAAGAAAAGAAAAGAAAAGAAAAGAAAAGAAAAAAGAAAAGAAAAGAAAAGAAAAGAAAAGAAAAGAAAAGAAAAGAAAAGAAAAGAAAAAAAAAGCATGTCTCTCCAATTAATGTTCTTCACAGGAGCAAAATATGCAGCAAACATTTCTATTTTGATTTGAAAGTTTATTTATTTGCCTCTAGCAAATAAATGGAAACATGTTTTAAAGCTTCTGTCCCTCTTTGCTGGCAAAACTGCAAGAAGACAGAAGTTATTCTTCAGACCTGCTAGTAATTGGATGCATCTATTCAGTAATGCCTAAAGCCATTTGTGCAAATTCTCTGCAATAATGCCTGCTATTAGGAGGACAGTGGTGCTCAGAGATGAGGCCAGTGAGAATTCTCTTGTTATGAGATGTCTTAAACTGGTGGCTCACCTTAAAAGCAAAGTCATTTGGTCTTTGATTTGTATCTCAGTGGGAAGACCAACCTTCTGGCAGATCTGAAATCAATCTTCCAGAAAGTCAGTATCCTACAGCAGGGATGGGTTCCACTTACTTTACTACCAGTTCAGGGCCACGCGCACAGAAGCATCCTGATGACGTCGGGGTCAGTGGGCAGAGCCTCCCACCGTTTTTACTACCAGTTCTATAGAACCAGTCCGAACCAGGGGCAACCCACCACTGTTCTACAGTATGTCAGAACAACCTTGCTCAGTGACAGTCAAGTATCTGGTGCATCTGGCAACTATACAAAAATGGCCAAAGAGACTCAAGAGTTCACCAATCGGACAGTAGGAGGGAGACTTGCAATAACCAAGTGTAGTCTAGTAAATCATTAAAACCTCCAAGGCAGTGGTGAAATCCAATTTTTTTTACTACTGGTTCTGTGGGCGTGGCTTGGTGGGCGTGACAGGGGAAGGATACTGCAAAATCTCCATTCCCACCCCACTCTGGGACCAGACTACTCAAAATTTCCGCTACAGGTTCTCCGAACTACTCAAAATTTCCACTACCAGTTGTCCAGAACCTGTTGGATCTCACCCCTGCTCCAAGGGTTTCTTCCTCACTCAAACCTAGAATGTCTGCATGGGAGGTCTTACATTAGCAAAGGATGGAAAAAATTACTTTAAACAAAAAGATGCAGTTTTGACATTTTATGAACATTAAAAGAGTGGAGGTTAAATGCAATACCATAAGGAGGGCATTGCACAGATAGGAGCCATGAAAGAGAAGGTCTTCTCCCACTTATCAGACAGACCTTGTGGCAGCAGAAGCATTTTGAAAAGACTTCTGCTGCTGATTGAAATAACTAATCCTGTTCATCATGACAGATCCTAAGGCAGGGGTCTCCAAACCTGGCACCTTTAAGACTTGTGGATGTCAACTCCCAGAGTTCCTCAGCCAGCTTTGCTGCCAAGTTTGGAGACCCCTGTCCTATGGTGATTAGTATTTTAATTGTCAGCACCAATTTAAAATATATCCAGATTTTTCAGTATACAGGCATCATATAATTCCCATAGTTAACAATACAATAGTATATTTTTTGCACCAGCTGTAATTTCTGGACAATTTTCCAGGGAGCCTCTGTAGAAAGTGTAGTTAAGTAGCCAAGGCATGGATATCTGCTAAAAGGTCTGCTCAGGAATTTTATTTTATTTTTTATTTATTTAGTCGATATTTTTTTTCTATGTCCTTTATTATGTTTTATAAGAAACTCAAGGTGATCATACATAATTCCTTCCTCCTCCTATTTTCCACATACCAACAGGCCTGTGAAGTGGGTTGGGCTGAGAAAGAGTGACAGGCCCAAAGTCACCCAGCTGGCTTTCTTAAAGTGGGGCTAGAAAAACTCATAGTCTCCTGGTTTTTACTCCAGCATCTTAACCACTACACAAAACTGGTTTAGCAGCACATCAGTCACAGTGCTAACATGCTCTGAACCGCAAATACAGTAATAGTTAGGCAGTCAAAGAAAACTCTCAAATCTTGAATCTGCTGTGTCTGAGGAGTTCAGTCCTATCCAGAATAGGCTTCACTTCTGTTCGCCGAAGATTTTTCTCCTTACCAATAGCTTCTCACTTCTAGCATATCTGGATGTAATTTTAGCTTCTACTCACTCATTCAACTTAATAATGCATTAGTTAACATTCAAAGATTATAGTTGCTTCCTTATTAGAACTGGATGTCATCAACACCCAAATATTCGTGCTTTTGTTGAATTATCTCCTTCAGAATTATTAGCTCCCCCACCTAATCAGATGGGTTGCCAGGAATGAAGTTTCAACTACTGCCTTTATTAATGATCAACAATATTTCATCTAACATTTAATGGAACATTGTCATTGACTTCACTGGGAAGAAGAGAAGCTAAATCAATCACAGCATTGAAGAAATACTTAAATACGCAGCAGGTCCCCAGGACTTTGACTACAGAGGTATTAGGAGCACAGATCTGAAGAACCCATGTCAACCCACTTTATGCCAACACAGTGATAAATTAAAATAAAGCAAAACAAAACTCTACCTCACCACAAATAGAAGTACATACTGTTGAATGCCACCTGGTCTTGATTAAACTGCTTATGGAAACTGGTTTTAATATGCTAGTTTACATTCATGTGTAAACTAGCCACTACAGCTGGCATGCTTAGTAGCATGTATGAAACTAGCTAACTGAGACCTATTCAACAAACCATAGTGAAGCATATGGTTTGTTAGCATAACTTTGTGCTTTGTGAATGAACTCTATAACAGTCTTCTTCCCTAAATGTTCCGGTAGTTCTCGACTTGTAAGTATTGGTCGTAGGTTGTGATAGTTATAAAGCAGGTCACCATTTGACTAAATCAGACACATGACCTTTTTTTCAGCAGTCATTAAGTGAGCACTGTGGTTGTAAAGTGAATACTATAGTCACTAAGCAAACCCATTGTTCACTATAGGGCCAGTTTTGACGGAAACCAAACGTAAATGCCGGTTTCCATCAAACATATCATAATGCAGGCTAGTTGCCAGGTGCCCAAAATGTGGTCATGTGACTGTGATGGGGAAACGTGGATGTTGGAATTTCAAAACTGGGTTGTAAGTCCCATTTTCAGGCTCCATTGTAACTTTGAATGGTCGCTAAGTGACTGGTCTTAAATTGAGGACTACCTGCATCCATTTTAATTTATTTAATCAGTATTCCCAGCTTTATGCTCTCCATTACAATTCCTATAATTCCCAGCTATTATAACCAGATTCAGCAAAACTATGCAGAGTGTCGGGGAACTTTAATTTTGTCTAATAGAACCAGCAGAGTACTTAACTTGCATCTAGAATCTCAGAGTCTATGCATGGAACTTGGAGTACTACTGACTCACCGATCTTGCAGGCGCACATGTTTCTTAACTTCCTGATTGCTGTGGGTAGCCTTTTCCATTCTCAGTCTTGTTTGCTTTCTGCAGCATGCAGAAACTATGATTTCTCAGACATGCTGAATAGGCCAGGACTGGGCTCTGCTAGCAAGGATTCGTTGAACTTAGGTAAGAGAGGCCAGGAAGCACAGGAAGAATGTAGCTCAATGAATCCATGTCCCCGGGAAAGCACCTAGAAAACATTCAAGAAAATTGATCATTACTAAGAACTTCACCGTCTTTCTATCATCCGATGCCCAAACCCCAGGTACAGCAAGCCCCATTTAAATCAGACACATCAGAGCCTTGTTCAGAAGATGCCAGTTAGGTTATTGTTCTTGAAAAAAAGATTAAAAAGCCAAAAGGAGAGAAAAAATTGAAACTCAGCCCAACAAACTTGATTGGGGAAAATCAAAAGCCCACTGAATAAAATGGGTACCCCTTGTTTGAGGCTATTGCAGATTCAGTGAACAGAAGAGACCCTTCACTGATTCTTTGCTCCAGATATAAGAAGGCTGGGGGAATACTACGCAGTTTGTTCTTTGCCGCATATTTTGCAGCTTTGTTCCCTATCTTCATATTCCCAAGAAATGATTCCCTTAAACTGAGATTTTCTCTCCTGCCTGTCCTTTCCCATAAATTCCTCTCTCACCTCATGCTGCCAGTAACTTCATCATCTCTAAGGCTTCAACCAGAGTCTGTGGTTCTAGGAGATGTACATGCAGAGTGAAAAGAAAGTGAATACAGGAAATTCCTTATCTCTGAGGCTGGTGGTTGCTCTTTGACACTTCCTCCTCTTGCTCCACCCTTACAGCCACCCACACACATTCTGGCCACAATTTCATAGTTCCTTCCACAGATACCTTCAGCTTCTTGGTGAACTTTTGTAAGGCTGCCCTGGACGGTTAGACCCTACCTGTTCTTGCTTTAGGATTATAAAATATTTCTGTTATTTTTACGACCAAGAATGTAGTAATTCACTTTGTATACTTATTGCAGTCTAGAATATAATGCCACTCTATTGACAAAAATATGAATCCTGACTATGAGCTATTTAGCTTTGTGACATAATAAGCAGCATTTTTAGTGTGTGTGATTTCATAATTATACGATTCTTGTGAAGTCTGCAGTAATAACTCCCCTCTGAAATCCTCCCTCTACCCTCTATGATAGGCTTAATTCCCTAGAAATTTATATTTGTTGGAGCAATTTTAAAATCATGGCATTTTTGAGTATAAAAATGTTCTGCATATGATTACTTGGGAATATTTCAACTGGTTATTGAACAGATCTACAAAATGCTATATTGGAGAAGGCTGAGCTAGATAACCTAAAAATGCAAAGGAAGTCCATGTACAATATTACGCAGTGATGCAATTGGGCAACACAGTTTCAGTTGAAAAATACCACAATGCACATCTGTTGCAGATGATTATTAGGAGGCCTCTTTCTATTCTAAGCAATGAAGCATAGACATTTCAACAAGCTATATCTCTTTAAAGAGGACATTGGCAAATTCAGCTGACAAATGTGCTGGAAAATACATTAAACAATATATATATATATATATATTTTAGAGAACTGTATAACATTTTGGGGAATCTTTCCAGCCAGACTTGATATTAATGTTTGCAACCCATTTTGAATATATAGTAAAAGTGAAAAATCTTCAAATTAAGTTAACAAAAGATTCTGGGAAAACCTCCCATGTATATTTAAGTGGCTAGGAACAGAGTCTGAAACAAAAACCATCACAGTAATTGAAAACAGTTTTATATTGGATACTCATGAAGCTAATGATGAACTACAGGTATTATAATTCTAGAATTCAAAGAGTGTCAAATGACAAGGACAAGGCAATGTGAATCAGAGAGCAGTAGCTTGGCCAACAAAATAATCAAATCATACTGTCCAAAGACACTCTTAAAATATCAAGTCCTTTGCTTGTAAAGAGAAATATGGTGATCTTTTGTGCTTTAACCTTGATTGCTGTATGTTGATAATCTGTGGCAATTTTACCTGAAAGAGTAATATCAGCTATGCCTGCTAATTTTTCTGTTGATGGACAATTTCAAGAGCTTAGCTTCCATTGAGAATTATCTTCACCCAGAAACTGATAGCCATTCAAAGAGACAATGGCTTCAAAGCGAGGACTATATTCCAAACAATTTTCATATAGAAGATTAATTTCTATAAAATGAAATTTTATGCAGCTACCTTGACTGCAACTTTAACAATACTGAAAAACTCAAAAAGAAACAGGTGAATATTGGAAAAACCCTTCCTTAACTGTGACTTGAGAAAAAGGGGAAAACTTTTTGTTTTGTAAATTTAAAATGTGAAAAGACTACTCTGTTTTTTTTAATTGTATTTTATTTTGTGGGTGTTATGGACCATAGCATGTTTAAAATTATGGGAAGATTCTCTCTGACCTCTTAAAATTTGAATTTAAAAAACACTGGTTGAACAATTTTTTTAAAAAGTCGATTCACAAATCTTTGGTTTCGTAGTTTGTATGAAGAGATCTTGCATCTATAAAAAATTATATTGTTTTCCCTGGGTGAAACGCCTTTATATACAGCTAAGTGACATAGTGAAGTAGGTTTCAATCTGCATATATATTTTTTACAGAAATAAAAAATGAACAGTTTTTAATTCCAAAATGTCAGTTTATAGGCAGATTAACGAATTGCATGCTGTGTAACTTGGCATTCTTCAAGTTAAACATACAACTAAAATTAAATGTGATTTGTAATGGTGATTGAAATAGGCATATTTAATCATATAACAATCATATATTAAGTCTTTGGGCAGGAATCATTTAAACCGATTACTGATGGCAAGTCTGTTCCTTGACAATCTCCCCTTACATTTCTGAATAGAGACAGGAAATATCTACCTCATAGCTAGTAATTATCAAAATGCTACTCGGTTAAATAAAAATATTTTGTTTTACCTAACAATGAAAAGCTCTAACTGGAAAAAAATAGTTGTCCAGATTTTGGAACTTTGTTATACATGCACTGAACAGTATTTAAAAAAGAGGAACTATTAAGAGAAGTCAGTATCCATGCATCCCTAATGAGTAGTTTTGTTTTATACTCATACCAGAGCTATTAGCAACTAAAGCCAGAAAGATATTAAGATTACGAATATAATTTCTTCCATGCTAAACAACGAGGAGGATGAAAAAGGGGAGCTTTCTACCACTGCTGCTGCTTGTTTTTTGTTTTCTTGCATTTTACTTAATGATTTTCTGCTGAGTCAACAAATACAATATTTCATATATTTGGAAATGCTAATAAGCTTGCTTTAAATTCATCGGATGATATGCCACAAACTCACTGCTTGAAAGGGTTTAATAACAGTCCATTTGAAAAAGCATATACAAATTATGTTTACATCGCTACTTAAAATATTGGCTGAATACTGGATATTCTTGCATAAATATGTTGCAAACTCTCAGGCTATGGTGGCAATTCTTTATTATATATTTATCAACAAACAAATATCATATACTCCAATGTAATTTGTTGTCACGTAGGATGAATTTATGTTTGGGACTTTTAAACATAAATGCTTTGCCTTCTTGTCTACAGTTTGGTTGTATAGTTTTTTTTAAAAAAACACATCTATTTTTTAAAAAACTACAAACTACAGTGAGTGTTTTTGAAAACTCAGAACTGAACTTTTCCTGAAACAATGATTGGGATGTCAAAAAATGTCAAGATGGCAGTTGCAACCAAATCACTAAGCTCCATCTTCTTCTTTATAAATCTCACACATGACACATATTAAAATGGGTAAGGCATTGATTACATAGTTGCCATCTCGACTTTTTTGACACCCCCTGAAGAAAATCTCACAATAATCCTGGATTGTTTGTTCTTATTTATATACCTCCCAGAATCTGAATGATTGGGGTGGTCTAAATTGATCCCAATATATTTTCTATGCAGAATAAAACTGCTTCTCCTAACCTTACATTCTCGAAGCATATTGCACTACAACTCCCATTATCCCCTATCAGTATATACCTAAGGAAACTGCTGTGCAGTGATAAACCATCATACCCTGGACTAAGCGCAATTTTGCACTGCAGTCTAAGCTGCATGGACACTGATTTAAAAATGGGTTTTTTTTTCTGCAAATGAAATTGTATTGTTTGGATTAAAGTGTGAGAAGAATAAGGAGCATTATTTTTCACCAAAGTGATGATTCATGAAAAATTAAAAAACAAAGTGATGATTCATGAAAACTAAAAATAAGCTCTTGAAGAACCTCTTTTGTCTTTTGGGAATGCTGCATGGAGCATAAACCAGCACTTTAACATTGTGGGAACCTGCTCTCTAATCTCTTAGAATTTTTACTTTTAAGAAATAGCTGAGCATTTCTAATATTACTTAATGCATGAAACTTTGACTTCCTAATTATCTTAGTATTAAACAAATGAGTCACATTTAAACTGCCTGCTGGTTTGATTTGAAAAGAGCTTTATTCTAAAATTCAAATGCTGCAAAATAGAAACTGATTAGTTCACAATGTTCGTATACCATTAACCAACAGCACAATAATCAAATACAATGTGCACATACACTTATAGACTCAGATTCTTTCTAAGGGATGGAGGAAAAGAGAAACCTAACCCCTCTTTGAGTTTGGATTATAATTACCAGTAACAGGAAGTGAAATTTGCATTATGGTTGAAAAAGATAGAAAGAGCAGAGGAGACGGAAAAGGAAGAGGCTGAAAAATGTTTGTTTTGTCTGCTGCTAGCCTTTGCACGCTCTTTGAGAAATAAACCTTTGCAAGACCTGTCTTGGGTCTTTTATTGTTCCTGGGATCATTTCTGAGTTTGGTCGATCAGAACAGAAGCTCCTTATTTCAGCTTGCTTTAAAGAGAAAAATCAAGGGAATGAATTTCAGGGTAGGAACTGCACAAATTGCTTAGCGTAAATGTGTGGAATCAAACCAGAAGATTGAAGTCAAATGCAATATTGGATCACTTGTACTTACTTGCATGGAAGCCAAAAGAGAAAATATATCTATGTATCTGGACCAGAAAAGAGACATTTAGAGATGAAGTGGGGAGATCAATGTAGAAGAAGTCTGCCAAACCATGAAAGTAATTTATACCTCAATATTTTCCTAGATTAGCAGAAAAGGGGCTCCCTTGGAAGGGCTATTAAAAACTTCTCCTTACAAGATCTACTGAGATGTTTAAGTTCTAACTGAACAGCAAATTCCCAGACGCCAAGTCTTGAAGAGCTTTATAGGTTGACACCAGCATTTTAAAGTATACCCAGAAACTAACTATCAACTAATGCAGAGCCCACAGAATCCATTATGTATTACATACTCCCAGCACCAAGAGCCAGTAAATATACAGGTTGTCATATCCTGGACCTGTCATAGTTTCCAAGTAGTCTTTAAAGAAAACCCCATGTAAAGTGCACTGCAATAGACCAACCAGGAGGAAATGAGGGTGAGAGTTACTGTAGACATGTCCTCATACTCCAGAAAATGTAATTGGAGCATCGGCTAGAGCCAGGCAAATATTCTCCTTCTATACATGGCCTCCACTTGCAGTTCAAGTAGGAGCCATTATTTCTAGAAGGATTCTCAAATTAGGCGCCTCCTGCTTCATGGATGGCTTGCCCATTCAGAGGTATTAGCAAAGACACCCAATATACAAATAACATCTTTATCTTATTCAGCTTCAGTTTTTTCTCTCCCATCAAAACTGCTTTGGGGGCTCTTCTAGAGGTAGTTGATTAGTTAAGAATTAACCCCACCTCCCATCCCCCACCTCCCCGGGCATTCACTCCCCCCTTCTCTATCTTGTGACAATGATTTTATTTTGTTTGTATTGTCATTTTATGACAATTGGAATATTTGAAATATTTATATTTGACTAATCTAATATTTTTTATGCTGTAAGTCACCTAGAGTCACTCTGACATGAGATGGGTGGCAAATAAATTTAATAAATAAATAATCAAGATTGCTATAAATTCCAAAACCCAAAATAGGATATTGATAACATCTCTCCTCCAGCTGGAAGTGATTATATGAAGTTGGGTATCATCACCATACCAAATGATACTTTCCCCCAAAGTATTAGATGAGCTCTCCCAAGAATTTCATACAAATGTTAAAGAACAGAGACAAGCCCCTCTAGCAGGGGTCCACAACTCCCAGGCCACGAGCCACTACCGGGTTCAGAACTAGATAGTGGAAGTGGCGGGCAAGTGCACAAGTGCACATCCCCACTTGTGTGAACAGTGAGTGAGCATTGTGTGCCTGCTCCCTTTCCGTGAGTAGTGTGTGTGTATGTGTGTGTCTAATACTTGTGCAAATGGAGCTGCATGTGTGCACTTGTCTGCTGCAAGGTGGAAAGTTTGGAGAACTCTGCCCTACAGCACTCAACATAGCATTGAGTCAACCTTGCATTCTCCACCATCACAAGCTAAAACTGTCCCGTGATGGAGGTAGCCCACTGCCAAACAATGCCTCCAATCACCAGTAGATGGTCCTGTAAGATACCATGTTGATAATACTAAAAAAATATTTGTTTACTAATTTTACCTATTTCCCACCTTTATTATTTTTATAAACATCTCAAGGCAACGACCACATCTAATACTCCTTCCTCCTTCTATTTTCTCCACAACAGCCCTGTGAGGTGAGTTGGGCTGAGAAAGAGAGCGCCTGGCTCAAAATCACATAGCCAGCTTTTGTGTCTGAGGCAGGACTAGAACTCACAATCTCCTGGCTTTTAGCCTGATGCCTAAACAGATCAGACTATATAGTTTGGCGTCCTCCCTAAAAATTTCGTGTCCAACCTGAAGCAACTTTATCTCAATTTTTCCTTCTATTTTTCACAGTGCATTTATAATGCTTTAAATATCTTGAAAATCAGTTATATTCTGCCCTATTTATATTTTTCTATTTCTGTACTGACATGCTAATATATGATGAACAGATTCTTGGAAAGTAGATCTGCTTGCCAGTGTTTCAGAAAGAAGGAATAAAAATAAAGGGTAAAAATTTGCAGAAAAGTATATTTTGTCTAAACTTTAGAAGAAATGTCTTAAGGGGTAAAATCTTTCAACAGCAAAAGAGCTTAAAAGTGTGCTTTCAAACCAGAGACTATTGTGAGTGTGGTGGTTACATTTCAGCAATCAGTAATGGTGAGGAAAGAAGTGGGACTTCTTCCAAGTCTTGATATTTCCAAGTCTTCTAAAACCTCTCTGCAAAATCTTTACAAAACTTAATTTGCCTATAAAACAAAGTCTGTTTTTACATCAACTTTTTGTAATCCCATCTTTGATTTTAGGCATGTATTCGAAGACCTTTCTGATCATCTCAAGAACTATATGTCCACATGACCAAAGCACATATGCAGTGTCTTCCATGCTATTGTTCTCCAGTCGCTCAGGCATTCTTAAATACTATATTATATCTTGTAGGCATACTTCACTTGCAAGTATTTTATTCTGGGTTTTCCAGGACTTCTTCCAGCTTTTCTTCACACCCATATCCATACAGACAGACACACACACACAAACACACGGAGGGAGGGAGGGAGGGAGAGAGAGAGACTAGAATAATTGCAATCTATTTTAATCAGTAATTTCAGGACTCTTCATTTAGAAGCACCCCAATTTGTGAATTGTTCATTAACCTAACCAAAGAACATTCAGACTGTTCATCTTTGGTTTTGAATGGCTGTAATAACCTTTGAACACTTATCACTAGAGGGCATCATTTCCCCAGATCTAACAGACCTATTTCTCTTTCTTGAGGACTACATTTTTTTTCCTACGCATTGTAGGGGGAAAAAACATAATCTTTCTATAACCTGACAGTATTGATTGTGTTATACTTTTTGGTATTCTTTCATCACATTTTGGCCTATAAGTAAAACGTGTCTTGAATTGCTCATCAAATCTGGCTTATCTCAATGGCAGCTCCGACTGATCTCTTGGCAATCTCTCTTAGCTTTCATGTTCCGGAGCAATTCTTCAGCCTGTCTTGCAGATGCAAGAAAAATTCCTGATACCTATTTTATCTGTCAGACTCATTTTTAAATTTCAGTTCTGAGCAGAATCCAAAGCATGTTTCTGTACCAGCTTGTAACTTCTGCCATCCAAAAATTGCTATCCAGTAGTAACTGAAGATTGGTGACTCTTAAATCTTGTGATCATTGTTATAGATTTACTTTGTCTTGGCTGATGATGCTTTCTGCTGTCTTTTGTCACCAAATAGTTTGCAACCTGAAATCCTCAGGGAAGGAGAGAGTTGAATAGGATACTGTTCTTTTTTAGTTGCTGGGCATCTGTATATTTTTGTGAATGCTATAGTTGTATACTTCTCTTGGCAGTCTTGAATCTCCCACTAGTCTGATTCTTTGGATGGCACCTATTTATTTATTTATTTCTATCTATCTATCATCTATAGTTATCAGATTTATTGACCACCCATCACAGGGTAACTCTGGGTGGCCAACAACACTTCTAGTATTATATTAGAGAAGATAGATAGATAGATAGATAGATAGATAGATAGATAGATAGATAGATAGATAGATAGATATTTAGATGATAGACAGACAGACAGACAGACAGACAGATGGACAGAGAGAGATAGGACATCAGTCACTTTTTAATCTGAACTAAAAAGTTGTGTACATTGTATACCTTATTATACAAAGATATAAATATTTCACATAAATATTCCACTTTTTTTTTTTTTTTTTGCTGAGTTGAAAAATGGATTTGCATAATTTTGCTTATCCCTAACTAATAGTATGGTAAGTATGTGTTTGTAATGTTTTGTTTAAAATCTGATCATTTATTCAGCAGACTCAATGTTGTTTACAGCAGTGTTTCTCAACTTCAGGAACTTTAAGAAGCATGAACTTCAACTCCCAACATGCTGGCTGGGGGATTCTGGAAACTGAAGTCTACACATCTTGAAATCGCCAAGGCTGAGACAATATTAATCTACACTAATAGGCAGCAATTTTCTGTGGCCCCAACTATTCCCAACTCTAATCTGAAAAAGCTGGATAATGAACTTGGGATGCTCTGGTTGTAACTGATCTTGCTCTGACAGCTATTGGCAGAATGTAGTAAAATTTCACACTAAGTACCTATGATGTTCCTTTTCTACTTAAGAGGGCCTCTCTTACATACTGTATATGGGCTGGGTTACCAGCCGCAACAGTACAATCTCAAATTCCAGGGACTCTGCTGCCCAAACTGCTTCCCTTGTCCAGTTAAAGAGATGATTGTTCCATGTTTATTTGCAAAACATATCTCCTCTGAAGGACAGCAAAGAGAAAAAGAGATATGAGGAGAGATCATCACACAATGATGGAGAAAAGGAAGAGACAGAGAAATAATTCTTAATAAAAATTATCAAGGAAGAGACAGGAAAATAGATCTTAATAAAAATGATTAAGGAAGAGACAGGGAAGCAGTTCTTAAATAAAATTATCAAAGTTTTTTTGACATTGAATTCTGGGGAAGACATGGCAAACTGAAGATGGTTTTGTAAAAAGCACAGCTGAAGAACTGTAGTGAAATGTACAGGCAGCAAAAAAGACAGCACTTTATAATTTCTTCCACCTATAAGTGCTCCAGATAGTTGCTCCTTTGTAAGACAGCAGTCTCTGGGAGATTTAGAGCTTTGGAGAGACGAGGGAATAGTTCAACCCATGGTTGGTGCTTTTAAAAGGATATAGGGTTCATATACTGTACTTCTTTTTCTAATCAGTTTTGGAAATTACTTGTTACTTTTCAACTATTAGGAACCTTTGGATTGACAAGTTTTACAGCACTTGGTGTTTCCTGCAATCCATAGAAGTTTTAAGTACAAGTTTAAGAACCTATTTTTTTTTCCTGGAATAAACAGGAAAAGGGTGATTAAAACTTTGATTTTAGAAACTTACAGACTAAGGGTTCAGATAAATTTAAAATAAGATTTTGGAACTAATTATAAAGAATCCTTCCCATTGGAAAATACTTTGTTTTTGATTTTTTTTTAAAGAATAAGACTTTAAAAACTGGACACAAGAGAGAATTAGAAGGTAGTAGGTTATGGTCTACTTTGTCAAATACTGAAGTCCAAGTAAATTATATTGACAGAATTCCTCTGGTCCATTAGTTTTATCACTTTGTCAAAGAATGCAATAAGATTATTCTGGCATGATCTGTTTTTGACAAACCCATGTTGCCTTTTGGTTATTACTTTGTTTGCTTTTAGGTGTTCACCGATTCATTGCTTGATTATCTTTTCCAGAATCTTCCCTGGTATTGAGGTCAGGCTGATGGGTCTGTAGTTCCCTGGATCTATTTTTTCCCTTTTTTGAATATGAGAACTACATCAGCTCTTTTCCAGTCCTCCCAGTGCTCCAGGACCTTTGAAAGATATAGTTCAGCGGTTCTGAGATCACATCTGCCAGTTCCTTCAGAACCTTGGGGTATAATCCATCTGGTCCTGGTAATTGAACTCCCTATTTTAACTTGTGTTCCTAATCTGTTTTTTGTGGTGCTGTTTTGATAGGCTGGACTGCTTTTTTCCCTTTGTGTAAAGACAGATGCAAAAAAATGAGTTAAGTAGTTTTGCTTTCTCCCTGTTGCTTGTCATCTTCTTGCCACTTTCTCCCAACTGTTTCCTTGACTTTTTTCTTGTTTTTAACATATTGGAAGAAGCTTTTTTTGTTATTTTTTACTTTTGTCACAAGCCTTTGTTCGTTATGAGCCTTAGCTTTCCTCACTTCATCTTTGCAGGCTCGGACTATTCGCTGATACTCTGCCTTAGTTATGTGCCCCTCTTTCCACTTTTATACTTGTCCTTTTTGTCATTCAATTTGTCAGAAAATTCTTTATGCAGCCATGCTGATTTCTTTTGAGAGCTGTTATTTTTCTTCTTCATTGTTATTGTACTAGACTGGGCTTTTATAATCTCACTTTTCAAAATTTCCTAAGCTTCTCAAGTTTGACTTTGTTCTATTGCTTGTGCCTGCATAATGTTGAATTCCAATATTGCATGATCACTCCCCACCCCAAGGTTCCTGTAGATTCAACACCTTCTATCATTTCATCTCTGTTAGTGAGAGTAAATCCAATATGGCTGATCCCCTTGTTCCTTTCTCTACTTTTTGAGAAACAAAGTTATCTGCTAGGTTTGTCAGGAACCTGTTTGATCTTCCACTTGGTACAGAGTTTGTCTTCCAGTTGATGTCAGGATAGTTAAAATCCCCCATTACTATTGTGACGTGCTTCCTACATACCTTAGTTAACTGACTAGCAAAAAGTTCATTTATTTCCTCTGTTTGGTTGGGTGGCCTATAATATACACCTATGACTAGTAGTGGGATTCAAATCTTGTCGCTATCAGTTTGCTTGTGGGCGTGGGTGTGCGCGCTTGGGCACAATGCTTCTGCGCATGCAGAGAGATGTCCGGGCAGGTGGGCAGAGCCTCCCGCCACCACCGCTACCGGTTTGCCTGATCCAGGGTGAACCAGTAGCAACCCACCGCTGCCTATGACAATGTCATTTTCCCTCCTTTTACATTGGCCCAAATGCATTCCAGGCAGTTTTCATCATTGTTGAGCGCTATTTCTGTAGAGATATAGTTATTTCTTATATATAATGCAACCTCACCTCCTCTTTTATTTGGTCTATTTCTTTTAAATAATTTAAATCCCTCTAGCTGTACGTTCCATTTGTGGGTTTCATCCCACCAAGTATTATGATTGATTAAACTTGTAATGAACAAGAAAGTCATTTCTTTATAGAGAGCTTTTCTATTCTTTCTTTCTTTTGTGTTTTGTGTTTCTTCTTTTTTCCAGCACCTTTTATTTTTTATTTTTATAGTTTGCATTAGTTTTGATTGTTGTAAATTGTAATCATTATTAAAAATTACAGTTTAAAAAATTATAATCCGTGAAAACCATGTCAGTTTTATGGCAGATCCAAAGCCAAGTGATATAATGGGAAAATTGAATAACCTCAAGGAACAAGAGAAACAGATGCTACCAAGACAACAGTCAGATAAAAGAAATTGGAGTTCAGGGCAGAATCGTAATCTAAGTAAGTGCCTTAGATAAAATCATCCCTAGTTCTCACAAAGACAAAGGGAGGGAGAAGGGAAAATATTTAAACATGCAAGAGTCTGTTACTGTAATCTTATTGTAAATGTAGTATTATTTTGCTTGACTTTGGTTTGGCAAAGTCTAGTCTAAGGTTTGGCAAGAGACAAGACTGGCATGAATAGAAAGCAGCCTAGAATGGGAATTGAGGTGTTGAGACAAAGGCAGAATGAAGCCAGAAGGTGAAAGAAGATGCTTTCCACTGGGAAGCAAAGCAGAAATACATGCCAGCAGGAGATGGTATAGAGCAGACCATTTTAGAGCAGGCTTTTGATTCCCCCAGTGCTTCCTCTCTTTTGGAGAGAAGTTTGGGACAAGCCCAAGCAAGCTATCCAAATGGCCAGCTGGGACTTGTTAGCTATGTTGTGCAACTGTAGAAGAGAGATGGGAGGCCAACAACACTCTTTGTACACTGTACAGCCAAAAAAGATTTTGCCGAGTGGATATTGGAATAAAGAGCAAAAACAAGGTAGGTGCTCCCAAAATAGAAATTTCCAGGAAGAAATTTGTTCCAGTTTGGGGCTGAGTGGTGAGGAAAGAGAAAAATATAAATGGTGAATTAATGTTTGACATAGGTGTAGCTCTTTAACCTCTGCCTATAGGTGTAGGGAGTGACATTATACCTGCATTCCTCCCTACTGTACTGGAAAATTACTTCCCCTTCTAGGATAGCTCATTTGGAAGTTATCTTGCAACGCTGCTGGAAAAAACATTTGGCATTTGGAATTCTTTTGATGCCTCCCTGGTTTGTGCATGTATTATAATGCATATGAGATTTTTTTGAATAAATATAGCCAATGTGGTTTCTAAATTTATGGCTTAACATGTCTGAATAAACAACAATAGTTAAATGTTGTAGGGTGTATAGAGGAGGGCCTCGAAGGACGGAAGAAAGATCCATTACCAAGGCAACATCAGATAAACATGGCTTGAGCTCAGGCCAATAAAGTGGTTTTACAAAAATGTCCCAGTCAGGCCCCTTTTAATTCAGACTTCCTTGCAAGATTTTGTTTCTATAGCTGTTTTAATAAAAGTAGCTTTAGACCCACATGGTCTCCATGTCTTGTCTACCCTAAAGGGTTGATACAGGTAAACCCAAACCCTGAAAACTGTGATCTGTGAGGATTGGCATGAGGTAAATTTACTTATCCTGCAGAGCTTCAGATGGGGAGATACTTGTCAGGAAAATGATTTTAAAAATGGAAACATAGTTTTCAGGTTCCAGCTTTCAAAAATGGAAACAAATGTGAAGGAAAACTACAGATTCCTGTTCTGTAGAGAAAGAGGGACAAAGTGCAACTTTCTGCTGAGATAATTTAATATTTCTGGATTAGAAAACACAGAAGGAAAAAATGTATATACTTCTTCAACATGGCAACTTTCTGATGAATCTCCATCATTTCCAGCCAGCATAATTGGGGGGTGAGGAAAGAGAGAGAGATTGTGAGAAGAATGACTTGCTGGTTTTAGAACATTTCACCATTGGTGGGTTTTACAATCCTGTGGGCTTTGGCAGGAAATGGACTAAAGACTCTCTATAGGCTAACAGAATCCAAACTCTAATTGCAATGGCTGAACTTGGGCATGTGGTTCTGCACATTATCTGCCATTTGGCTTGGATAGAAACTTGATTCCAATGGAGCTGAGAACACAGGTCACAGCCAATAAGAGATTGATCTGGTATTCTCCAACCTCCTGAAAACTGGTATAACCTGTTCCACGTATATAGAGCAGGTGCTGGCACTGAGAATCAAAAAAGATTGAGAAAAGCTAAATAGACTTGCTAACTTTTCTGTATTGATATAATGCTGGCTATTGCCTTGGGACAGGAATTAGGAGCGGTCAGTCTGACAAATGGTTTTTAAAAGTGGCGACTAATGCAAAATGCACAAGGTCACTGCATCTCTGATGTTAAAGAGGAAGAATCTCAGCAAATTTTCTTTTCTGAGTCATCATTAATTTTCTTGGCATTTGTTCACCAGTCATTCTGGAGAATTTCAAAATGTAGAACTAATTTCCCCTTTTCTCTATTACATGCTGCTCTTCCCTTACTCTCTCTTGATAATTCTGACCAGGAAACATGAATCCAGCACATTTAGAGGTGACAAAATTTGGGAACATATCATGAATAACACCCTCCATATGTTCTCCAGTTCTAGCAAATATGCACTGTGCTCTTCTCCCCACTCCTCCCCATAAAACAACTCACAACAGTTTCTGCAATAAAAATTTGCAGGTCCCTAAAAAGATTGCAGGGTTCCAATTTCTCTGCCAATCTGCCTTCTAGCTGTTCTGTTTTTAATTACAGTATGTCTTCATACTATGTCTTCACCTCCCATTTCCAATCCACCCCTGTGCACATAACCTAATCCCAGCAGTGGCTCCCACTGCTTGATGGAAAATGTGATGACTCAACAACCTTGTTCCAGCCAGCCTCTTGTTTGAGTCCAGCTCTATCTGATGTCAAAGGTAGAGGGCAGAAGGAGAAGAGCTGGGCTTTTCCAGCTCTTTAATTGCCCCTCCATTGTTTTGTTATCCTTTCTTCAGGGATTAAAGCAGAAGCAAGGAACTTAAGCAACTAAGGTGTTGCTGCTCCAGGTTGACTGAGCTCTCCTTATATCGGAGAGATTGACGAGACATGCTTGGAGAATTTGCACAGGAAATGTTCCACAGACATTATATATCTTGCATCCTTGCAAGTTAAGGGTGCTAGTATTCTCATATTTTCTAATGAGTGGCTGAAGTGAAGGGATTTGGATGTGTTATGAATTAAACTTATTAACATGAGTTAGCAGGTGTAGTAAGTCAACAAAGGTCAAGAGTTCAAGTAGAGAGCAAGCATTTTGACAGTGTCTCCTTCCAAACTTAAAGATGGCAATATGTGGGTGAAATGAGAGCACATAGGCAAAATAATACAAAAAAGGAGGGAAGAGAGGGAAAAAATTGATGTGATACTGAAGTTTACATGGTCAGAGTTTTAAGATGGAAAGTGAGAGAAGACAGATGGAGAAATCAGCAGATTTTAAACACTTGCACGTAGTATGGATTTTAGTATTTTTATGTTTTTCCCTGGAGTATATTGAAATACTACAGTATATTAATATACATTATACTTCATGGTCTCCTTTGTTGCAGTTCAGATATATTAATATTCTTCTGCAAGGTGCTTTTTCCTCTTTTTTTTTGTGGCACTAGATATTGCAATTAATCTTTCTGGCATTTTGATATTTGCTCAGATTGCAAGTCACTGACAATATTTCTCTCTAGACCTTCCTTTCCTCAGTTAGAAAGCTTAATGACCAGTTCTTTATAATTTAAAATTATTCTTCTGACAATCCTCAGAAGCCTCACTGTTTATTTTTTTAAGCTTTCTGCTAAACAGAGGCCATTTCATGAAATTCCATCATATCTGGGTAAGCTACTTTAGATGATGAGTATTAAAATGGGAGAAGTCCAAGTTTTAGTGCTCAATTGGCACACCAAACTGTTTCATTCAAATATTTCTGTCATGCTCTGTAAGAAGCTTTTGTTATTTTAAAATTATTTGTAATTTGTTTGACATGATATGAATATTTCTTTTAGATATTTATATATAACAATTGACTTTTCAAAAATAAGTTGCTGCATTGGACAATATTTATTGCTGCAAAAATCTTGCACTGTACAGCTCAGCTTTTTCCAGTGCAACGTCCTCCTGATGTGTTGTCATCCTCCTGGCAGTTATGGAAATTGAAATTCCAACACATTATACTCATAGTTAAAATAAAAAAAGATTGACATCATCTGCACAGAATCCAATTTTGCTTTGTGTTCGTGAAACTAGGCTGGAGCATCTTGGAGTCCAACAGGTTCCCCTCTTTTTTCATAAGCACATGAAACCCTAAGAATAATTCTTATTCTAATTACACACTAGTTAATACTTCCTCCATTTTCCTCTACTCTTTTGCTAACAATGTCTGTTAAAAACCGCCTTTGGTTCCTTCTACTTAGCTCTGCTGCAGTAAATATCTTATTATATACTATGCTGACTGAGATCTGCCTAGTTGAGGGATTAAAGCTGGCAGGAATTCCAGTTCCAAGAGAAATGCAAAGCCTGAGCTGGGTTCTTTGCAACCACAGACTCCTGGAAACCAGCCTTTCCAAACAGCTTCCCATCCGGAAGCCAGCTGGCTCCTCTTCTGCTTTGGCAAGAAGCTCCACCCCATCCCCTTCCCTCACTTTTTCCCATTATCCAGCAGAAAAAGCCACCTAAACCCAATGCAAAGCCAGTCACAGCCTCCAGGTCCTTTGTCAATTGCCAGAGCTTCTTCTCACAAAGAGCATCCTTTTGAGATGTAGCCAAATAAATATAACCATGTGTGTGTGTGAAAGTCTAATAGAGATGAAATGGCTGTGTACTATTGATGCATAATATCTACCCAAATAATGAGAACCCTTTCAAGATATATTCAGATATGGATTTATGTATGGTAGTTTTGCTATTATTAAGACCCAAGAACAGCATATGATTCATACAGTTTCTTTCTAAGCTGCTTGGCACCTGTCCTCAACATGGAATCTTTCATATAGGTTTAAGTAAAAGATCTATAATATTAATTATGTATTTAAATATTTAATTTCTAGGCTATCAAAGATCAAATTATTCTGAGAGTTTTCATGAAATTAAAAGAACAATTCCATAAAAATAAGAATATCCATAGAACAAAGCCGTCCTTTAAAAATGATAACACATGGAATTACACCCAGGACACTGCTAATCAATGAAGCTCATCCAAGAGGTGCTATAGTATATGGGCTTAATGAGCCAACACTGCTTGTATTGCTGCAACTTGGACCATTTGTAGCTTCCAAATGGGTCTTCAAGAAATCATGTAGAGCACATTGCAACAGTTTACGTTGCAAGGACTACAATACATATTAAACATACCGGTATATAACATAATTATGGGAGATGTCCAACACCTTATAGGGTACCATTTTAGAAAAATTGCTTTTAGGTGTTATAAACCTTCCCCTTCTCTTGTGAGTCTAATCCTTTTGTTTTCCAGAGAAGCTGTTTTGCTGTAGGTTTGTGCCCAGATAAAAGTAAATACATGGAGCAAATGTTTGAAGTTATTTTATTATCAGGTATACCATTAGTCCATATAATTGAATACCTCTCTGAATCTAGAAAGTTCTTTCCCAACCCTTGACATCTGTTTTGCATCTGACAATTAATTTATGGAATTTATAATCCCATATTAGAAGTAATTCAGGCTTTGATAGCTTTGACTATTGAAAATATTTATATGCTATCAACCATACTGCCTTTTGGTTCTGGTGGCTTTTATATTTAACTACTGGTAGTAAGTCCCCCCTCCACCCAACTGTAGTGCACCCAACTGTAGTGCATTATTATGGGCTGCATTTCCTGAGGAAATTTTAGTGACATGATTATAAAGTTATAGCCAGTCAAATTAAATTGTGGGAAAGTTGGGAAAGTAAATGAGGTTGTATAATGCTTTTATTTTGTAGTAATTAGTGTGAAAGAGTACAGCTGTTCTGCAATTGTTCCTCAATTGCAATGGACTTAAAAAATATGTATAGAAGTATGATTATGTAATTGTTGCTGGCTCTATAGTAGTTTGCTGGCTTAAAAAGAAGTTTGATATTCAACCATCATCATCACCAAGTAAATGACGTTTTAAAAACTCTAATCTAACAGAGTTAATCATAATTTTTTGCCTTCAAATATAACATAGATGATCAATTTTGCTAGGTCAGACCAAAGTTCTACATCACTTCACATTCAGTGGTAAAAAATATGCCCTCAAACAAGACAGAATGCAATAGAACAATTCCACTCGTATTCTCCAGTAACTGACATTCAGCAGCATACTTCCTCTCATCCTGGAAGTGAGTTACAGCCATCATTTCTAGAAGCTATTTTATCCTCTCATCTTTTAAGGCTATCCTGATTAATAACTGTAATTATATCTTTTGTATGTGAACTCCATAATTTAACAAAATACCATGTGGGAAATCTGTTTATTTTTATTGGATCTGAAATTTCTACATATGAGCTTGTAGATATTATTACCCTTAGGTTCTTCTAGTTTCCAGAAGATTCCTATGGACCATGGTTAGAAACAGAACACAGATTTAATAGAATATTAGCCTCTTCCAATAGAGCTCTCTATGGTTTTAAGGAAATTTCTACAATTCCATCAGGAACATTTGCACTTCTAAATAAGGTAGGCATTTCAGTTCCTCCTTTATTAAATAACCAAAATAATGGAAAGCAGACCAGTAATTCACAAAGGGACTGCTGCTGCTTCCTACTCAGTGCGGAATGTTTCTAAAAGCCATTACTGATTTAAAATAGCTCACTAAACCTGTAATTATTGCTCAAGCAAGTTGTCAGCCGATGGAACAAGCATAACATCAGAAGAGCAACTATGTGCAAGAAGCTGGTCTTCTTTTTTAACCAAGAGAATTACAAAGAATATGAATCTGCTTTGTTATGAGTTCAACCATTGTTCTGTTTATATTCTTTATAGATTGGATTTATACAAATGACTGATAAGAACTATAACTGTTGGGTTGCAGTCTGTAACTTGAAGGAAATTCCTGAAAATATGGGCACAGAAAGATCAGCTAGTGATTTTTGATTGTCAATTAGGATTTTAAAAAATTCACCTGGAAATTAACCTAAATTCCATCATTGGGAGGGGGGAAAAGCTGATTCCATGGTGATTTGGAACAAACTCTTCATAACTTGAGCATAAACATTTAATGACCACCTCAGAATTTGCATGTTAAGCAGGTAATTATGTCTTGTAAATAGAAATAAGAGAGAAGTGTGGTTTTAGGTCATATAATCTTAGCCTCATCAACCTTTAATGCCCTACTCCAACATAAGGACATTGTGAATCATCCATGATCACATTTGGGCATGCAGGTCTGAGTAGTTCCTTTAGCAAGGTAAACCCTAGGTCCTCCATTGCATTTCAAAGATTTCATCAATAAAACGACTACTTTTTATTTTGTTTATGACCGCAAACATAGCACCACTCAAATTGGGTAAATTTAATTATCTTTGTTAAGCACACAACAGAGAGCAAGGGAGTCATCTAGAACATGTTCTATGCAGCCAACATTTTTGCCCATTCAAAGTATCTTTTCTGGCTGGAGAATTCTGGGCTGGCTGGAGAATTCTGGGAGTTGAAGTCCACAAATCATAAAGCTGCCCAGTTTGAAGACCTCTGCCCTAGGTTGTTCTTATCTACAAGGGCATGACACAAGGTATGTCAAGCCTACCGAGATGTAGTAAAATTTAAAGAAAACAATTCCAAACTATAGAGGGCAGATCCCATATCTTATTTCCAAATAAGATATTATTTTCCAAAAATATTTTTATTAGTCCTACTTGTTTTCAAAGCAGGATAGTTTCTTGCAAAATAGGTAATTCACTTCTGAGAGACCATCACCTCCTAAATCGTATTAATATGTCTATTACCAATATTTATTATTGTGCCTCTGTCTCTTCATGTTGAGGCATATTAACGTATTTCTTCATCTCAGATTCTTTCCTGTCACAGAAGCTTTCTTTCCCATAAAATCTAATGCATAATGCATGCCCGGTAATCTCTCATTGTCCCAGGAAACTTTAAGGAATTAGATTTCAGTCAGGCATGAATGGAGAAACACAGGGGTTCCTTGCAGGCATGTTCTCCACCTCTGGCAAGCAGACCTTCCCTTCCTCTGAATCAGAAGTATAACAGAGAGGCTTAAAACACTCCAGAAATACCTTGCAAAGACGAAATCAATGGAAAATGCTGGCATCAGTTGTCTGTGATCTGGAATCAGGCCTAGGACTGGAAAGATTATATATTCCTTTTTCTTGTCTGATTTCTGGCAATATTTCTGGGAGAAAATAACTACAGGTATTCCTCAATGTACGACCACAATTGAGCCCAAAATGTATGTTGCTAAGTGAGAGATTTGTTAAGTGAGTTTTGCCTCATTTTATGACTTTTCTTGCCACATTGGTTAATTGACTCACTGCAGTTGTTAAATTAGAAACACGGTTGTTAAGTGAATCTGGCTTTCCAACTGACTTTGCTTGTTAGATGATCGCAAAAGGGAATTACAGGACTGTGGGACACTGCAACCGTCATAAATGGGAATCAGTTGTCAAGCATCTGAATGTAAATCATGTGACCATGGGGATGCTGCAACAGTCATAAGTGTGAAAAATGGTCATTAGTCACTTTTTTCAGTACCATTGTAACTTCGGTCACTAAGCGAACCGTTGTAAGCCAAGGATTACCTATAGTTGCCTCTTTTCCTGCTCTGTTTCTTCCTCTTAACTTCTATGTTTCTCTAGTTCCCACCCTTTATTTGGCCAGCCAAGATGGCACATCTACTTGAGGTGAGCAGCCTTTATCTGCAATCTTTCCCTGTCAGATGGATTAGCTTCTCCAAGCTCTAACTGGTCCACTTACCTTTCCTCTACTGGGGAATGGCAGAGTGGAGTGGGTAGGCAGTATCAGATCGTTGACACAATTTCCTATAATAGCAACTTGTTTCTGGGGTTCCCCAATTGCTTTCCAGGGATTAACAGCGCAGTTTGAACTACTATGAATTTAATGAATGCAGTTTATAACCATAGTGAGAGAAGAGATGGATATTACAGCTGGCTGACTGGGATGTTGAAACCCAGATTAGGAAAATCTCCTTTTATATAGAGTGAGAGTTTGTGGTGTACACGTGTGTGCTTTCAGGCATTCTCTCAAGCAAACAAATTGTGAAAGCCGATTATTAGTGTGCATGATTCAAATCTTAGAACACATCTATACTAGGTGGATGCAATGTGGATTCATACATTTCAAATTTTAGCAATGCTTACACTTTCCCAAAGCGTCTACCATAATTTGTTCATCTTTAAGATGTTGTATTTTTTTTTAAAAAAAATTCTCAGCTTATCAAATTAAACATAAGCACAACTTGTTTGAAGGGCAAAGCTTGCCAGCAGGTTAACCTGACAGTGAAAACAGACTGGAAAGCCTTCAGTGACCTAATAATTCAGGTCCAGAAAATTACCCGTGGCTGCAAGTCGTCCTATGAAATTCTCCATTGGGTGGGGTGGGAAAAAAAAGAACAACAAAACTACACGCACTGCAATTTACTTTCCACTTAGGTTTTGAGATATGAGCAGCTTTTTCTATTACAGGTTGCAGCTTAGGTTTGGCTATCCTCGAAACTCGGCTCAAAACGTGCTTTCCTTTCCACTTCGGCGTTTCCGGGAGAAGAGTCGAAGGCCTGGTGGCTTCGTCCCTGAGGAAGGAGCACATTTTACTCGGGCGCCACACCGGCAAATCCCTCAGGAAGTGTTAGTTAAACGCACTGCTTGGCCCTTGGGATTGCTCCAGCATTCGGCGTAAAAGAAGAACAGAGCCATCCATTCCACTCCCCCGCCTCCTGTCCCCAGAAATTCTCCTCCGCTTTCACCGCCTCGTTCTTTTACACCGGCTCCGAGCGACCAGGAGCCAAAGGCAGCCTCCCCGAGAGACTCACACCCAAAGACGACGCAGGCACGCCCACACCGAGGAACGCCGCCGCTGGCTAGGCTCACAGCCCTTCTTTCTTTCTCATTGACGGGAGCGCGCCGGCGCGCACGCAAAGAGAGGCGTATATAAGACCCAGGGAACAGCCGATCCTCCCCCCCCCACCCCAAACCACCACCCGGAGAGAGAGAAGCGTTTCCGTGTCGGCTCAGACACGGATACTCGCCACTCGCGAGGAAGCCTTGCCCTAAACCCGCCGCTCTCAGGCAGCGGCTGTGCTGGCGGCCGCTGGCATCCTGCATGCCAAGGCTTTGAGGTCACCCTCGTATGCGCGAAGCCTGTTGCCGCAGAGGCAGCTACAGCTGGAGAGCCTCCGGGGAAAGGGACCTGAGGGGTCCCGCGGTGCCTCTTCCCCTCGGGAGCTTGTCCGGGCACCCAATGCTGCTGCTGCTGATAGTGGTCCTGCCCTTCCTTTGGGCCCCCGCACTGGCCCACGTCTGGGAGGTAAGCACATCCCTCATCGGAGGCTTTCTTCGCGGGAGCGGGTGGGCTTACTCCGTGTGGGGCGGAGGAAGGAATTTGTGACAAAACAAAACGAGCCCAAACGAGAGATGCGTGCAGCATTAAGACGGTATTGACCTGGTTAAATGCGCGTGCAAATGCAACCGTTCGGTGTTAACGCAAGGCTGCGAAAAGAGACCGGGAGGCAGGCTGTACTCAAGTTCCTGAACAAGCCTTCCCCAACGTGGTGCCCGCCAAAGAACTGAATGGCAGTATTAATCCAGTTGGTCCAGCTGCTGACATTCTGTTGAGGGAGGGGCAGTGAGAACTGCAAACTGCAACCCACCATCCTCTAGAAATATCTGGTATAAAGTTCTGCGTTATCCTTGCTCACAATTTTCCTCAGAAAACTTCATTTTCTTATTCAAAGATTCACAGGGCTGCTTTGGTATGGTTTGAATTGAAAACTAGAGTTTATAATTTCGCAGTATGTGAACTCAGATATTTTGGTCAAAACTACGGTGAGCTGTCTGCTGAATTTTAGGAAGATACTACCAAGAGTTATATTACATTAACCCTTCTTACCTTCATCTGAGAATTTTCTTGCCACCTTGTGTGGCTTCCTTAATGTTTCTATCCAAAGTTGATAAACTGTAAACCATAGAGGCACAACTCTGTGACTTTGTTGCAAGAGAGGACTTCTCATGCTGTTTTCTTTTGGGGTAAACACCTTATGCAGAGTCCAAGAAAAGAGTAAGAAAAGAGAATACACTAATGAGATTAGAAAATAAAAGCAAGCATAAAAAACTAGGCTAGCACTATTTTCTTCCTGGGTACTTTTTTCTGTTTTTAGAAATTATCCTTGTTTCTACCACATCATATTTTATACAATGCTGTTTTTCTTTAAGCTGCTCTCCTTTCTGTTTCTGAAAATCTCAATACTTCATCCAACTGTCTTTCTTTGTTTTCTTTTTTCTCTCAACTTACTTACTTTATCTTCATATATTTGTTTTGCGATTCAGTCATAATTCCCACTCTATATGACCAAACCACTTCAATACTTTGTATTCAATCCATATTTACTTAGCATTCATCCTTGGTACTATTTCTTCTTGTAATCTCCCATTCCTGCTCCATTTAACTATGTAGCTTTTAGCACACCCAGTTCTCACTTCCATATATCAAAATAGGCAGAAGCACATGTTTAAACACAATTTTCACTTCTTTCAACAGATTCCTCATAACAAACCATTACTGCCTTTGTACCATTATTTGGGCATGTTAAAATGTCTGCATTCATGTTCCTATGTTAAATGTCCTACCAAAGTACACAAATTCATCTGCTTGCTCTAGTTCAGGGGTGTCAAACTCATGGCGTCAGGTTGCCATCATGTGACGTTTCATGACATTTTTTTCCTTTGCGGAGCTGAGGTGGGCATGGCCTGCGTGTGACGCATTTGGCCCGCGGGCCGCCAATTTGACATCCCTGTTCTACTTTATACAATTAATGTAGGACTTGCAATCATTTACTCCATTTTCCTTGTGAAGTATGACTACTGTAAGTCTTTGATGCATTATTTTTCAGACCCATAATCCCTGGTGCATCATTCAATTTATCTAAACATTCTGTGCAAATTATTTAGATTCTCAGTCAACAACATGCATTATCTACAGAAAAGTATTTATGCATTTACATCCTTAGCCAACATATTTCTATAGTCAACCTATGGATTTCTATTTTCTTATGCACTGACTTAGAACTTCATTCTTTAATATTTATTGAATATATTTATTTATAAATGTATTGATGTATTTATTATTTAAAAATGTATTATTAATAATACATTTTATCCTTTTCATTCATAAATACTTTCACTTCCTTGCATTTATTTGTCATATCTTGTTCATACAATCAGGCCATCTTTATTAGGCTCCATGATATCCTTCCCTTTCTCTTACTTTAAGAAACATACAACTTTCCTTTCTCATACTTTTTATCATACATACCTCTTATATTCTAAGGAGCAATCTTCTATATTCAGTGGTCCTAACAATATGCCGCATAGATACTGACTTCTATCCCAATTGTGTTTTGGTCAATTAAGTTTTACCATAATTTTTAGTAAGATAGCATAAACTAGACCACCCATTTTATTCTGCCTATGCATCATGCAATATTCCTTGCTGGTAATGGTTAGGGCATAGTTGGCACAATTTGACCAGTAGGATATTATTGGAGCCAAGAATTAAATATATGTCTGTGGTGATTCTCAAACATCCAGAGATCATAGTTGTTCCAAAGACGCTTTTCAAGAGGCAACTGGACTTTCTTGGGTTTTTTTTTTTCCTTGAAGACTTCTTGGATGAGAAGTGAAATGTCTTCAAGGGAAAACCCAAGAAAGTCCAGTTACCTTTTGAAAAGCACCTTTGGAATGACTAAATACAGAAATTGGTTATACATACCGGTATGTATAGTATCTGGGCTTCCTTATCATAGTTTAAAAGAAAAAACAAATGCAGAAGGTTACAGATATTACTGGAAAAATGGGGAATGGGATGAGGGGTTGATTCTTTCTTTGCCATCCATTTTTTATTTAGAATTATGGTCTTTTCTCTTTTCCTTCCATTGGTAGCTTTCCCTCCAGATGATAGAAATAAAGAACAAGTGTAACAAGCCTTCCTGCCACTATTTTCATACTTAAATTTCCATGTTGTACATTAACCATAAAAACTTAAAGGGGGTTGCATTTAATATATGGCTTTGACCCTACGTTCTCCTACTCTCAGACAAAGCCCTTTCCTGGGCACCAAACAAATTTTATGTAAGGGGATCCCCACAGCTGTAGTGTAATAACTTGACCTGTGAAGCAAAGGAATTCAAGTGAACAAACCTGAAGTACACTACAGAATAAAGCAAATTCAGTTCCTTTGAACAAGAAACAGTATCTACTGATGAGTTTGGTTTCCAGAAAACACAACTTGGATGCAGGTGATGAGACCTTGGCATTGTGTGCTCAGCTTAGCTATAGTCAAAACAACGATAACGGCTTTCTACTAAGAAGGAAGCAGTATCTGTTTTTTAAATAGTTCTGTGATTATGGAGATGTTCAATAGAATTCTTTCTGATCAGCAAAGGGTAGGCTGTGAGAAGTTTCTGTTCAACCCAAAATATGAGGCAGGCATAATTCTGATAACTGCAAGCTGTGCTATAGTAATCTATGTGGTTTGAAACACCAAACCAGAATTTCACAGGCAAGTACAGACAAAAAGAAAAGAAAAAAGAGTAGCTCTCATGCATAAATCTTGTGCAGTTTGGTATCACACATTTTTCCTCTTTGTTACATTTGTATTTATTTATGTTATTGTTTAGTCACTAAGTCATGTCTGACTCTATGTAAGCCCATGGGCCATAGTACGCCAGGCCTTCCATCCTCCATTGTCTCCATTGAATTTGCCTAAATTCATGTTCCTTGATGACACCATCTAATCATCTTATCCTCTGCTGAGCCCCTTTTCCTTTTGCCTTCAATCTTTCCCAACATCAGGGTCTTTTCCAATGAGTCCTCTCTTCTCATTTGGTGGGCAAAGCATTTGAGCTTCAGCTTCAGTATCTATCCTCCCAAATAACAGTCAGGGTTGATTTCCTTTAGGATTGACTGATCCTTGATCTCCTTGCAGTCCAAGGGACTCTCAAGGGTCTTCTCCTACACCACAATTTGAAAGCATTATTTATTTATATCCCATCTTTACTATTTTTAGGCAGCAAACATATCCAGCACACCTTCCTCCTTCTATTTTCTGCAGTGCAAGTGGGACTTCAGAGTTCCATGGAGTTCTTCATAAGATATCCAGCCAGGAATTGGCAACATCTTACATTAGATACAGGGAAAAAAAATGATAGGGAAAAGATTTCATTAAGTTAGAAATTTCTCACTGCAATACAGATGCAATTTTGATAGTGTGGGGCTTCCTTCATCAAGAAGCCTTTGAGAATTGCTTATTGTTTGTACTTTATTCACTTTTGCCACTCTGAATCATGAAATTAAGTTAAAAAGTGAGAAAATAATCATATGTGTTCTAATCATACAGGATGACAGATGCAATCAAACAGAATGGCAAAAACCTTTAGATGGAGGAGCATCAAATGAGAAAGGTAAGACCTTTTTATCCATTTCACTGTCAAGTGACTCAGAGCAGCTTTTTACCCATTATCACTGGGAATTGCCAGATAGAACATTTCAGGAATAATCACATTGTACCCTGGGCCATCAAAATTATAATGTGTCCACACGTTTTTAAAGCCACAGTAATTTCCCTGGAGACCGCTCCAAGGAAGAATGGGATAGAGATTGAAGGGAGTCAGCAAGGTATTTCTTGTCTTTCTTGCCTTAATTTCCCAGGGAGATGCGGAGAAAGGGCTTGACTTGGGGAATGTAAGATTTCCTCTCCTTCCACTCAGTTCAGCATCTGTGGAAACCTAAATTTGAAAACAAAAATCCTTTTAAGTCAAAGATTCACAAACATTGTGGTTGAGAAATACACTATACCATGGTTAACTGAACTATGGTTTACTGAATTAATCTGATTAGGCTTCAGTTTACACAACAAATTGAAGCCTAAAATAAATACAGAGGCTGGATTCACACAACATGCCAAAGTAAACTATAGCTGTCTAATTTGAAATGTACTGTGTCATTCAGTAATAGTTAAAATGATTGTGGCATTAAATTACATCAAATTTCAAGTTTGTGCTTGTGGAATATATTTATGCCTATTGGCCTATTCTTCATGTAAAAAAATAATGTTCTGTTTTGCTTTGATTCATATAAAGTATTATGTCAACCTTTTTTATTGGATTCTTCAGAATTTGAGAGCATGTTATCAATAATCACAATAAAGGTTTTCCACTATGGGTATGTCCATTCAAAAAACTACATTAGGTACAGAAAAAAATAATGATAGGGAAAAGATTTCATTAAGTTAGAAATTTCTCACTGCAATACAGATGCAATTTTGATAGTGTGGGGCTTCCTTCATCAAGAAGCCTTTGAGAATTGTTTATTGTTTGTACTTTATTCACTTTTGCCACTCTGAATCATGAAATTAAGTTAAAAAGTGAGAAAATAATCATATGTGTTCTAATCGTACAGGATGACAGATGCTGTATGATTAGCATAATTGAGAAGGCTAGTCTGGGGATGTTCTGTATTATTTTAGGTTATTTTTATTTATTTTTCTGAGCAGGCTTCAAAATAAAGCACTGGGCCTCAGTCACTCACAATTATATTCTAGAAATGCCTCTGGGGTCTCAGGGTGGAAGGGAGCAAAGGCTTTGTTGGAAATACAGGTTATGCTTAGAAGTTTGTGCTTTCCTTTGTAGTACTTTGTACTAATTTAAGTTTTTTTAAAAAAATATTAGGTGAGGCATAAAAGACGGTGTCCATGCACATTGACATCATGTTGTACACCCATTGAGTCATTAAGTTCAGGCAGGTTACAGATCTCAATGTCTGTTTTTTTCAAAATACATTAAGCTAAAATTAAGTATATCATAATAGGATTTAGGGCAATCAATGGCTGTAACCAGTTTTCAGAGAATCTTCCAATCCTCAGGTTCAGCTTTTCTAGAAGCACTCTGTGCTGCCATGGATACTGCACTCAGCAAACTCTGGGTACCCTTTTCTGAACAAGCAAAAATGTATTTTGCTAGCACTAAGATGCCATGTTGCATATGTGTTCGAGAGGAGCAATAGCAGGCCATTAGTTTTAAAACTTGAGTTCATTCTTTTCCAATAGCAATGAAATCAAATACAGATTGTAGAGAGCTGACATTTTCTTGAGGTTTTTTTTGTCAGTGTTAATTAAATCAGGCCACATGCTTGCTCAACCATTAATTGTAGCATGCAGGAATCTCAAATAGGTCAGTTCAGCACATGCCACATACATAGCAATTACCAGAGGATAAGACTAGCATAAACTGTAAAACAGGTTTTGCAAGCAAACAGATTTGTAATTTTTTTATAGTGTTAGGAACCAAATACAGTATTTCTACTACAAAATAAACACTAAACTTTCTAATTATAAACTCCTAAAAGTATTTCTTACCATGGATTAGTAACAAAGTTCTTCCTTGAACTGTTAATAAAGCCACTCTATATGCTGGATTTTAATTACCTACAATGCCCCCATATCTTTTTTTACCCCCAGATTTAGTATAGCATAAACTGTCATTGATTAGAGCTCTCTAGTTCAGAAGTGTGAAATATTAATTTCAGTTATGAAATATATGTAGATATAAAAGTAGAAAATGCTGAACAGTAATAGTATGAGTGATGTTATAAGGCAGCCGTGTCAAACTCAAGGTCCGGGGGCCGGACCCATGCATGCGGGGGAGCTCCAGAAACCAGAAGAGCAGTTTCCCGGCATGCATATGCATACTGGGAAGCTGAGCTTCCGGTTTCCGGCATTCCTGCACGCATGAAGACCAGTATGCACACTGGAACCCAGAAGCTCAGCTTCCCAGCGTGCACATGCACACCAGGGAGCTGCTCTTCTGGTTTCTGGCACTCCCACATGCGCGAAGACCAGCATGCATACTGGAAAGAAAAGCAACAAGCAACGGCTGGTGTGTCCAGAGAGATGGCTCTGTGTGCCATTTCCGGCACACATTCCATAGGTTCGCCATCACGGGTCTAGTATATTGCAGCAAGTGTGCTGACATGAGGATAAAGCAGGTATCCAGATTTGTTGAACATTTTAATTTTTGTGATTTTGTCTATAAATGCACACGTTTTATCTGAGAGCTATAGATGACAGGAAGTTACTTTTTCACTTTTTAAAATCTGTAGGAAGCCACACCTGGAAATGTGGAAACCTGTTTTACATTTCCTAATTTAAGAATGTGAATTTAAATGTATGTGCAGCATGAAAAGCCAGAATAAATGTGGCTCAGTTATGATGTTCATCTTTAGTCTTTTAATTATAGGCTAAGCTTTGCATCTATATTCAGATAGATATAGTGATCAGTCCATTTCTTGTATAAGATGTCTGTCAATTACATGAACCTAGTATATGAACTACAGTTCAGACCTTGAACTGTAGTACATCATAATTGAGTCAGGAATTACGGTTGTATGTCATGATGGTTGTTAAACAGGTCACCATATGACTGGAGTATTTTTATAATCTTATTTGCAGTGATTGTTAAGTGATCATGGCAGTCATAAAGGGAACAGGATGGTTATTAAGTGAACATGGTGATCATGAAGCAAATTCATGGTCTGCAATGGGCATTTTTTTGCCGGAAATCGGAAGTAAATACCAGTTTCCAGCAAAAACATTGTAAATTGTGAGATGCTGCAAACAGCCATATATGCAAGCTCTGGTTGCCAAGCAGTCAAAATGTGATCAGGGGTGGCTTCAAAACTTTGAGTCTGGGTCCTAAGTAGCTCTAAGGAGTTTCATCATAACTTTAAATTATATGTACTGTAAATCAGGTTCATGTTGATACTGATATTGATGATGTCTTTGTGAAATTTCTCAAGTTCCTCAGTTCAACTGATTAAGTACCACTGGTATATGTCAGGTAGACAAGAAGCATTGGGAATAAAATTAAAAGCACCAAATGCTGGAAAGCAATACATTTGCTAACCACCATATGTTCTATCTTCTGCAGGATACCCATTGAATGTGACCATCAACAATTGGGGTTATTCAAATACTCTCTTTCTAACCTGGGAATATCTCTTGGGAGGTGCCCAGAGCTTCTCATTAGCTCTTTATGACTTGGACACAAATACTCTACTGCAAAATGGATCATCTACACTCAATACCACCAGCTTCAGCTTCCAAGGTTTGCTTCCTGGGACACAATATATGATTGAAATCACTGCATTGCTTGCATGTGCACAGAATTCCAGTAGAAGAATCACTGGGCAGACAGGTAAGAGAGAAGTTTATAGCTTGGAATCATTTTCAGCAAATTTGTATTTTGATCTATGGTGCTTGTCCTCTTCCACTTTGATTAATACATTCAATGTTTTGTCATGTTTTCAAGCCACAATGTCCAAAACTAATCTCACAAAATAAAACCATACACGTTCTGGGCAAATCCTTGCATGAATAGTAGTATCTAAGTCAACTGAAAACAATATACTTTCTAGCAGATGGCCTAGAAAATTCATCACAGCTACTTAAACAGTAGTTCAAAACTTCAAGATATACAGTATGTGAAAGGAAAGGTCATTATTCCATAATCCATTATCAGCTGTTACGTTTCATTAAAAAAATCTGAATTTGGAAGACAAAAATGATAGGTTGTTTTTGGGTTATAACACTGTTTTCATTAAGACCTCATTCTGTTTTTTAAATACTGCATTTCAAAACAGTTATATACATTGGAATAAATGTCACATTCAAGTTCATTTGTTTCTTTTTACTGCCTGTTACATGATTTTTCATGTAGGTAATAATGAACACATTCCTCCAAATCTGAATAGACTGGCATCTTATACAACAAAATACTAGTTGTTTTCTCTTTCTAGCCTGTAATTTGTATTTTCAAGTGCATATGGAAATAAACAAAGGCACTCTGATATGTAGTCTATCCATGTGACTTGCACAGAAGACAGATGTAATTGTGTGACAATGCCAGAATCTGCAGTATGTTGGCAGCAATGTCAGCTCAGCATTATTTTGCAACAGGCTGTTCTTACTATGGCAGTGCCATAAGCACTGCAACATTCTGACATTGTCTTTGTGGACATAGGAACATCAGTAGCCACTCATTGCAGAGGTAGTTTATAATTTTCTGTTGGCCCATCTAAAGTGGGTGATTATGTTCAACTATATACAACATTTTTTTTGCATAGAAAGGCTTTTCAGGTTTATTATAATCTTAGAAAGGTGGATGCGCTCATCAGCAGAAACCTGCTCGGTGGGGGTTTTTTGGGGGGGAATAAATCCTATTTTAGTACAATTCAGAACTTTCGTTGTCAAGAAAGTTTCAAGGAAGTGGCAACAAAATGGAGAATAAGCTGCCTATTTGCATATAGATTCCGTGCACGTGACTATTTGCATATAGGTTGAGAATTCCCTTGCCCAATAACGAATGCACCAAAAGAATCAACTTTCTCAATAATTATGCTTAAACTTTCATTGTCCACCTTTTTTATTTATTACCAAACTGCCAAGTCAACACTGCAGCAACATTTGGGAGTATGTTAACATGAGGGCTTCAGGTATGATCAGTGAAAGTGTAACATCTTGGTATGGATGCCTTTTCTCATTGACAAATATATTTTTTTTTTTGAATTTGTGTTTTATTTAAGAACCATTACCTGTGCGGGATGTTATCTTGAGTCATGAAAGTCCTTCAGTATTATTGGTCTCCTGGAGTGAACCCCCAGGTGGGAAAGATGTCTACCAGTTGGAACTCTACCACATAGATTCACAGGCTCTTGTCAAGAATGCAACCATTGCTAGAGGAACCACCACTTTCCGCTTTGAGAAGCTTTTACCGGGCAGTGAATATGCCCTCCGTATCACCACATGGGCTGGATATTACAAAGCAAGCACCAATTCACGAGGATGGACAGGTATTGGGAAATGGATAGATTAACCGGTGGGCTAGAGAATAAAATCAATTATGTGCAAGTGAAAGTATTAGCAGAATCCATCCAGCTGTACCAATAGGCCCATGTCCCCGATTGTTTATGTATGTTTCATAAATAGTTTGTGAGGTACAGATATAGAAAGTAAGTCAGCATTACTGAGCCAGACTTGATAAAACCATAAGAAGCTCCTGTAATAGACAAATATCTATATCATCTTCAGGACAAAAGATGATATATCATCAAGACAGAATTCTTTTCTTTTGAAGCAAAGCAGCACAGTTTGAAGTATATCTGAAAGATTTGCAGAACCCCTCCAAAAGTTATTTCAAATTATAATATTAAATGGTACAAGAGAGAAACAATTCCCTCTAATAAAATATAAGTGAAATATATTTCATTTCATTAATTTTAACAGTTTAGATGTCAACTTAATTAAGCCAACTTTCATATTTGTTCAAGTCAAACAAACCAGTCAAAGGCCATTTTGGCCTAGAAAAGGTATATGTCAGTAGGCTGAATTTTTTTTAAAAAAAACCTTCCAGATTCAGGTAGTTTATGAACGTATTTATAAGGTAGTTGCAATTCCATGTTCCTAGGACTAATTTATCAGTGCAGGCTACTTGTTTCCATAGATTTGTGAGAAAGATGGATTCCTCCTTAGAGTGATGACTCTCTCTGACTCTCTTTTGTGCCAACAGCTCCCAGTCCTCCCAAGGCCCTGACATTCCAGAACAACAATTCCAGCTCCAGTTTGACTGCCTCGTGGACTAACTCAGAGGGAGCAGAATGGCTGTATTTCACTCTGCAGAACCTGCACACCCCTGCTGACAGCAGGACAGTGTCACTTAAGAGAGGCCTAACTAACTACACCTTCCAGCACTTGGAGCCTGGAACATCCTATCACCTGGAGGTTAAAGCTTTGTCTGGGCCTTACCTGGTTAAGGGTCCCAATATCACTGTTTATACATGTAAGTATGCAGCAATCCATTTGCTTACAATACTTGGAAGTGGGCAGACCCTATGAATTTCAGAAGAGTTTCACAATTACCTGTGTGAGAATAGAGAGTTTCTGTTCTAAGAGGCCAAAAGCTTTATTTATCATTGCTTTATAAGGATAGCAAATACTCTCTATATGAATAGATGGAATTTTTAAGGCTGGTTATAAAGAGAGACCTACGATGTTTGTTCTCTACCTATGTTTCCCTAGTGTAGGAGTTCCTCCAGAATTGTCCTTTTGAATAGGTAAACTATATATATTTTATTTATGTAGTCACAAGTTTAGAATTTTAAAAAGCTAACTGGATGTACTTTCGCTCAACTTACCTGCTGCAACTGATGCTTAATTTTTAAAGCAGGTGGTTCCTTCAGATCCCTTTGCCTAGCATCAAGCTATCTCTGTGTTCTAATACTAATATTTTCTTCCAGAATTTGCAAACCCTGATATTTTGTTACTTTTTCTATTTATTTTTCATCGGTATGACTATCTCCTGGTGTTGCTAGATCTATGAACCACACTTTTTCCCTTTTCAATAATTATTGTCTAGTATGTTGTGTTTCAGGTACTGTATCTGTATTTTTTCAGTTAGTCTGTACTTTTTCACTTATTATTTGAAATTATTTGTGAATTCTTTCATAATTTTTTGTTTGCATTACTATTAATGGACATTGGAGCTGTCATCTTCTTAGCTGACATCCAGGGCCGGATTTAGATGAAAAGAGGCCCTAGGCTATTCCACTTATGAGGCCCTTTCACCAGTGGTGGGATTCAATTTTTTTAACAACAGGTTCTGTGGGCGTGGCTTAGTTGGGGTGTGGTTTGGCAATCATGTGATGGGCGTGGCTAGCTGGTCACGTGACTGTGTAGGCGTGGGTAGCTCGTCATGTGACCAGGTGGGTGTGGCTATGTGCATAGACTTTTTTCAGAGGGCTGAAAAAAGTCATTTCTGACTGGGCCTCGCACTTTTGACCGGTCCTCACACTTATGACCATCCTCACATTTTTGCCCGTGCAGCTTTCTTAACAACCATGTCACTCATTTCACAACTGCTTTTCTTCACCATGGTGACAAGATAGGGCAAAAACGTAAAATGTGAGGACAGTCGTAAGTTCGAGGACTGGTCAAAAGTGCGAGGACCAGTCAAAAATAACTTTTTCAGCCCTCTGAGTAGTCCATATGCACAAAAGAGGGATGAAAAAAGTGATTTCTGACAGGTCCTCGCACTTTTGACCGGTCCTCACACTTATGACCATCCTCACATTTATGCCCGTGCAGCTTTCTTAACAACCATGTCACTCATTTCACAACTGCTTCTCTTCACCATGGTGACAAGATAGGGCAAAAACGTAAAATGTGAGGACAGTCATAAGTTCAAGGACTGGTCAAAAGTGCGAGAACCAGTCAGAAATAACTTTTTCAGCCCTCTGAGTAGTCCATATGCATAAAAGGATACAGCAATAGAGAGGGATGAAGGAAGGGAAGGGAAATTAGAGTAGGAGGGAGGGTAAGAGAGGGAGGAAGAGAGGAGGAGAAGGAGAAAGGAAGAGGAAGTAGGGAGAAGAAGAGGGGGAGGAAGAGAAATTAAGAAGGAAAGAAAAGAGAGAGGTGGTAGGTTTGAGGAGAAAGATTGCTGTACAATAAAAAAGATGAAAGGGAAGAAAGCCAACCCCAAACAAATATAAAGATATTAAGATAAAGAATGAATTGTTAAACTTTAAAGAATAAAAGAGAACAAATATGAATAAATAACAATAATTAGAAACACACATACAAACATACAATGTATTTTCTTTGAACAGAGTATTTGGCCGGTTCACAAATTTAAACAGTGTTTAGTCATTTCAATTAAATTTACAATTTCTGTATTTCCTTTTTGCCATATTTATTCCTCATCTATTTTTGTAAAAAACCAATATTACCCTTCATCCTCATCTCTAATCTTAATCAAATTCAATTTTTCCCTTCTATTCTATATTATACCCCTTCCCATTGTCATCTATTTTTATATCCATCCTCACATTGGTTAATTATGTAATATTAGTTGTTTAATATAAATTCAACATTTTAATATAAATCAATTAGTTATATAACTACCTTTTTGTATATTAATCAATATGAACATGAATATTCCAATTATTTCCATGCAATCCAATTTCTTACAAATCCATTAATTATATTTACCAATAATAATAAACCAAATAATTTCCCCCATATATTCCTCCAAACCACAACCATTTCTGCTTTCAGAAATATACAATTAATAGTATCTCAATTATTACAATTCCCTAGTTAAATAGAGCTTTTTTTCTTTTGTGTTTTAAAATCTCCTCTTTTTCCCTAAATTTCCCGTTGTTTGCACCTACCTTTTTTGGTGAGGAAAAAGAAAAGAAATCTGCCTGCCTAATTTTCCAACGTGCAAAGCCAACAGCCTGCTTTACTTTCTCTTTCGTTTTTCAGTATAGCTAGGGGGAAAAAAATCTGCACTCTTTCCAAGCAAGCAAAAGAGCCCTGAGCAAAACAGCTGAGAGCAAATCAGCTGGGGGTCGGGAGCCAATCTAAGCAAGGGCTAATTAGCCTCTGCTGAAGCTCCCGGGGCCAATAAAATTACAAAAAAAACACCGAACCCTTTGTTAAATTGCTGGCTCCCCCGCCCCTTGCCCACCACTATTTATTGGCAATAAATAGTGGTACAGAGGGGCGGGGCAAGCCAGCAATTTAACAAACGGTTCGGCTGCACCACTGGCTCTAGGGCGGCCCTTTGAAGCCCCGCGGCAAGAATTTGAAGGTTTTTTTTCCTCTAGCCATCGGAGGCAGCAATAGATAGGGAGTGGGCGGGGTAAGCGAACGGCTGGCGATCCAACAGAGCAGAGAGTGCGGGTGAGTGAAGGCTGGAAGCTGCTTTCTCCATCCGGAGCCGGTGGGGAACCACGTGGCAGCCCACGTGGATCCCAGACAGCGGAACTCAGGCTAGGGTAGGGGTGGGCAATTGTGGCTCTTTTACAACCTGTGGACTTCAACTCCCAGAATTCCTGAGACAGCCAAGCTGTCTCAGGAATTCTGGAAGTTGAAGTCCACAGGTTGTAAAAGAGCCACAATTGCCCACCCCTGGCTACGGTAGGCTGGCACCGCGCGGGTGGGAGGTGAGGGGCGGGCGAGCCAGCAATTTAACAAAGGGCTCGGCCGAACCCCCTAGAACCCCCAGAATCCAACCACTGTGTAGGCCCCTCTTGATCTTGAGGCCCTAGGCTGAAGCCTAGTTAGCCTATAGGAAAATCTGGCCCTGCTGACATCTGGCAGTTTGTTTGAAGCTTCTGATAGCAAGGCAGTTGCCCTAATAGCTCTCAGCCTCACTGAAGAGAGAGAATTTGCTCCAAGGGGAAATTATTATTGTTACTGTTGTGACAGTTATTATTTGTTTTACTTTCTAGAATTCAGTTCTTTTTGGAAATCAACATGATGCAAATTGAGTCTTTTATCCTCCTTTCACTCTTTATATTCATAAGGACTATGTTCTATTCCTTCTTTGAAGTCTGTGTTTCCCCTACAGCCATTATATTTTTAATTAAAACTATATCACATTTTCCTGCATATTGGATTCATGTTCTAAATATATCCTTATCTATTTGAGCAATCCAGAGCAGTAAAGATCCATTCTGATTGAGTATTCAGTTGGATGTGGTCTGGAAAAATATGCCTGTTTGATACTTCTATTTCCCATTATAGAGTCTATCGTGCTAAGTAGATCTTAGTCTATTTTCAAGGATGAAACATAGAACCAGGAAGTATGTGAGCAGTTGAGAATTTGAAGAGCTATGATTAATTGAGTAATAGATCTTTAGAATGTTTATTTAAAAGTAGTTTCTTCTTTGTGTGAAATAGGGAGATGAATTGTGTGAAATAAAGGAGATGCATTCTACTCAAGAGTTGCCCTATTTAATGATCTCCAGATCTATTGAATTGAATGTGTTATCTAACCAAGTGTGATTGTAAACACAAGGAAATTGTCTCTGGTGCAGAAACTCTCGGTGTACATGTAAAGCAATAGAATAATGATAATCATAATAATAATGAGGAGTAAGAAAAATAATGATAAATAATTTACTACAGTCCTATTACATGGTATATATACATAGACATTAGACAGCACTGTGAGAATTAGGTGTTCAGTAGATTGATGGCCCAAGAGAAAAAACTGTCCCTGAATCTAGTTGTTTTGGCCTGCAATGGCCTCTAGCACCATCCCAAGGGGAGGAGTTGAAACAATTTAGATCCAGGATATGAGGGATCTGAAGATACCTTCTCAGCCCTCCTTCTGACTCAGCACAATATACAGGAATTCTATAGAAGGCAGGCTAATTATAATTGTTCTTTTTGTAGTCTTAAGTATCAGTTGGAGTCTGTACCTGCCCTGTCTGAAAACAGACAGTTATAGAAGGACAAATGACAGAGTCAATAATTTCTCTATAAAACTGATCAACTGTTCCTCAGACATTCTTGAGTTCACGCAGGAAGAACATTCTTTGTTGTGCCTTTTTAATGATGGTTTAATGTTAAGTGTCCATTTCAAGTTCTGGGAGATTAATAGAACCCAAAAATTTGAAGGATTCTGCTGCTATTGTGCTATTGAATATGTGCTATTCAATATATGTGCAATATATTGTGCTATTGAATATGGTAAGAGGTGGTAAAATAGAAGAGCTGCTCGTAAAATCCATTCTCACCTCTACAATTTTAAGCATGTTCAGTTCCAGATTGTTACGGCTGCACCACAGTTGTTCAACTTCCCATCTATATGCAGACTCTTCACTGTCTCGAATGACTGTTGTATCATCTGCAAAATTCAGAACATTAACAGAAGGTTTCCTTGAGGTACAATCATTGGTATATAGGGAAAAGAGCAATGGAGAGAGCACACAGTCCTGAAAGGCACCTGTGCTCATTGCCTGGGGTACTAGATGTAATTTTCCCTAGCATCACCTGTTACTTCCTATCTGTCATAAAACTGATTAGCTGCCTACAAGTATGAGTAGGTACAGTGAGCTGGATCAATTTAGAGTAGAGAATTTCTGGAATGATGGTATTGAACATTGAGCTGAAGTCCATGCAAGGGACCAGTGCATAAATTCAAGGTGTTGCCAAATGTGGTGTAATGAGATAATGACAGCATCATCTGCCAATCTATTGGCTCAGAAGGCAAACTGCAAGGGGTCTAACATATGACTTGTGTTAAAGTACAGCATATCTTTTATCAGTACCAACCATTGATTGTTTGACGGGATTAAGTAAGTTATAACCCAATATGTCTCGAGGGTATCTAGCTGGGCATGAGTAATCAGAATAATTTCTAAATAATTTATTTATTATGAATGTTGATTCTTCCTTTCATCTTTTAATAGACCCCCTGAAACCAGACAATGTAAATTTGATCAACTATGGCAGAGGTACTTTGAAAGCTTCATGGAACTCAGCAGCTGGTGAAAGAGAATCCTATCTGGTGATTCTGCAGAAAGGAGACAGCAACATTATAGTCAGAAATGTATCCGTGGGCGGGAACAGCACATACGTCATCTTTAATGACTTGGCTCCTGGAAGCCACTATACTGCTTGGGTTACAGCTATTGCTGGGTCCCATAAAGCAACAGCAAAAAGCATCTCTGCCTGGACTTGTAAGTAAGAGCTGAATTTCAGATCTTAGAGGGAAAAAAATGGAGGGGAGATTTTTTGCAAAGTAATCTCTAAAATACCTGCCTGCAAAAGTTTGATTTGAGGGTGACACCGACAGAGAGAAGTAAAGATGCATTATCTTCCTTCCAGAGATTGTCCTCCAGGATTGTTGTGGGGGGAGGGGTTGTACATTTGTATTTGGCTCCTGGGGGCTGCACTTAGGACATTGTGGAATGGGAGGCAAGAGTCAGCAAAAGCAGTTTGCCCAAGATATATAGACAGATGTAAAAAAATAATAATAAATTTTTGAATTTTTAAAAAAATGATGTTTGTCTGTTGTAGAGAATATTCTACAGTTTTGTTGTGTTTTCAAAATCAAAATGGAAAAAATGTGATCTTGATTTTTGGCAGTTAAAGGAAAAGAAAGCACAAGAGATTGCAACCAAATGTGATCCACCCCTGCTAGATTAGATTCCAATCAGTTGCTGTGATGATGGTGGACACAATGTGCCTCATAACCTCTGTCTAGTTTGAAATTACAATTCGGTATGGGACCAAATAATCTCCCCTGGATTATAGTAAGGAGAAGGAGAATGAACATGTGATTTGAATAGCAGGATGCCAGAACAACCATTATAGGCTATGTCAGGAGGCCCTTTTTTTGTTGTACTCTGCCATTCCTCAGATCATAGTTTCCCATCTTGGATTGTTCCAGGTCTTTTATAAGAAAGCCTGCACACAATATTCTGGGTGGTTGTTTTTTCTCCCTTTCAGCTCCCATGGCTCCATCTAGTGGGAATTTATTGAATCAAGGCAGTGCCTACATGCTTCAGGCTCATTGGCAAGAGGCAGCTGGGACTGGTTATGTGACAACGTTATATACCGTGAAGCCCCTCCTAATGTTGCAAAACAGCTCATTGCCTAAGCAGTCCTCCAGCCAACTTTATGAAGGGTTAAGACCAGGCACTCAATATGCCTTGGAGATCTGCACCGTTGCAGGCCCCCACACTTCTCTACCCCTGCATCTCAGCAACTGGACATGTGAGTGTCAGGAGAGCAGTGTTGTTCTGTTATGTAGACAGGTTCCCAAAAGGGGCACAAAAAGAACAAAAAATGGGAGGGGGATACATCAGGGATGCAAAAAAATGCAGTTATCCAGTATCCTTTTTTATTGCAAAGTTTTGTGCATTCTGAACTTGGTTGTTTGCTTGCAGACATTCCTTTATCCAAACTAAGTAGCAACATTGAGGTTACCTACCTAGATAATGAAATGAATATAGTATTGGTAGTTTAGCTTTACAGTCTTTCTTACAAACAACATCAGAAAAATATTTATCTGTGTATATGTATCTACACAATAAAACTATGTAACCTTGGCTTGAATAGGAAAGTTAAAATCAGCACAACTTCTCAACCTTAACCCTTATGCAAGAGCTTGCAACCATAACAGCCTTAATGTGAAAGGGTGGAAATTCTAAAAAAGAGCAATAGGACCACCAAAGGTACTGGGCATAGCTCATGTACAACTGTCCTGTTGATTAAGAGAAGCTTATCTTGTGCCTTTGCCTTTGAGAATGGAGCCTCTCTATTTAAAGCAAGCTACCATTTTACAAAATATGAGGGAGCTTCCCCCTGCCCCCAAGTGGAAAAGGCCAAAATATTTGGTGTTTCGTTTTTTAAAGTAAAGACTGTGGGTGAGACAAAATTAATGTCTCAACTCTTGCAGACAGTTCTCCTTCATCCCTTTAAATAGTCCAGAGTAAAATGTGCCCCTTGACTTCACTTTTCCTGAGAAAATTGTACATTTTTGTTCTAGCAATTATGGTCTTTTCTAATATTGCAGCACAAAAGCTGATTTGGTTTTTTTTGTTTGTTTTAATGAGCATAGGAGCCCACATAAGATTTGGGTTTGGCATTCCTTGCTGTACATGATTTCATGTTATAGATGATAAAGAAAATGCATATAATTCCATAAGCATTATGCCTGAAAGACTTTAGGCATGGATTATTTCAGAAGGTATGAGCCTTCACTGGCTTTTAAGAAGAGACTGGACAGGCACTTGTCTGGAAAGGCATAGGGTCTCCTGCTTGAATGTGGGGGGGTCCTTTCCAACTTTTATTTTGTTATTAATTTTTAATTAGATAAAGCATCTATAGGGAGAACATGCAACCATTAGAGGGTTGTTTTTATGCACAGTCTGTTCCAATGACAAGTAGGATCCAGCTGTTCAGAGCCTTGTGATTAAGACTTGCCTGAGAATCAACTAGTGTGGGTTTAAGATTCCATGTTTCTTTCAGGACAGATGTTGCTAGGCAACTGTCTAGGAAATTTCTAGACAACTGTCTAAGAAATAACTATAGTTAATTGTAAGTATTTGCTTATAGTGTATAACCTGTCTGATATTGGTTCCTTTCTCCTACCTTCAGATCCTTTGCCTCCAGAGCACCTGAAACTCAGCAATGATGGTCATAGAATGAGGTCGCTCTATGCTTCTTGGCAGAATCCCTTCAAAAGCGGAGGCGTCTATGTAGGAGCTTTTCTGGAAACCAAGTCCCAATTAGTGATAAAAAATTTGACTCTGGCAGAAGCTAATATCACCTTTGAAATGCTAATCCCAGGACGTCAGTATACTCTGAAGCTGGCAAGAGTGGCTGGACCATTTCAGTCTCATGTTCAAATAGTTAGTGACTGGACATGTGAGTATGCCACCATTCTCAGTAGTATGTGAACCAAGCATCCTTCTCCAATGTGACACTTTTCATCTATGTTCAACTACAGTCCCATCACCCCAACCCCCCCCCCCCTCCAATTTACCATACTGGGAGATGCAGTCCCACGCATCAAATTATTGCAGCAGAGGATTTCTCCTGTTCTTGTTTGACTTTCATGAGTTATATAACCACAAGTAGAAAAGGTATTAGCAAACATAAACATCTCATTGCAAATAAAGGCAGGAAGAGGAAAAGCAGAGGTAGAAATGAGAGAATATTTGTGAGTTTGAATTTTGTAAGGATTTTTGCTGAGGTAAGAGCTCGATATGATTTAGGAAGGTAACAGTATTTCATCCAAATTCCACAGATTGCCCAAGATTTCAGATATCTGAGTTTTGTATTTGCAATTTGTTCAAAAAGTAATTGTATCACCATAATTCATTTTAATAGGTTAATTGTATCTTAATTCACATCAGTAGTTTACAATTAATAGTTTACAAGGCAAGTCCCAAAGGTGCTTTTTCAGGAGGCAACTGGATTTTCTGGATGGTGGCGAATGGAAGGATTTATATCATCTAATCAGATCTGAAGACGATTCTTGAATGAAAAGCGAAAAATCCAGAAAAGTCCAGTTGCCTCTTGAAAAAGCACCTTTGGGACAACCATGACTTGGATGACTGAGAATCTCCATAGACATTTACAAGGCAAGAATAAATCTAGGGTTCCTGTATCTAGATGAGTTTTTGTATCTCTTTTCTGTTATCTAGTGGTATCTGGATGTTTATAGCCTAGAAACAATATATTGATTAAATGACCTTTGTATATGTGATCTTTACTACTTTTATTGAGTGTTCCAAGATAAGTCACTTCTTTACTTAGAAATCTTTCCTTCCAAATAAACATCTGTTCATCTCCTGAATTCTCCATCCTGGAATGGTACAGCTTAGTAATAGATAAATCTCTTTCTTTCAGATCCTTTGGTGCCATCAGGAGTGATGCTGGCCAGTAGCAGGTGGGCCAGCAGCCTTTTTGCTTCTTGGGACCAGCCTCTAGGTGATAGAGACCAGTTCTTCCTGCGATTCTACAGTCTGGAACATCCTTTGCAGAGGAACATCACAATTGGGCCAAGCATGCTAAATTTTACATTTGAAGGTCTTCAACCTGGCAGTCAGTACTTACTGGAGGTTACAGCAATGGCAGGACCTTACCGAGCTTCATCTCAGGTGGTTTCTGCATGGACATGTGAGTATTCAATCTGTTTCTGCAAATAATGAGACTTTCCTGAATACACATTGCAGACTAACATCTCAGTAAGGCTAAGAAGGTATAGTGTGATGTCGAAGCTATTCATGCCTAAGCTGTTGCAATATCCTTGCTCTCATTTGACAAATTATAGTAATCTTTCCTTTCCATTAATCTGCAAAAGGAATTTAGCATTTATCTTGTTACCGGGGGAACATTTTTGGCGATGGAAAAAAATCATGAAATATTGCGACCTGGCCATCAAAACTACGTGATTATGGATGAAACATGGTATAGTGATACCCATTGTCATTGGGGCACTTGGTACCATGTCCAAGAATTTTATAAAATGCATCAAGAAATTGCAACTCTCTGCAATAACACCAGCGGAACTGCAAAAAACCGCGCTAGGAGACTCTAGTTAGCTCATCCCTGTTCTACTGTCTTAGTTACCTGTCACTAACTTATGGCCGGTATCTTTTCATGTTCATATGTTATATCATTAAGATAATATTTAATTCATATTATGAAAGTCTGCTGGAATATATCCAGCTTTGCAAATCCTTGAAATGAAGAATGAATCCAAGATGTCACAGAGCTGGTGAATATGTTCTGTGAATCAGTTATTGTGAGGTTAATGCATCATGCCTGCCTTTTTCTAAAATCTGACTCTGATATGCCAACCTTTTTATCACTATAGATCCTCTATCTCTGGCAAATGTCAGTGTGAAAGGCAGCCAAAATCCCCAGCAACTGATTGTGAGCTGGATTGAATCAGGAAGAGGACGAGGATATTGGGTACAGCTCTATTCAGAGGAATCCCTGTCCATTATACAGAATGTGTCTGTACCACATGGAACCACACAGGTGACTTTGGATAATCTGGTGCCAGGGACTCGGTATCGTGTTGAAATTGTCTCCAGAGCTGGACCTCACTACATTTCTTCCCAAACAACCGTTGGCTACACAGGTATAACGTAGGGCTCCTTCTGCCCCTTTTCCCATTCTGTTTATTCTGCCTGAAATAGGTTGGCACTGCAAATATTTTAAGAGGTCTATCTCCAATTGCTGGTTTTGACAGAAGGAGCACAGCTGCTATTGTTTCTTCAGTATTATATGTTGGTGGGTTATGAGTGAGATATTAAGAGCTAGATAATCATTCGTTCTGTATTTTCTCTCCCCTGCCTTTTGAGTTTGCACCAGAAAATACTGAAAGAGGAATTGGCCTTTAGTTCCACTAAGTCAATAAATGAGACTTTTACCTTTTCTAGTGTTAATGTTCACATTTCATATCGTATTCATTCCTGTCTAATACTTCCTTTTTCTTGCCCTATAATTATATCTTATTTATTCTAATGGGACAATTAAAAAAAACCAATGAGACTTTGTACTTGTCTAATTATTTTTATTCAGCAAACATTTTCTGATGTCACCTGTGCTGCTTCTTCTAGTGCCCCTGTTGCCACTTTCTCTGAAGGTGATCAGTCACAGTTCTTCAGTGTTATCTGTGCAATGGAAGCCCCCAGCTGGGCAGAGAGACGGTTATATGGTTTCTGTATCGAAAGAGGGATCTACAGATACCAGTAATCACATGTTTGTGGGGAAAACCAGCACCAATGTTACAATTGTGGGACTAGCCCCTGGGACCTGCTATCTGATTGCAATGTGGTCACTGGCTGGACCCTACAGCTCTGCTTCCCGGAACAGCTCAGCTTGCACAGGTAAGTGTAATATCTTGATTATTGATCTCTGAATTTGTTAATATGGTGCAGTGAATGAATTCTGATGCAAAAAGATTTCTTTAGCCTTAACGTTTCTCATATTGATGGATCCTAGATTGCATGGACTTGCCTACTCTTCAGTTCAGTCTTGTTCACATTGGAAGATAATGATTAAATTTTATAGTGTCACCATGTATATTACTGTACCATGAAGAGAGTTTCTGACTGAAACTTCTTTCTGACTGTAGCTCCTGCTGCTCCTGTGAACCTGACTTTGAACAATATGGGCAATTCATCTGTGCTGTACACATCTTGGACTGAGCCTCCAGGAGGACGGGACCACTACAGGATGATCCTGTATAGCCTGGATCCTCCAGGCATGAAGAGAGTTCGTGTCATTGGCCCAGGTGTCCAGGATTTCCTTTGGACAGATTTGCCATCAGGAAGCCATTTTGCTGTGCAGGTTATTTCAGTGAAAGGACATGCTGAGGCCTCCTCCACCATTGCTGCTGAGTGGACATGTGAGTCTGACAGTCTAGGCTGTACTGTTACTCATAGATATGAGACTATAACATTATTTGAACAACTCTGTTCTCAAGATCATTTTCTTTTTCCAACTCTTCCTCAGTGTGTTTTCCATTTTCTTTATCCAACTCTTCCACATGCTTGACCACTGATCATTAGGTCATATTTCCTTTCCTGAAGCCTACTAAATCAAACAATTGGATATATCCCCAAGTTGACAAAGTTTTTATTATTCTTGACTGATTTGGTCCCTCTTCTGTATGTACTTAGAGGAAAGGAAATGTAGGTCTTAATAACAGGAAGTAATCTGTAAATGTGCTTGCTCCATTAGATTCAAAAATCCTATCAACATTGATATGCATTAAATCCTCATGTGTATTCTGTCAGGGACAAGATAGGCAAGTTTACGTATTAACATATTGATATGGCCGACACCCTTTCAACTGTTTGCAGTGATGGAAATAAGATGGCGATTTATTCACATAAAAAGATACCTACAGCAGGTTCTTTCTTCTTTCAGTTGTTAGGTTAATTTCACTTTCACTTTCTCAGCTTGGTGCCTTGTATTGGATTTCAACTCCCATAACCTTCAGCCAGCATGGTTGGTAAATATAAGTGTTGATGTTTAACAGATCTGGGAGATACCAGTTTGAGAAAAGCAGGGTGGTTTTCTTTTGGGAAAAAGGAAAATGAATTCTAAGAAGAAGAATGGATAAAGCTTAATAAATGTATTTACAGTATGCGTTCAAGATTAAGTCTACCTGATTCAGGTTAAAGCTAGAGAGCTGCTGACAATAAAATAGTGAGTAGGAAGGTTCAGTGGTTTGATTTAATGTAGATCAACTTTCTGATGATGACTTTGACCAGTTTTATTATCAATAAACTGAACAAATTAATAGAATTTGTTAGGTTTATTGGTAATTGAATACAATAAGCAGAATTTACACCTATCCTTCTCAACTTTGGAGTTCTGCCCATTGTTCAAAACTCTCCTGTGTGCTCAGGATAAGAGTGCTAGTTATATTTGTTATTTGGTAGATATAAGGTATTGCTCTTGACTGCTGGTTTAAATCTTTATAATTTTGTGTTTTTTATCTTGTTTTGTAAACTTTTCTATTTTATGTGAAGTACAACTTATACATCTAATAAATATTTTTATTTATATACATACATGGAAACATAATTAGTAGTACTCAGGGGTGAAATTCAGCAGGTTCTGACAGGTTCTGGAGAACCAGTAGCGGTAATTTTGAGTAGTTCAGAGAATTGACAAATACCACCTCTGGCTGGCCCCAGAGTGGGGTGGGAATGGAGATTTTGCAATATCCTTCCCCTGGAGTGGGGTGGGAATGGAGATTTTGCAGTATCCTTCCCCTGCCACGCCCACAAGCCATGCCACGCCCACAAAGCCATGCCCACAGAACCAGTAGTAAATCAGACAAATTCTTAATTACTTTACAGCTCCACTGCCAGCTTCCTCTGTGCAAATCTGGAATGGAGGGCACCCAAACAGGCTGCATATAGCTTGGGCACCAGCTTCTGGAAGACTGGATGGCTATGAATTGAAACTGTACTACACAGGATCCAGCACTTTAGCAACACAAGCATATCTTGGAAGGGATGCCACTAATTTTACCTACTCAGGTCTGACACCTGGAATCAATTACTTATCTGAGATTCTCTCAAAGGCTGGACCTCATAGGACTTCGGCAGGGAATTTCAGTGCTTGGACAAGTGAGTAAATGATGACAAGATCATGCTCCTCTATTACTGTCATATATGATTCTAAAATACTGCCCCTTGTTATAATTATTGGCTTCTCATATGTGTAACTTCAGTTGTAGACAGTAGGGTTTGTCCAAAGCAATTTATACTCTTACATGATAATAAAATGAATTTACAAGATAAAATAAATAAGTCAATTAGACAAATAGCCACAACTTGGATTACCATTGTCCTCATCCTAATGATAAAATAAGTTATCCTAATATTTTCCCTTAGTTCATTCTTGAGTGTTTGATAATCTCTATATTCTTCAGGAAAAAAAAAACAAAAAAAACAAAACAAAACCCAACTATAAATTTTTCTTCTAAGGCTGGTCATGTAAGCTTCCACTTCAGTAAACTCCCTCCCAAAAACGTATTTCTTCCTCCACCATAATAAGTTACTAGATAAATAATGTAAAAAAATTCCTTCATCAGAGAAGAAATAGTTAAATCAGAGTCATCAAACAGCGTCATATATTCCAAACAAAGTAGAATTATTATGAATAAAAGAAACCAGCACAAGTGAATTCCTGTTTCTTATTTATTTATTTATTTATTTATTTATTTATTGTCATATTTCTATGCCGCCCACTCTCCGAGGACTCTGGGCGGCTTACACCAAAGACAGTATACTAAATAGAATATTGCCCCCAACAATCTGGGTCCTCATTTTACCCACCTTGGAAGGATGGAAGGCTGAGTCAAGCTTGAGCCGGTGAGATTTGATCCGCTGATCTGCTGAACTAGCAGTCAGCTGAAGTAGCTGCAGTACTGCACTCTAACCACTGCGCCACCTCGGCTCGTTCTTCAATTGCTCTTGTAATTTTGAAAATGATAAATCCCCTTACTACTCTTGGTCTTGTGATCCAGAACAAACACAGGGTTCAGAAACTGATTTAAAACATAGACCAAAATGTGTACATATGGCCAAGAAATTTTTAATTGAATAAACAAGTTTTGTTTGCAGTTTCATTCCAAGCAATGCAGTATGCTGTCATTTTGAAGCTAAGAAATACTGGTCCTGAATTTCATTTGAAATGGCTGACACTTCCCTCACTTAGGTCAAATCAGGAATAATATTGATCTCCATAGCTTGCATAGTTTCATAGGAAATTGTTTGCATCAGTAAATATTGGAATCAAGGAGGCCAAATATATCCAAGATTTAATAAACCCAGTAGCAATTTTAATACAGAAGATTAGCATCTGCTCCCATATTAGTCCATGGTCCATTGACTAAATTGGTCAATTTAGAATTGGAGCCTCAAAACTCTGCTTGGTTTCAACTAGCAAATATCTGATCCTGTTCTTCTGGCAATGTGGGATATGATCCCAAAATAAGGCCTCAGGGAGACACAGTCACTTCAAATAATGGCTGAACTATTATCCATTTTTCTAGGCACAAGGGAAATATTTAAATCTTGTTGTTCAGTCACTAAGTTGTGTCTGACTCTTCATGAACCATAGCATGCCAGGCCCCCCTGTCCTCCATTGCCTCCCAGAGTTTGCCCAAAATCATGTTCATTGCATCCATGACACTATCTAACCATCTCATCCTTTGCCGTCCCATTCTTTTGCCTTCAGCCTTTCCCAATAGGGTCTTTCCCAATGAAATTTAAATCTATTCCATCAATAATCATAGAACTTTACAATACAATCAATAATTAATCGCTGCATCTAAGAACAGGTGTTTGGAATCCATTAGTTCACTGGCAAATACATTTGACTTGTCCAAAAAAAATACTGTGTCTGAGTTTGCATCTGAGATCTGAGCTGCTGCTAACATTATACTAGAAGGAAGATCTGATACTTAAGCAATAGTGTCAGTAATTCTTTGCTGGCAATATTCATCATGTAAAAGATATAAATTCATACCGATTTGTTTGTTAAATTAGTATCTCCTATTGATACACATAACTTCCATTTGTCTTCTCTTCTGCCTAGGTCCTCTACCTCCTCGCATGGTGCTTCTGTCAAATAAAGGACATACGGACAAGCTGAGTGCTACCTGGAAACCTCCTGCAGGAGATCAAAGTGGCTATGTACTTACACTCTATAATGCTGCATTGGGCATTGTGGTAGCCAAGGTATCTGTAGAAAAGGACATTACTAATTTCACCTTTGGAAGCCTCATCCCAGGAAGTAAATACTTGCTGGAAGTTGCTTCCATAGCAGGGCCATATCGGATATCTTCAGGGAACACCAGTGACTGGACATGTGAGTCTGAGTTTCTTCATTGTCCACATATGGACATTTCCGGATAGGAACTTTAAACCAATTCAAAATCTACTTCAGAGCTCCTGAATCTCCAATGTCAGTTGTATCTGAAACTCAGTCAATTTATTACTGGCTTTGCTGTGGAATATTTCAAATTTTAGCAAAGCAGGGCTCCCCGCTGCCAAGCACCATGTCTCTATAATTTACAGGCATTCTTTCACCCTCCTCCCCTGCAATTTCTCCCTCACTGTCATCTGTACTCCATTTTGAAAGTGGAAGAAAGAAGACAATCAGCCCTAAAGTGCTTTTGAAGAATGAGGAATGCAAATCCTAATATGATGGAAGTGTCTTAACTCTTCTTGGCAATTTACATGGGTTCTAAATTTGTTCTAGTTTTCCTATTGACAAAGTCATTAGTTTCCCCACAGAAAATTGGTATTTAGTAGTGAGTGATTAGGACAAAGGAGGGATTTTTTTTACTTACTTTACCCATTTTAATTAGAAATTCTGTTCAAAATTGCTTGAGAGATCAGGATGGAATAAGACAAAAGAGATAGACATGAATATATGAATGATGGACCACAACATACCAACATGTATGCTCCTGAAAGCCAAAATGATTGTCCATCTATGCTGTAATGATGGTTGATTATCAGCTGAAGTTAAATTCAGTTCTAGTAATTTATAGCATTGATATCAATCAATGAACCCAAAATGATTTGGAAAAATCTGTGCAGGCACTGAGTATCTCAGTTGGTTTTTTCTGGCTTCTGCACAAGATGGAGAGGAGAACTTTTTGAAAGAATAGCCCTAATCATTTCTGCAAAGAGAAATTTAAACTGAATAACATTTTTAAAGAATAGATTTAGATTTGTAAAAATAGATTTAATCAAACAGATTTTTGCTGAATGTAATATTGTCTAAAACAGCACCATATCCCATTGTTTTTCATGAAATTCTCATCAAATTAAGTCAAAAGAACTGACTTAAGTCTTTAAAGATGGTGTAAACATGTTTGTAAAAAAAAGCCTGATATCTTAAAAATTGTAAAACATTTGTTTTAAAAATAGCAACAGCAATAACAACAGCACTTAGATTTATATACCGCTTCATAGTGCTTTACAGACCTCTCTAAGTGGTTTATAGAGTCAGCGTCTTGCCCTCCAACAACCTGGGTCCTCATTTTTCTGACCACAGAAGGATGGAAGCTGAGTCAATCTAGAGTCGGTCAGAATCAAACTCCTGACAGTAAGCAGTGAGTTAGCCTGCAGTACTGCATTCTAACCACTACACCACCATGGCTCTTCCTTTAACCTATTGGACTGAATAGTTTCTGAACAGTCTTTCATGGACAAACTATTCTCGGACAATGTTCCCGTTATAGGTTTGGAGATGATGCAGTTCAACTGAGTTTTGTGTGTAATTACAGAATAATGACTGTGCACCATGGCAGCCAGACCAATCTCTGTTACAAGCAAGTAGGAGATTATTCATTGTTCAGGGCTTCATTGTAGAATGTTATATTAGCATTATTATTTTTGCAGCTCATTCATTCTGTATTGCTTTTTTTTTTAATAAACCAGACCCATTGGTTCCCAGGAAGCTCTCTGTAAAGGCTGAGAAGGGAAACCCTGTATTGACTGTGGCTTGGGCAAAACCTGTCAGCAAACCTGAGCGCTGCCAGCTGCAGCTGTGGCATCCAGAAAATAGCACCTTGTTACAGCATCACACCTTGACTCAGTGGCAAGTCCGGCATATTTTTCAGGGACTAGTTCCAGGGAGAAATTATTCCATATCCCTCACCTGTGTTGCTGGACCATATAAGAACAGTTCTGAAATGATAGTAATTCCAATAGGTGGGTATGTGTTCATCTTTCCGGGACATTCATATTTCCATCTTCATCCCCAGACTTATCCTTTCACTTGGATTATCCTGATTACTGCTAGGACATCATAAAATTGGTTGAGGCTAAAGAAACAGAAGAGAACATTAGGCCAAATTGTCAACCACAATATGCTAAGTAATAAAATTCAAATCCATAAGAATTCAAGAGACACTTTCTTCATTCTATGCTTTGAAATAGAATGAAGAAAGTTTATCTGGCATTCGTATGGATATAAGAAGCTTCCATCAAACTGTGCAAGTATTGTAGAATCTTTTACAGCTGATCCTTCCCAGATGGATCAGCATAAGAGTTTTAAGAAGCAAGCCTGTATATGTTCCAAATTCCAATGATCAGAATCGGGGTTTTCATACATTTGTGGTACAAAGCATCTGTGATTTCAGTGGCTTTTTGTTTCCACTAAAGTTGTGAACAAAATAGTGTGAATTAGGCAGAATTTGTTCTATTCCATTTTTTCCTGTATTGCAAATATTTATTAACTGTCATAGAGACAGATAAATTTGAACTTGCTCAGTCGATTGTGTCCTGTCTCTCTAGAACCCAGTCATGTGAAGAACCTGCAATGTCTACCTGACACCACCAGTATGTTTCTAAACTGGACGATCATTGAGAATGACATTAAATCTTATGAGCTGACTGTGAATACATTTCCAAAGAGAATCCTCCAACAACCTATACTAACTTTGGTTGTTTCCCAAACTAATATTACTCTGGTAGAGCTGACTACAAATACCTCCTATCAAATCCAAATTAATGCTGTTGGTAGGAATGACATAAAGGGTCCATCTGTGACAATAGTATGCAACACATCTGTGGAAGGTATTGATTCTAATCTCACCATTGATTGTACCAAGGGTTAGACTTTGTGCTGCATCTATTAGTTCCAAGCAACATTTCTTATTTTCTGCTGCAGTTCTTCCACCTCCTGTGAGAATGGATCTCCCACAGTTTGATGCCAGTTCCAGAATAATAATTTCTCCAGATATGTTCAGTGAAGAAAATGGTCGCATAGAGTATTATGGAATTGTAGTCACCACCAATGAGTCTTGTAAGTATCTACCTCTCTATGTGCTTTGCTTGGTAGGAGAGGTTTCCTAATTTACCTATGGCCTTAATCAGTGGTGGGATTCAAGTAATTTAACAACCCGTTCTCTGCCCTAATGATTTCTTCCAACAACCAGTTTGCCAAACTGCTCAGAAAGTTAACAACCGGTTCTCCCGAAGTGGTGCGAACTGGCTGAATCCCACCACTGGCCTTAATGCTGCAATGCTTGTTTCTATCTTTCCAGTACTAAGGCCTACACAAGAAATCATTTCCCACACATGGTATGACCACTATTATGGGCAGGAAGACTCATATTTGGCTATGCTGCTGCCAAACCCATTTCATCTTAATGAGAGCACCAACTTCAAGGTTTGGCCAGTGTCTGTGGGTGGAGAAGATTGCAGCCACTCCCGAGCAACTTGCAATGGAAAGCTAAAAACAAATACACAGTACAGGTAGGAATGTAAAAAAAAATCATGCTGTAAAATACTAGAGATTTCATTTAAGTTTCATTGGTCATCACCTAGGAACTTTGAAGGAGTTTGCAACTAGCCTCTAGTATTTCCTTATTGAAAGTATTTAACAATGATAATAGTCCCATCCATCTAGATTTTTGTGAGAATAAAAGAATGGATATGAGAGAAGCATGTCCAATGTGTGAACTCTTTGGAGAGCTGGGGATAATATAAATGCAATAAATTACTGGAAGTGTAAGTCAGTAAATAGAATCATCAGAAGTTTTATTTCAATGTTCCTATAGGTTCAGCATTGCTGCATTTACTAGATACAGCCAACACACTCCAAAAGTGTCCTTCACAGCATTCTCAGGTAAATTGTATTTTTTATTTAGATTCTGGATTAAATAGAGGTCTAGTTTCTATCTAATTTCATTAGGGTTTCTCCTCCCAAATATTCAAAGGAATATATTAAATTATCTTGTTAAATTACCAATTGTCCATTCCTTTGCATGTCAATCCAGAAATAAGTTTTCATCTTACTGCCATGTAGGATATAGAGTATCCGGTGCAAGTTATCAGGAATAGGAATTGAGTTCAAAGCACTAAAAGTTTATTATATGTTATCTATACACAATCTGATCTACTAATGGTCAAACCAAATTAGTGCTAGATAAGGGTGAACAGAATTCATGGGGGCTGGACTTGGGTCTCTTGTGGGAGAGTAACAATTCCAAAATGATGATGCATTTGATGCCACCCTCAGGTTCAGCCTACTCATGTCCTACATATAGAAGGGATCAGTGGTGAGATTCAGCCAGTTCTATCTGGATCGCACGAACGGGTAGCGGCGATTGTGGGAGGCTCCACCCACCCACCTGGACATAATGCGCAACTACTGCGCATTCACAGAAGGCCATGTGCAGAGGTGGCGGGTGCGAGGAAAGCACACACACTCACATTTGCAAACCGGTAGGGAAGGTAAATGAATCCCACCTCTGGAAGGGATGTACATTGGAGCTGCCATTAACCAAATAAGGCTTGCTTCCATCATTTCAACAGGACTTGCCCAGTCAGAGTCCAACTCCAAGTGAATCCAGGTGACTCTGCCAGATGCCTAAAATATTCCTCACAGCAGCTGTCCAGATGATTGTGTGGATCATCCCTCCAACATGGAATAATATATTTATTCTTGCTGGAGAGCTGCTAGGTGGCTTTCTGTGGGTGTGATAAGACTGGAGAAATAACTATGTTTTGCAGCCTTGATACAATCCCCAATATGGGGCTCTTACTTGTCTTGAATGTTGTTGTAGGTATCTCTTCTGAACAGGCCTTGTAGGAACAATATTGCTGGAAAATCTTTTGGCTCTGTGGGCCACACAGTTCACTCAGTGACATTCCCAGACTACATCTGTGCATGTGCCATCACTTCTTCTCTGTACCCATCCTGTACCAAGTACGCATTGTTCAGTTCTCACAGTATCTTCCAGCATCCTGTCTTCCCATCCAATCAAACTATATCAGACTACTCCCTGTTGGTCTTTGACCATAATAATGGTTGATTGATTGTTTGATATCTGAATACTACTGTTATTCTATTCTACCATATGGGGTATGGAATTGTTCTTATGTCCAATCATTTGTCTTTCCTTATAGGACAGTACTGTAATCATAATGCTATGTTAGTGCTTTCTAATCAAATTATACTACAAATTATTTTGACAGTATTTTTTTTTCTGGGCCTGAGAAAAAATTACCTTATACAAATGTAATTTTTCCTTGTTTTGATATCTAGCAGCAGCTGCTTCAGCAGATACTGCAACTCTGCCTGCCCCAGTTGTGGCTGGAATCATTATGGGATTCCTTGTGACAGTCACAGCCATTTCTGTATGGGTTTATTGGAAACATTTAAGAACAAGAAGGTAATAAAATAAAATAAAATAAAACAATAAAACAAAATAAAATATAGCATTGTCTTCTTCTGAGTTGGGCATGGGAAGTGAGTGGAATTAGTATAAAAATGGTCCTAGCTTAGATATTTTAGATACCTGATTTAGCTAAATGTGCATGTTCTGTTCCATGATATACGAGATAGTTGAATGGCACCACAAGATAATAAAAATGGCTCAACAAGAGTCTATCAAAATGCAGTTATGAACTGTTGCAGAAAGAAAGAAAGGACAAAGAAAGGGAGGAAGGGAGGGAGGGGGGAGGAGGGGGGAGAGTGAGATGAAGTACATTTAGAAAGACATACCTCCTCACCAAAACAATAGCAATGTCCATGTTTTGATTTCAGAATAGAAAAGGGTAATATAGCTCAAGAAATGACTGTCTACAGTCTCAGGTAGGTGAAGCAATGCTCATCTTTCTATTCTCTTAAGCCAGATATTAGATGTGGTAGAATAGATACTCTCAATGTTCTTATGAAAGAAATAATTGTGACATTCTCAGAGCTCAGCTCATAGGTTTGATTTGCTATGAAAAATTATCTCCAGGTCAACTTCAGGAAGTTAGAAACAGCATTTGATTTTCTTTTGGTATCTTGTCCCACAAGAGGATTCTTAAACTATATCCTTAAAACAGGGATAAGCAATCAATACCTAACCATTCTTTTCTAGCATACCAAAAGCTTTGAGAAAACAGATGTAGTATCATAAAAAATATAACTGGATATTGAAGTCCATAGCTGTAGTAAATTCCAAGTAAAATAACTTGTGAGCATCTAAGAAACTAAAACTCTGGCATTGCAATAAAATCCAGTTGATTTTGCTTCTATTGCATAACTAGTAGTGTATATGCTACCTTAGGACTTAACTAAAAGAAATATGAATTCTATCTAGCTTATTGAATATGTTGGTTATGTCAGCCTTGTGACATCTAAGATATCTGCTTAGCACATGTCCTGTTTCATTGCTCTCTGAGCATTTTTTTAATTCCTTGCAGGAATACCCATCGGCCAATCCCTCTGCAAAGTTTTAGACAATATTATGAGACAAGGACAGCAAACTCAAATAATGGGTTCTTTCAGGATTTTGAGGTAATGATTCTAGGTAAAATTCTATCCAGGCTTAACTATGGCCATAATTCAACAACAGCTTTATTCTTTTTAGCTTAATGTTAGAATGGAGGAGTTAACCAAACTGCATCTATCCACTGTGTCTTCTTCAATTTGATGCTCTCTAGACTATAGAGAAATAGCCCTTCCCTGTTAGCTTTTTAAAAGTCCATTAGAATATGCTTATTACATCAGGCCATGGGCCAGTTGGCTTTACAGGCAAGGAATTCTAGAAATTGAAGTTCTAACATGTCTAAAAAATAGTAGATTGGAGAAGGCTGGTCCATTACAGGCAAGCCAGATAATTAATACAAGCTACTGCATGTATTAATCTATGTACACTGTCTCCTTTCTTCTTGCTACTCATGGCTGGTAATTTAATCTGTAAGGAATGTCCTTTCTTTGACAGTCACTAACTCTGACACAATCTATTAATTGCACCCCAAAGAACACTGTATTTCATGGAACCTATAATCATCAATATATTCTCTGTTATAAACAGTATACAGGGATGAAGGATTGTAATACAGTTGACTCCAGAAGAGTAACTGTAGAGAATTTTAGCAATTTGAGGTTTATAAGATATGAGCTATGGAGGGTGGATGGTTGTTCATCTCTGATGGAGTCTTCGCTTTTTATAAACCAGCTCACCAAGAATATTCCTTCACAAACAAGTTTTGTCCTAAATGAGTACTGTAAATTACTTCTCTGTAGGTGGTAAGAATTGTGAGGAAAATATTCCATGATACAGTATCAAATAGCATAGAGTCTTTAAATTTAAACTCATTTTCCAGCTCTAGAACATACATTTTTAAACATTTAGCAGAGATTGTGGAAAAGATTGAATGCAGCTACTTCTTGCATTTGATCCTTTAGCTTTATACCTGGTCAGCTTCAGTACCATGAGAAATATTTCTTTCAAATATATCTTAACTGCCTTTCCAAATTCATTCTACATCTTTAGAACCCTTGGACTGCAATTCCCATCATCCCAAGAAGCATGGATATTGGCCATGCTAGTTTATGGGAATTGTAATTGAAGATATCTAAATGATGCTTTTTCAGATTGAAGCTTGGCTCAAAACAAACTGGGAGAAGGATCGTGAGATTATGTGACTATACTACAAAGGATCCCCCCTTTTTTTGCATTGTATAGGAGCTGAAAGAAGTTGGAAAGGAACAGCCAAAGACAGAAGCTGAAGTTCCAGCCAATGCCATCAAAAATCGATATCCTCATGTTCTACCATGTAAGATTACAACAGAATCATATTTTTAACATTTGTTTTTGTTTTTTTACAAGTTTTTAAAATTACAAGTACAAAAAAACAAAACTGTAAACAAACTCTGAATAAGGCTGACAAAAGAACATAACACACAAAACAAGGAAAATAGAAAAAAAAAGATTATGAAATATCTGAACATATCACCTATATAGTAAATATTAATAATATAAGAAAATTTCAAATCAAAACAGAAAAAACATGATGGTATACTGTCATGAAATCTGTGCCAAAAGCAATATACTGCATCCATTTTTGTAGAAAAAAAATGTCTTTTTGAGAATGAATACATTACACATGTCTTGAATCAAATCCTTAATGCCTATAACAATAATGCATTTCCATTTTCTACAAATGATTTGCTTAGTAGTTTTCCTACATTTCTCAAAAGCAAATTCTATATTTTTAAAACATAATTTAAGGTAACATTAACATCCTTTCCCCATGAATTTACACACACACACACACACACACACACACACACACACACACAAATACTATTCCAAAAGGAAGACAGTAATTCATCAGAACCCTGAGATGTTTTACATTGCTAAATGTAAGAAAGAAAATCTGTCACCCATACTTTCAAGTTTTCTTTGAAGTGTCCACTAACCTTAAAACATAATCTTAAAAACATAAGCATCCCGGTGGTCATGTGATCAACATTTGGATGCTTGGCAACTGCTTCATATTTATGACGGTTGCAAATCCTGCAGTCACGTGATCACCTTCTGTGACCTGAGAAGCAAAGTCAATGAGGAAGCTAGATTCACTTAACAACCGTATTGCTAACTTAACAATTTCAGAAATTCACTTAACAACTGTGGCAAGAAAAGTCATACTAAGGGGGAGAAAACACTTAACAAATGTTTCCCTTAACAACAGTAACGTTGGGCTCAATTGTGACTATAAATTGAGGATTATCTGTATTTTGATGTTGCTCTTCAGTAAAAATCTATTTTTTTAAAAAAAGAGGCACAAGATCTTACAGTAGAAAATAGACTTGTTAGTGGTTTAAGGTATTGGACTAGGATTGAAGACATCCAGGTTAAGTTCATCTTCAGCCATAGAGGCTCCCTGGATGGAGGCTCACTGTCAGTCAGTGTCTCTCAGCCAACCCACTTCAAAGGGTTGCAGCTGTGGAAATTAGATATTGAGTAGATATTGCTTTAGGATCCTAGGGGAAAGAATATAGCTTGCATACATACATACGGCATTTCCAGATTTTGAACTTGGGTTTCATTGTTTTAATAACTTTATTGTGCTGGTTCTTATATATTTACAGTTGTGCACATAAACCTGAAAAGAGCAATATTTCTGCAGCAATCTATGTTGTATATTGTGTAGCTCTTTTAAAACAACTCTTAACTCTGTTTTTATTACAGATGACTATTCTCGAGTCAAGCTGAGCCTGCTGGATGAACAACCCCATTCTGATTATATCAATGCCAACTTTGTGCCAGTGAGTTCCTGTACATTTTATTTTAGGAACATTATGTTAGTGTCCCTTTAATAAGAACTTCATGTGAAATTTTATAAATGAATGTAACCATTTATTATAGTTGGCTATCTGATAGAAAGCCCCAGGGAGTAGGATATACGACTAGTAATTGCATTAGAACTGAGTAGATTATATTTACAGAAGAAAATTGAGAGAGATATGTCTGACAAACAGTAGGACAGTAGAAAATTGGGAAGCAAAATCATATACAATACATTAAGACAACTGAGGTGCCCATAATATACCACATTACGGTATATAATGTGGTAGTATATAATAATGGCAATAAGCAAAGCATAAAAGAAGGGATTTAACTAAAATTAGAGGGCATACTTATTATTCGGACTATAAGACGCACTTTCCCCCCCACCCAAAAGTGGGTGGAAATGTCGGTGCGTCTTATAGAGCGAATATTGCAGCGGGGGGAGGGGGATTGGTGCAACACTGATCAGCTGTTCTAGGCTGTGGGGATTGGCACCCCCCTTTCACAATGGTCTACGGGCCGTGGTGAACGGGCCATGGTGGCAGCAAATAGCTGCTGCGATCCCCACCGCTTAGAGCAACTGATTGGTGGTATTCCGGGAGGCTGATCCAACCACCAATAAGCTGTTTCGCAGTGAAGGCTGCAGCGTTCCCTGGCGGCAGCAGCAGCTCAGCTCAGTTGACCGGTGGTGGGCACAATGGTGCGGAGCCCTGATGAGCCACATGCTGGGGCTGCGATACTGTGCTGAAGCTGATCAGACTGTTTGCTGCAAGGATGCTAGCCAGATGAATACCGGATGGTTGCTGGGAGGCAGAGGCAGGTTTTTTTCCCCCTTGTTTTCCTCCTCTAAAGCTAATGTGCGTCTTATAGTCTGGAGCGTCTTAGAGTCCGAAAAATACGGTAGTTCAAAACTAGTTAGTTTTATTCTAATTCTAATTACATCCCTGTTGTTGAATACCTCTATCCTTTATAGTTATAGAACATCCAGCATTTCTCTTCAGTAAGATAAGTAGAAAGATTATACCAAGCCTAACAAGGCAAAATAAAAGAAAGGGAGGCTAGAAAAGGAAGATAAAGTTTTGGGTGCCAGATATTCTGTTCATAATTTGCTGAGAAGGCAGCTCCAGATATAAACATTCTTTCCTGGATAGATTTTTCTCCTTAATTTGTCCTTAAGTTAAAAAAAAAAAGTTTGAAGATTAAATACAATCTTAAATATGACATCTACTGGCTTTCTAACAAAGAAAGATTCTCATGTTTGAGCTTTTAAGTAACAAATGAATGCTTACATTTTTCTTATCTTTTTTTTTTATTTAAAAGTGTAAAGCTTCTGTTGTAAGAGGGATGGGGGTGGTGTGACATCACAGCACCCAGGCAATAAGAATCATGTAAAATCAGTTTTTTCTTAAACATGCGGAAATTGGATTTTTCCACCAAAGGTTGATCCCGGAGAAGAATAGGTGTGTTTGGATTTAATGCAGCAAGGGCTCTCCTGGAGCAGCCCTGTTGCTCTAAACATGTTACTTCTCTCTTCTTTTTCTTGCTAATTACAGCTGTATGTTAAAAAGCTTGGATGTATCCTCATGCCTCTCTGGTGATCTATCCAGGTAAAGGCTACCCTCCCCCCCGCCCCGCCCCCCACATTTATGTGTGTGCATGCAGTAATTTATATTTGCATGCACATGCCTGTCTAGTTATACATGGACAGTGTGTTTATTTGCACAGCAGTCATGTTTGCATGCCTGTGTTAGAATAACTGTGCTTAACTTGCACATTACCTTTTTCATGTAGGATCAAATTTCCTTAGCAGAAGTAAAGCTGTATCTCCTTTACATTCTGCATTGGCTTAAAGCAATCGGCTATGAGATGAAAATGATCCTGTCATCTCCTACAGATCCTTGGTCTTCCCTGTCCACCCAAGCAATTCTTATGCTTCACTATTCTAGGCAGTGGGAGGCATGGTAGAAATAAACAAAAAACAAAAAACAAAAACAAAACCCCATATTATTGTCCATGCAATTTTACATTCCTAGCCATCAGACTTTAGACCAGCATTTCTCCACCTCAGCAGCTTTAAGATATATGAGCTTCAATTCCTTCAGGGAATTCTGGGAGTTGAAGTCCATTCATCTTAAAATTGTTAAAATTAAAAAAAAAATTATCCAGCATAACTAGAGATGAGATGGAAAGGAATGGAAGACTAACAAATCAGATTATGCAATTGTATGGTACTTCTATTTGAATGTGTGGTTGAATCATCTTAGTTTTAATGTAACGTACAAAGCAGATAGAATAATGAGACCTGGGACTGCAGAGGGATGAATTAATGGCATGATGGTTTTTCATTCCCTGAAAACAGCCATGGGACAAAGGGGAGTTTGGTTAGGAGTGAGAGAGGAACAATACATTGACTTAACAGTTTTCTACATTGGACATAGAGCATCGCGTAGTGATGCTTCATAGTGCTTTATAGCCCTCTCTAAGCAGTTTACAGAGCCAGCATATTGCCCCCAACAATCTAGGTCCTCATTTTACTGGCCTCGGAAGGATGGAAGGCTGAGTCAATCTTGAGCCGCTCAGAATTGAACACCTGGAATGAGCAGTGAGTTAGCCTGCAGTACTGCATTCTAACCACTATGCCACCACAGCTCTTACTTCCCTTTGCTGGACTAAGATTAGATCTGATGCTCATTCTGTGGGAGGGTTTGGCTTGATCTCCTACCCTTTGAGAAGGTAGGGAATATGAAGAGAAATGACAACTATAGACAGTGAGCTGAAATGGATGATCTGAATGTCCAGTCTCTGCTACAGAAAATGAACTTTCATTGTAAGTCTACAGTGGTGGTAGGACATGTTAAGTATCCCTACAGGTGGGATCATACATCTAGAGAGTAACTATATATCTTCTACTTGCTAGAGACTATTTTCTGCAGAACTTTCCAGCCATTTGGGCAGGAAGGTTCTGCCTTCTGGTACTTCCTAAGTGGCATAGATGTCCAGAACTTTATGCCAATGTATTTCATCACTTCTAGAACTTGAAGCACCACTTGACAGCTTTTCATTGAGATCTACCAGCATTTCTGGGATCTTTGAACTTTGTCAATGTCTCTTAGTAGATCTGTTAGTCATACAGTAATCACACTGGGTAAGAATGGGACATTATTCAGATTAGCAACTACCATAAAAATGAAGGTGTGCCTAGATTATTTGACCCTGCCTGACCTATCTTTGCTCTGGAGGATGAGTTGACACAGCTGTTTGGCCCCGAGCAAAGATGGATGCAACAAAGGAGGCTCTTATGGCTGAGGCCAAAGTCTTGTGCATTGTCACTAAAACAAAATCCCTTGAGCCGTTCCCCAGGGGTTTGGAGATGTGCTCCATATCTTTACTGTCTGTCCCAAAACCAGAGCTGTCCTAGAAATTACTGGAGGGGTCTTGAGAAGGTCTAGAGTGCCTATGGAGAATGCCACCCTAGAATCTCTATCCTCTTAAGGATTTTATTAAAGATCATGAGAAATAGAAAACGTGACGTTAGCTACTGAGAATGAAACTGCCAAAGTGGGAATTCACAGTTTTAATGTTAGGGAGAAGCTTTAGCCAAGATAAGCAATCCATTGATTTGCAAAAGGGGGAATTTAAACTTAGACCATAGTCCGGAACATATGGGTTGATTCCTTTGTACTTTCATATGTGGCTTCATACATAAATGAACTAATAAAATTTGTGAGCTTTCTGCCACAAGTTAGTTATACTAGTTCCTATATAATGTAAGATTTGGAGAGTTGAGATTTTCAACTTTATCTCTGGCAGTTCCATGAGGAAGGAGTTGGGAAGGAGGGTATTGCATAGTTTTCAAAATAGTAAGGATGGTTTGCTTTTTGGGGAAAAAAAACTGTAGGATTTAGCAAAAGGCTATTGGTTTCCTTCCCACTCAGGGACAACTCCCTTCCTCCTCATCCAGTGTCCTGGAGGAAGGTAACTGATTAACATGCAATATAAAATAGTTAGAGTGTTTCTCCTTTATTTTGATAGGCTGGGTTCAAAACTTTGAGGCGAAGGTCTCCAGATGAAAGGGGGTGTAGAACAGGGGAAGACAGTGTTTAATAAATAAGCTATGGCTTTGGGTGAAGTATCCTGGGGTCAGCAACCAAAGTCATTTGAGAGGTCCTCCAGTATAATCCCAGTGAACAGCCCATGAAACTGTTGACATTTTGCACTTGATCTTGATCTTCAGGGAATAACAGCAAAATAAGAAGGGAAGAAAGGAAATGTTTAGATCAGGGGTGTCAAATTCTATTTTGTTGAGGGCCACATCAGGGTTGTGTTTGACCTCGGGGAGCCAGGGTACGGATGGCCAGGATGGGCATGGCCAGCTCAACGTCACTCATGTCAGGAGCCTGTGGTAGCCCGAGCGCTCTGCCAGAGAAAGTGGGCTCCCAAGCTCTGTTTTCGGCTGCGACGGCCTCCTGCAACTCTCTGCCAGCCAGTGAAAACGGAGCTCAAGAAGGCTGCACATGGCCCCCATGAGCTCTGTTTTTGGCTGTGACGGCCTCCTGCAACCCTCTGCCAGCAAAAATGGAGCTCCATTTTTGGCTGCGACAGCCTCCAGAAGCATTGTGGGCCAGTCCTTTCGCTGTTTCTGGGGCAGCCTGCAGGCCAGATCTAAGCATCCCCCAGGCCAGATCTAGCCCCCAGGCCTTGAGTTTAACACCCCTGGTCTAGATTAAGTCTGTTGTGAAACTGACATTTTGTGGAGGAAGGACTGTGCTGTCCCCTCTTTCAGGAAGCAATGTGAAATCTAGTCCAAGTCTGCCTCCTGCCTTAGGATGACCCAGCTCCATGCACTTATGCATACATAACTAGGGACATATGTAGATTCCTGTCATGGTTGGATAGAAAAAAAAATCCTTTAGCAGAATTTTAATAGATAGGTTGTACTAAAGGTTGAACCTGCTCTACTCTGTTCTACTATAGGTTCAGAGTTCCTTCAGCTAAAGCATCCTGTAGTTCTGGGAAACTCCAGTGATAGAAGTTACAAAGAAATTGATTAATAAATAAATGTGGAGCACCTTCTTCTCCAAATAACATTGGATTAGTTCCATTCAGTTTATCTTGCCAGTCAATCATTCTTTCATCATGGGAACTAATATTAGAAAGGATCATTTTCCCTTTCTTCAGTATCTCTCTACTTGCTATACTGTACATTAAATCATTTCTATAGAATATGGCATATGAAGGAATGATGGATTTTGAGCTTTTTAGTTGTGTTGCTCCTCGATTGTTAAATATTTTAAAAGAATGTTCAGTAATTGTCGATTAATTGGAAAGTTGATTCTTTAGGACTAGGATTTTAAAGAATTAGGAAGTCAATTATAAAACCTCAGTTAGAAGATCATTTGAATGGGGCTGATTACATCAACATTCTACTTAAGAATTTAAAAGACTTCCTATGCATAATGCACAAAAATTTAATAGAGAGAGAGATATATCAAATATTCGCTAGTTCATATCCATATTTACATTAAGATTTAAAGTTACAATGGGAGAGAAAGAGAGTCTTCTTCAAAATGAGAAGGAAGATTGATTTCTAATGTTTCTGCCTCCGATAAAAATACTCAGTTTTATTATTGAAATCTCTTTCTGTTGTTGCAGGGTTATAGCTCCCCACAGGAATTCATTGCTACCCAGGGGCCTTTGAAAAAAACTCTGGATGATTTTTGGAGATTGGTATGGGAGCAGAACATCTGTACTATTGTGATGTTGACAGTGGGCATGGAGAATGGACGGGTAGGTCTACAGAGGAAATTATTATTCCTCACTCTGACACATCAATTCTTCTAAATAATGAGTGGTCCTGAATAAATATGAGGGCGAGAGACTTATTTTCATGAATATTGTCAGAACTCTGTTTTTCTAGAGCTAGCGGAAGGTTAGACTAGAAATTATATGCAGATACTTAACATATTCCTAAGATTTCTGTTGGATTGTAACTTTGTGAAATTATGATATTGAGTTAGTTGGGTGAGCAAATTATTTCAACAGACATGTGTTGTAGAAAAAGCATTTGTTTGAATTACTGTATATTGGTATTATATACTGCAGCCTGTCACAAAGTATTTTGGGATTTACAGGTAGATTTCTCAGCAATATGTGGTAGATGAGCAAGAGTTCTCATTGCCAAGTTATTTACTTTTGTGGTCTTATATTATTGTTTCATTTTCTGTCTCTGTAATTCTGACCAGTAAAATATGCATATAATTGATCTATTAATGTCTCAGATGTAGATTTGTGTTAATTGCAGTGTGGTTCATGAGGTGCAACAGGTTGCTGACTCTGATCTCTCATACCCTATTTTCCATCTGTTTTTAATTGGTGGAATAATCTGCCTCCTACTTTGTGGTATATACATTACACAAAGCATCTTGAGCAAGACAGCCACCAACAATATGCTTTAGTGCTGGCATGACTATTTTTTACTAACGTTTAAACTATTCTTTCTTCTAAACTTTTGAAAATAGGTATTATGTGAATACTACTGGCCAACAGACATCTCTCCTGTCTCTTCTGGAGAAATTAGCATTCATCTGCTTGCTCAGAATTTTGCTGATGAGTGGACAACACGGGAATTTAAACTGCAGCATGTAAGTGGGAGCCCTGCAAAGTACTCCCAAATCTTCCCAAATCAAAACAGCAAATAGGTTCCGTTAATCATTGTGCTGTGATATTGATACTTAGTAGTAGGGCCTCTTCCTGGATCAGCTTTCTTCATTGCAATAGTTGAAATCCACCAAAATTATCTCACATAGTACCAGGGCAAGGCTCTATCACCTGCAATTTTAACAGTAGGACTTAGTCTGTGATATAACATGTGATAACACAATCATTTGATTCTGCCAGACTGTTATTCTCTTTGTTGGCCCAGACCATTACCTGATCTCTTGTCATAGACATTGACATAGTCCTTTCCTATTACAGAAAGGACTAAATATGGAACGAAGATTGAGTCACTTACACTATACAGCATGGCCTAATCATGGTATCCCTGAGTCTACCATCTCCATGATTGCTTTCATAGAGCTGGTACGAGCACATATGCACAGTGTAAATGAATGTGGACCTATCCTGGTACATGGTAGGTAAGTTGCAATCAACCCACATGAATGTTCATTTTTTTAAAAGAATATTTCAGTTAAAAACAAGAACTAAATTTCCAAAATCTCCCTCAAAGTCATTCTTGTTCAATAAAGAGATGTGTCTCTTTACTTATTGATCCTCAGCTCACAGAAATGTTAAGTATAGCTCTTGGCTATGAAAATACTGCCCATGTTTTTTTAAAAAAGGAATGCTTTTTAACTATGGTGACAAGAAAGTCTCAATTATAAGAACTGTGTTACATCTTCCTCGTCTTCTGAAGGAACAGGAGTTACTTCTTGTCCAATTCCCTTGTATGTTGGATTTTGAAAGAATGGAGGTGAGAATGGGTAAAAAGAACAAAAACGTGAAACTTTTCACTGAGAGAATCCCTGCTTTCCCTTCTATTGCAGTGCAGGAGTGGGCCGCACAGGCACCTTCATTGCCCTTGATCGGCTCCTACAGCAGTTAAAGCATGAGAAGCTGGTTGATATCTTCAATACCGTTTACAGTCTTCGAATGAATCGGCATTGTATGATAGAGACGCTGGTGAGAAAACCTGGACCTCTCTCTTAGATCTGCAACTATCCAATTATTTAAGGATACCAGAAAGTTTTTCCCTTCCCATGAAATATTTGTCACCAGTGGAGACAGTGAAATTATAGTGGAAAGGAATCCTTCATTATGAAGAGGAACTTAAAATCACAGTAATGAGAACTGATGGTTACCAAGCTAAAATAGATGAAATAATTATTACACTGGAATGAGTAGACTATGACCCACATACAATTTTCTGTCCTTTTTGTGTGGCTGTTTGTGGCCCCTGAGATGGGGCTAAAGATCAATTGCAAAACTGTGTCCCATCAATTTTCAGCAGGAATCTAATGGAAATATTGTTAGAGATCAGAGACATGTTCCAGATGTTATAAGAAGCAGGTATTTCAAAGTGAAGGCTCAGTAGGAAATTGTGCTACATAGAAAATGTGAGAAGATATGGTTTGGAAGATCCTATTAAATCTAGAGATCATTCACAGTATCACCAACTGGATTACAGTATTTCAAACTTGTCCTGCTTATCCTTGTCTCCTATTTAAATCCCCAGGGTTAAACGTTTCTGTAGTTTTGATAATCCACACAGGGGATAAAAAAACCTCTCAGTTTTGCACCTCAGTAGCATTAGATGTAGCATTTCTATTTCAAAATGTGCTATGTAGATAAATCATATGTTCTGCTTCCCAGGGGCAATACATTTTCCTGCATAGCTGCATCCTAGAGAAGATCTCTGAAGATCCGCTCATTGGCCTGTCAGAGATGTAAGTTTCTTTCCACATCTGCAACCCTTGTTAGATTCCCCATCATATCTAGCATTCTTAGCCTAATAGTACTTGCCCTACAAAAGTTATCAACCATGGAAACTTTTCTGTGTCTTATCTTCAAGTAGATTGAAGCACTCTATTGTGCCTGATCAGAGCTTGTACAAACATAAGGCTAAGGGGAACAAATCTAGGGACTTTTATTTCACATTGAGAAAGACCTTTGAAATTCAGATGTCCATGCAACATACTTACAGCAACCATTTTTGTCTTGCCCTGCATTACAGTAACATCAGCTTCCTTTCAGTACAATTATAGAATTATCCACTTTTATTCCTAATCTTCATTCGTACTTTGCCCAGCATACTAATGTCTTCTCTTCTTACCTATACGGTAATATCAACCAACAGTAACGCGTCTTTATAGGTGCTGATTTTTCTGTGTAAAATTGTCAGCTGATGTTAAATTACTGCAATCAGCAGCTAAATAAATTCATTCATTGTCTTTTCAAGCTCCCATCCAGTCTCTCTCAAAAGTTTTGTTCAGCACCATGCAAAAAACTCTTCTCAGTCCAATGCTGGCTTCCTAAAGGAATATGAGGTAAGATTTTGGCATAAGAATGTTGACTTTAGGAAAATTCTTCCTGTGTATAAATCCATAGCAGAGGCCCAAGTTCAGTAACAATAGGGCTGAGAAGTATCCTTTCTGAAGTCCTTAGAACTCCAGTTAATCAGTTTCAAAAGTACTGGGTTAAATAAAAACTCAGCATATAATGCAGTTTTCTATATTTACTTCCCTATGTTGTTCCATGTATTTATTCAAGTAGAGGTTTTTCCCCTCGACAGCTTTCATTTAAAACATAAGATGTGGAATGCATGTAAGCTGCACATTCCAATCAATATGGCCTTTATTATTGTTGTTCTTTGTTATAAATTATAGGCTGCCCAATTCTCAGTGATTTACAGACCTTATCCATTTGGCTGTATATTTGGAAAGACTGTGGAGCATAGTTATTGTATTGATCCTTCCCACACCCACAGGGACAAGATTTTGCCAAGCTCTTCATGAATGAAAAATATGTCAAGCCAGAACTAACAATTTTCCAGTCTTAAGTTTTCCTTTTCTACTGTATTTGTCTTCAGCAGATGCTCTTGGAAGTTGCAAAAGAGGAAATAAATTCTGCCATACCACCCTCTGTCAATCAGCAAATCAACCTCAGCTCCAGCAAGATTCCATGTGAGTGATAAGAGTCTTGTAGCCAATAAAAACATGTCTTAGATTTGTACTTAAGGAGGACAAAGGACTCATCCACATAGCCACTTTGTTGTGATTTCTTATGGAGTCAGAGTCCCAGGTAATCATATCAGCATAAATTGTGCTGTCCCCACAACATGCCTTTCATATGCATCCAAATTGGGATCATGCTGAGCTGCTGCCCTATAACCTTTCCATATGACACTATAAGGGCAGTAATGTAAAGTTTTCTCTGATTGAAGTTTGCCATTAATTTCATAAGCATGTCTGATGGGATGCTTATAAGAACTGGACTTTCCAATCACTATTTTTGTTCTATTATTTGTTCCTCAAAGAACTTTTGCTTCTATCAACCTAGCAACTATTAAATGGTGGGACAGATTGTCTTTCTTAATTACAGTACCCATTGTCTGGATTTATGCAGCTGAGATTGGTTATTTGATAAAGCAGATTGGAGAGTTTGAAAAATTAATTTACCGATCCCTGTGTCAAAGTATTCATCTGAAATATCCCCAGATCAGGGTAGCCCAAATACCCAAGCTATTCAGTTTTGGTAGGGTTGAGTCAGAGACAGTTTCTCCCCATCCAGAGTTGCCCAGCCTCCAGGTACTGGAACTCTTGGCCACTGAAAAATATAATTGAGTATCATCAGCATACTAGTAATGCCAAATCCCAAACCTGTTGATAACCTTGGCCAGTGGTCCAATAAATATTGAAAAAGAGTGGGGGGGGAGTAGAACTGTGTGGCAGCCCAGGGAGCCTAGGGAACAATCCATCTCCAAATAATATGGATTATAGAACCAAGGGAAGAAAGAAGGAGACCCATTGTAAAAGATGCCCCCATTCCCCAACCCACAGAGCTATCTCAGAAGGATACCATGGTCAATAGTATGTTAGTCCAGCAATTTGTAGGAAGTCATTGCTTTAATTGTGGGTCTCCCAGAGGTCAGACTTCCTCAGAAAAAAGTTACAGCCTAAGATGGGCGCAGCAAAATTCTTGACATAAAAAGGCTAATTGCTCTGAGACTTGTAGAGTCCATAGCAAGAACTGTAACAAAAGAGCTAAATTAACTAGGCTGAGATAAAAGAGATGTGATGATAGGTGTGGTGCTGTACACACTCAATGGAACATGATACATACGTCTTCCAACCATTGTCCTTCACATTAAGTCTCTTTTCCAGATGATCGCTCTAAAATGAAGTTTTTACCACTGGATCGAGATCCATTCTCAGATCTTGCGCATGTCTGGTTTATCCCTGTGAGTCCACCATACTTTATATTCCCTTCTTTCTGCTTTCTGTTATTGCAAAAGTATTTCTTTGCTCCTTGTTTTATTTATAAAAGGAATAATTCACATGCAGGTAGATATCTTTTTTCTATATTGCTTCTATTAAGCTAAACGGCATATATTAATATATATATGTTAAAAATCCTCTTCTCACCCCTATGAATGGAATGTGTCTTCACCAATCTTGGATCCTCTACCTGGGGCCTGGGAATTTGAAGGTTCTGCGCAATACCTTACTTGTTCCTCTTCTGGACAGACAGCTCTGATGTTGTAAGTGGGATCCATTGGAGCCACTCTCCCAGTTTAGGAGTCACAGTCACAAGTGCTCTTACCACCACTAGGACCACTTAGGCCTTTACTGTCTGTCTGTGTGTGAACACACAGACAGACAGACAGACACACAAACTGTATAAAGATATTGTCACAGGATGTAAGGTGTTCCAAGTAAAGCTGCCTTTTGCAATTATTATTATGACACAATATAGTTCTTGTCAGATGGGAATAGATAATGAATTATGCAGAAAATCTTAGCTCAATATGTCTATTAATAACAAAGATGTTGATGAAGAAAATTCAATATCAAACCATGCAAATTAACATAAATCAGGAATCATTTGCAAATGCTTTTGAGGGCATATTTAGAAATCCGAAGTGTCTTAATAACCTAGAGTAGGGGTGTCGGGTTGGATCTAGAGACGTGAGCCAAAACAGGTGTAAAAATATATTAATGTATAAACTGTAAAAGGTAAGGATATCTTATGTCCGGCAAGATACTATTTTTGCACAAATTGTTAAATGTCACTTTAGTTGCATTGGTAGAAATGCACTCAAAGCAAAAGAATGTTCAGCATTCCAGAAAGGCTACCAAAAGAATCCATAATTGAATCAATTTCTCTGTGAGGACAGTTACTATGTATACTTTAGGTAAAAGCAAGCAAAGGTGATACAATAAAAGTTTATAAAATTATATTTGCTGTGGAAAAAGCTTCCCCCCCCCCCTCATTTTCCATGATACTTTTTTGCTACCATTGACAAAGGATAAAATGATGCCCTTGTCCCTTACAATTTCTATTTCAGCGTGGAAACTAAATCTTATGTCATCACTGACATAACTTCTTTCATTTGTCTGCAGAGTAGTACTGTATAATAATTTATGGATTAAGTGGGGAAAACTGAATGCCGCATACATACAACCTTAACTTTCTGTATTCCCGTTTCCGACACATCCTATCCAACCCATAAGGCTACTTATATTGGAGGCAGAAGATTTTGGTTCTAGTTCAGCAACTCCTAGCACCCCATCCCAGAGCATCTGTCTTGTTGCATGGGAGAAGAGGCAGGTGCAGATATTGTATATTTACAGTGCATTTGTGTAACTCACCTGTAGTTTTATAATAGCATGTTAAAGCTTAGATCAGACTTAGATGAGGTTTACCTTGTTATTCCAATATTAGACCAAACCTACCTAGTGTCCTTTGCTTTCATAATTTTCTGCACTTTTTCTTCAAGCAAATTATATAAATAAAACTCTTGTGTTGTTAATTAGTTTATGTCTTTTTAATATGATAGGGCTGCAATTCAGCCAAGGACTACATTGCTATAGAAGGACCTGACAAGCTGGCTCTGGAGGAGTTCTGGGGACTAATCTGGGAACGTGGTGTCCACACTATCATCACTTTGCTACCTAGGCAGATGAATAGTCCGGTAAGATAGTCCTTGGCTGACTGTTCCAAACTGTGATTCAAGACTTGAACTGGGCAAATCCATGACTTTGTATATTTCCTCTTTTTTGTATTATCTTGATGTTGTATTTATTTTATGAGAGGGTTCATTTATTTTTCTTTAAGGACAAAGAAAGTTTTTTTCCTTTTAAAAAAAATATTAACTGCCTCAAATTGGCAACATGCAAATTATGTAATTAAATAACTATCCCTGCTGCCATGTTTATGAATCCTTCTGTAGGACTCCAGTATGGTGAAGGCTGCCTTGTTTATTAGCATCACTGTAATAACAAAAGGACAGCTGCTTTTTTAAAATGAGTGGGAATGGGTTTTGAATGAGCATTGCCAGAATATTCATGTAAGAAGCATTGCTTCACTAACAACCAACTGCAATAATTTGACTGTGTACTCTAGTGTTACAAATTTTATGTGGGGAATAGGAAGTTGATCGTATGGATCTTTTCTTGTCTCAAAGACTTTGAATAACCAGCAATAACTATGCTATTAGTCCTACTGGTAACACAGATTTGTAACTGCAGTGCCTTTTTTTTTTTTTTGCATAGGCTCCAGATAAATCATGCTGGCCATCGGAGGGTGAACCTGTCTGCACAGAGATGCTCACCATACAGCAAGGGCCTGAAAAGATTATTTCAGGATGGCCTTGTGTTCAGCTCAGATTAAAATATGTACGTGAGTTGGTCAGGGAACTGTCATGGAAACATGAACACTAATGCACATACATGACTTGCTGGCACAGCGTATGGATGTTTAAATGAGCTTGACTAGAGATGCTTGTGAACGAAGTAAATTTCAGAGACTGAAGATGTCAACGTCCCTCTTTTCAGTTTGTGGCTCATGGTGGTAGATGGACCTTTTTTTTTTTTTATTCTTCAGACAGCACTTTATTGTATCTGGAATTGCCAGTCAATGCAAAGCTAGGAAGATAATGTGAGAGATGTTATATTTTCTTTGGAGGAACTCAAGTGTAGTTGGTTTTATTGTATGTGATTTTTATATATTTATCTTGTGAATATACAGTGGGCCAAAAATGTATTTAGTCAGCCACCAATTGTGCAAGTTCTCCCACTTAAAAAGATGAGAGAGGCCTGTAATTGTCATCATAGGTAGACCTCAACTATGAGAGACAAAATGAGAAAAAAATCCAGACAATCACATTGTCTGATTTGGAAAGAATTTATTTGCAAATTATGGTGGAAAATAAGTATTTGGTCACCTACAAACAAGCAAGATTCCTGGCTCTCACAGACCTGTAACAACTTCTTTAAGAGGCTCCTCTGTCCTCCACTCATTACCTGTATTAATGGCACCTGTTTGAACTTGTTATCAGTATAAAAGACACCTGTCCACAACCTCAAAACAGTCACACTCCAAACTCCACTATGGTGAAGATCAAAGAGCTGTCAAAGGATACCAGAAACAAAATTGTAGACCTTCACCAGGTTGGGAAGACTGAATCTGCAATAGGCAAGCAGCTTGGTGTGAAGAAAGCAACTGTGGGAGCAGTAATTAGAAAATGGAAGACATACAAGACCACTGATAATCTCCCTCGATCTGGGGCTCCATGCAAGATCTCACCCCATGGGGTCAAAATGATCACAAGAACGGTGAGCAAAAATCCCAGAACCACACGGGGGGACCTAGTGAATGACCTGCAGAGAGCTGAGACCAACATAACAAAGGCTACCATCAGTAACACACTACACCGCCAGGGACTCAGATCCTGCAGTGCCAGATGTGTCCTGCTGCTTAAGCCAGTACATGTCCGGGCCCATCTGAAGTTTGCTAGAGAGCATTTGGATGATCCAGAAGAGGATTGGGAGAATGTCATATGGTCCGATGAAACCAAAGTAGAACTGTTTGGTAGAAACACAACTCGTCGTGTTTGGAGGAGAGAGAATGCCGAGTTGCATCCAAAGAACACCATACCTACTGTGAAGCATGGGGGTGGCAACATCATGTTTTGGGGCTGTTTCTCTGCAAAGGGACCAGGATGACTGATCCGTGTACAGGAAAGAATGATTGGGGCCATATATCGTGAGATTTTGAGTGCAAACCTCCTTCCATCAGCAAGGCATTGAAAATGAAACATGGCTGGGTCTTTCAGCATGACAATGATCGAAACACACCGCCTGGGCAATGAAGGAGTGGCTTCATAAGAAGCATTTCAAGGTCCTGGAGTGGCCTAGCCAGTCTCCGGATCTCAACCCCATAGAAAACCTTTGGAGGGAGTTGAAAGTCCGTGTCGCCCAGTGACAGCCCCAAAACATCACTGCTCTAGAGGAGATCTGCATGGAGGAATGGGCCAACATACCAGCAACAGTGTGTGCCAACCTTGTGAAGACTTAGAGAAAACGTTTGACTTCTGTCATTGCCAACAAAGGATATATAAAACAAAGTATTGAGATGAACTTTTGATATTGACCAAATACTTATTTTCCACCATAATTTGCAAATAAATTCTTTCCAAATCAGACAATGTGATTGTCTGGATTTGTTTTCTCATTTTGTCTCTCATAGTTGAGGTCTACCTATGATGTCAATTACAGGTCTCTCTCATCTTTTTAAGTGGGAGAACTTGCACAATTGGTGGCTGACTAAATACTTTTTTGCCCCACTGTATATGCATACGCATACACAAACATATATACACGACAGACAGAACTACAAGTTCTGATTATGTTTAATGCTGGTTGGAGATAGGGAGGTAGAAGTCCCAGTAGCAGCTGTTTCCATGTGAAGTGAAAGTGAAAGTAAATGGAATCCTGTAGAGCAGGGGTCTCCATTCTTGGCAACTTTAAGACTTGTGGACTTCAACTCCCAGAATTCCTCAGCCAGCTTTGCTGGGAGTTGAAGTCCACAAGTTTTAAAGTTGTCAAGATTGGAGACCCCTGCTGTAGAGTTAGTCAAACTCCCTGTTTGCTGTTCCTGATTATGGTAGAGGATGAACATGCACTTTCTTGATTTCTTTGCTTTTGAACTCGCAATGTGCTTATAGCTTACTCCTTCTCAATGTACCTAAACTTCTGAGTTACACTGAATTTTTAATTTGTGTACTGTGCTTACACTGATGATGTCTTCATTGCTTTGTCAGGAGAAAAAGGCAAAGGAAAGAGTGTTGCAACAGTTCCAATTTCCTTTGGGGGAAGGAGAAGAGTTGCCAGATCCTGAGGTTCTAGTGGGCTTTCTCACTGTTGTCAGGCAGCTAGTGCCATACCGGAAGAGGACCAGCCCTTTAGTTCTGCATTGCAGGTAAGAGCCCAAATCCCATCCTTGGTCAAGGGTATCTTTCTTGGGTATCAGTCTTGGATTGGTAAATACTAAATATTTCCTGTTGTCTAGATTGGATGTCAGTATACAACAATTATATGGCCACCCCTACTAATTCTTACTTCTTTCCCAGTTCGGGAGGTGTAGGCCAGATGGGGATACTCATTGCCTTAGATACTCTGCTGCAGCAGCTGAAAGGAGAGAAAAATGTGGATGTGTATGGTGTTGTTTTGAGGCTGGTGAGGAGCTGTTGCCTCATGACTCCATCATTGGTAAGTAGTAAAGCAGAGAGCTGGATCAGCAAAAGAAGGTTCCAACCTCTAGACCAGGGGTGTCAAACTCAAGGCCTGGGAGCCAGATCCAGCCCACGGAGTGCTTAGATGTGGCCCATGGGGCCACCCTGGAAACAACAAAGGACTGGCCCACAGCACCTCTACCAGCGAAAACAGAGCTTGGGAGGGCTGCATGTGGCCCTCCCGAGCTCTGTTTTCATTGGCAGAGGGTTGCAGGAAGCCGTCGCAGCCAAAAACGGAGCTCGGGAGCCCATTTTTGCTGACAGAGTGCTCAGGCCTCCACAGGTGCCCCCGATAACGAGTGACATTGAGCTGGCCATGCCCCCCCGGCCATGCCCTCCCTGGCCCCCCAAGGTCAAACACAACCCTGATGTGGCCCTCAATGAAATCAAGTTTGACACTCCTGCTCTAGACTCATCATGACTGCTATGTTCTTAAAGCCTGTTCCTGCATAGGCCATTGTCACCTTAACTGTGCAGATACCTTTTCTGATGACCAAATATGCTTGTTTTTAAAGAAAGCTAAAAGAAGCAAAAACGTATTAGATATGCTCCAGAACATTCGTATCAGGAACATTTGAGATGCATTTTTGGCTTGTTCATCACCGTGGCAGGAACAGGTCATTGTTCTAGGCCAGCCTTATCCAATTGATCCCTTCCATATATATTGGACTACACTCCAGCAATTGGTGGTTCATGTCCAGTCCACATTCAGTACAGAAGGAAATGTACAATCTGAAGAAGAATTGCAGCTTCTCAAATCAAAATGTTGCAGTTAGAACTAGGAAAATATATGGACCATACTGTGAATAAAACGCAGGCTTTTTATTTTGAAGACAAGACAAATGCATATGTATTGTATTGAAGGATATGTTGTAAACACTTCAGTCATGTATTTTCAAATGTCAGTTCATTATATGAATTAGTACATTATATCTTGAGCTTCTACAAGAGTAAATTTTTCAGGGAGTTGAAAGACAATATTGTGCCACCAGAGGGCATTGCATACAACCTGTTCCCAGACTGAAAATTAAAATACTGATGTAAAGTATGTACTGCATAGATTTTATACTTGGCTCTGTGACACTTATGCAAGTTTAATCAAAGAACTCCCTGGTTCTGTCTTGTAGAATTCAACATGGAGGAGATAAGGGCAGAAATGACCATGATGTTTAGCCTTGGAAACTTTCACATATGTAGCAAAGTGGTCAGTCTGTGGTTTATTTTTCCCCCCCTTGCAACCATAAAACAGTAGCAGATGCTAGGGCTGACAATGATGCTGACAATATTTGAAGCTCTTCATGCTACATTAGCAGTTCTAGCCTGAACCTGTACTTCCTAGTGTGGTGTTGATGGCCTTCAGTAATATGCTTCTCCCTCCCTCTCTCTCTCTTTATAGTATCAATATAATTTTTAAAAAATTTTTTGCTTATCTGCATCATCTCATGTATTATGTGTCTCTTTTTCTCTCCCCCCCCCTTCATTCCTCTAGGATAAATATATTTATCTATATGAATGCATTCGTGATGTCATCACCCAGAAACAAGTTTAGTCTCTGGTCTCTGCTCCTGGTTAGATGATGGATAGAACTTCAGTGTGCAGCAGAATTGTGGACATAGACTGAACTGGTGCTTTCCTGTGCTAAGATGAGCAGCTACCCCAGGGCTCTGACCGTGATCTGTGCAGAAAGTGAAATAATGAATCTGTAAAAATGCTGGCTGTGATGTTCCACTCTTCCAGTTGTAGGAAGATAATTTCTGCTGACAGCAGACTTCTGTTCCTCAAGGCAGGGTTGTGCATGCCATAACAACTCATTCTTCATTCTGGATACACCGTTTGCTGAGGGGGTGGGGAATCGAAAAACCACCTCCTGAGCCTTCCCAGGTTTTGTTCAGTCCTTAAAATACAATGAACCATGTTTTTGGATATGGATAGAGTTGGTAGGTTCAAGATGTCTCCTGACGTCATTGTACAAATTTACAGTAAGTAAATTTCAGATAATAATGGCTTTGTGACAAAAACAAAGCTGGGGCAAGGATAATGGAATAAAGATCCAGTGATTCTCCTTCTCTCTCTTTGTTACATTTCTGATGTTGCGTGTTGGACCCTTATAGCAACAGAGTTACCCAGTTATGGCAGTTAAGTCCATCATATGGAATGGCATGGTCTGGATACCAGCATTTCCCCCCCTTATGTTGACATTTTCCAATACAAATAGGCTGAGTAAAATACTTCATTTTTAACTGGCATGTTAACAGTAGGATAATCCCAAATCAGTGATGTATCTTCTTTCCACATTCACAACCAAATAATGCAGAAAAATAATTTTCCATATATAAAATTATTCATGTTTTTAAAAACCAGACTAAATCTGGCTTTCTTACAAAGAGAAAGAGATAAAAGTATTCTAAAGAGATATACCGTATTTTCCGGCATATAAAACGACTGGGCGTATAAGACGACCCCCAACTTTTCCTGTTAAAATATAGGGTTTGGGCTATACTCACCATATAAGACTACCCCTCTTCCAACACACACCAAATAAAAATTAAAAAACATCAACTGCCTCAACACAATGTAAAAGCAGCTGTGCTAGACCCAAAATGGCCCCTGCAACTAGCAGGAACCTCACGCAGCCACAAAAAGCCCAAAAAAACAACTTTCACACTTTACACACACACAACACAACACAACTGACTCACCCACAACGTAAAAGCAGCTGTACTAGACCCAAAATGGCCCCTGCAACAAGCAGGAACCTCACACAGCCACAAAAAGCGCAAAAAACAACTTTCACACTTTACACACACACAACACAACACAACACAACTGGCTCATCCACAATGTAAAAGCAGCTGTGCTAGACCCAAAATGGCCCCTGCAACAAGCAGGAACCTCACGCAGCCACAAAAAGCCCAAAAAAATCAACCTTCAAACTTTACACACACAAAATTCCACATACAGCTTTGTGAGATTTTGTGTGTTTGTGTAGTTAGAGTGAAACACTACAGAAACACACCAAATCTCAGAAAGCTGCACAAATATTATTTTATTTTTATTTTTATATGAAAACTAAATTTAAAACTTCCTAAACTTTAAATGGCTAGGTCTAAAAAAGAACAACTAAAAAAACCCCAATTAACTATTTTTTTAAAGCTCCCAAAGGGGAAAAAAACTTACCCAATAGAACAGGGGTCTCCAACCTTGGCAACTTTAAGACTTGTAGACTTCAACTCCCAGAATTCCTCAGCCAGCTTTGTTTTTACTGGCTGAGGAATTCTGGGAGTTGAAGTCCACAACTCCTGCCTGCATGATTGCAGGCAGAGAGTGGCTTGCTGATGGAATGGATTCAGGCAAGCGAAGCAAGGCAAGCGTTGCGATTACCAGCTAAGGTAAGCAAGCTGGAGGGGGAAAACTTTTTTGTTTTTACAGGACTCTGGGCTCTGGCGATCCCAGCTGAGTTGCCTGATTAGCAGGCAACGCAGCTGGGATCGTCAGAGCTTGCAGAGTCACGTAAAAGGAAAAAAGTTTTTTCCTTTAACATGGCTCTGGCATCCCAGCTGAGTTGCCTGGGATCATCAGAGCTTCGATCGCCAGAGCCATTTAAGGCTCGTTAGAGTCTTTTGGGCTGGTCTGCCTGGTTACAGGAGAAAGACACCCGGCGTATAAGACGACCCCCGACTTTTGAGATGATTTTCATGTGTTAAAAAGTCGTCTTATACGCCGGAAAATACGGTATTATATAATGTAACACTAGAGGTAAATAAAAGAATGGATTAAAAGTTTACCAGATGAATTTTGGTAAAGAAGTTCTCAAAAGGATATCCTTACACAGAACATGAATAACTTACTGAATTTGGTATGAAAGAGATTTTCCTCAGTTGCATAAATTGCATAAGTTCTTATTTAATGCAGAATAGATTCCTTGAGAGATTAAAATTACAGAATGGTCTGGAAAAGATGATATCTACACAAACACCATCTTGCCTTATTTTGAATTTTCCCAAAACTTGTGCCTAACTATTGTTGCAGATTCTATATGCAGAACCAGCTAGAAAATATACAGTCCCTAAAAAACAGCTCATATTGCAAATTTATAGCTTTCTCTGTTTCTCTTGAGTTCCATTCTTCACCTTAACCCTGGATTTCTGAATCTCACTTGGTTCCACCTCGAAGTGTGTAATAAAGACAAGGTGAAAACAACAAGTAATAAGTTTTGGAGAGAGAGCTTGAAAGTTGGGTTTTTCCTCTCGTAAATTCTGATCTGTGATCCTACGCTCATTTACATGAAAGTAACTCATTGTACTAAACTTAATTATTGAAATTAATATTCACAGGATTCCATGACAGGCTTTTCTTATCCTAAAGCATTGCTTGAGAAATTTATTTTGAGTTTCATGAAATCCAGTTTTGCTTTTCTTTGACTTACCCCTAATTCCATTTCTTAAAGTTGTAATTTTAATTTTGAAATGGGATTGAACTATCCATTGGGAGGAGTGCATTTTTACAGATAGATATGAGTTACCCCAATTTCCTGGGGAAAATTGTTTTATAATAATAAATTATTCTATGAAAAATGAAATATTTTGCATTCAGTTTTGTCTACTTTCTTTATTGAGGTTTATGCTAAGAAAAAGAAATTATACTTTGCAATGTGCATGGTGTTTCACTAGAAGACAAAGTTATGGTCAAATTTATCAGTAGTAGTCTTCTTCCAAAGGGCAAAGGAAAGGCAGTCAATGAGTTTTAGAAACAATGAATTCATAAATCTAGGAAATGTAGGCTAGCACAAATCATTATGTATGTGGCTTGAATGGTTCAGCAGATAGTTAAATTGACAGTGTATTGTAGATCATAGCTTTGGTGGGCCATACTTTCTAGAGCAACTTTTTCCCATGCAAGCTGTGGATTTTTGAGTACTCAAACACTTCTGAGACTGTCAATTTGGAAAAGGATGCCTGGAGTTTGCAATCTTAAAAATAGACATAGTAAAACAATAGGAGAGAGATAGGAGGAGGTAGGGTTGAACAGTATTCTTTCAGCTATATATAATTCAGCTTAGATCAAATACAGGTAGTCTTTGTCTTATAACTCAGCGACCATTTGAAATCATGGATCTCCCATAGAACCCAGTTCCAAAGTTCTGACAACAAACCCCCATCTCTATGGTCACATGACAGCATTTTATGACAGTTTTCTCCCTGCCCCCCCCCCACGCCCCCCCCCCCCCAGCATTTACTTCTGGTTTCTGGCAAAACTGACCTATAGTGAACAATTGGTTTACTTAATAACCAGTGCAAAAAAAGATGGTAAAATTAGTTAGTCATGGTGACCTGTATTTAGGCAAGAAAAAACAATGCACAGGTATAGAATAGGTGGTACCTGGCTCAATAGTAGTGCCTGTGAGAGGGATCTCTGAGTCCTGGTGGATAATCACTTAAAAATGAGCCACCCATGTGCTACAGCTGCCAAAAAAAGCACTTGAAGTATTAATACCATCTTATAATGCTTTGGTAAGACCACACTTGAAACATTGCATCCAGTTTTGTTCACACCAATATAAAAAAAAAGATGTTGAGACTCTAGAACAGAGATGTCAAACTAGTGGCCAGATGTGTCATGTGCAGATGTGTCATGCCCATCCCAGCTCTGCAAAAGGAAAAAAAACACTGCAAAACATCACGTGATGGCAACATGACATGGCAAGTTAGACACCCGTGCTCTAGAAAGAGTGCAGAGAAGATGATTAGGGGACTGGAGGCTAAAACTTGAACAGTTGTTGAATTGGGTATGTCTAATTTAATGAAAACAATGACTGGGGATGACATGATATATAAGGAGTTGCCACAAAGAGGAGGGAGAACCTATTCTCCAAAGCACCTGAATTCAGGACAAGAAGCAATGGATGGAAAACTCATCAAGGAGAGAACCAACCTAGAACTAAGGAGAATTTTCCTGACAGAACATTTAATCAGTGGAACAACTTGTCTCCAGAACTTGTGAATGCTCCAATACTGGAAGTTTTTAAGAAAAGATTGGACAACTATTTGTCTGAAATGGTACAGGATTTCCTGCCTGAGCAAGTGGTTGGACTAGAAGACCTCCAAGGTCCCTTCCAACTTTGTTTTTCTGTCATGATTTGCAACCATAATAGGCAGGCTTTATTACTATTATAAATCAAGTATTGTAAGTAGTCTTTCCAAACCTATTGCACTTGAGATATTGATTAACTGATTGATTGATTATGGCATGTGCCATCAAGTCAATGTTGATTGTTAGCAACCACATAGATAAACCTCCATAATGAGCATTCAAGACAAATTGGATTATAATTTATTGTCTCAAGAGGTGGAAGCAGTGGTGAAATTCAGCCGGATCTATCCGGCTTGCGCGATTTGGTAGGGCCAGTGGCGGGAGGCTCCACCCACCCACCCGGACATCATCACATCCCGTTTTTGACCCTCTGCGCATGTGGAGAAGGGTCTGCACATGCATGGAGGAGGCATGCGCGCTCACATTTACAACCCGGGAGCAAAGGTAAGTGCAGTTTACCCCTGGGTGGAAGCATGTAACTGATACAGCTGTGCTCAAAAGGTAAACAGTAATATCTGTATATCAATTAATGGGAAATCAAGAAAATATATCAGATAAAAGAACAGCAAATTACTTCTTACTGTTGCCAAGAAAACAACATGGAAGTTAAGCCTGAATAAAAAAAACAACAGTCTTAATTTTTTTCTCCTCACAATAGTATCATAATCAGCAAATATTGAGGGAACACATTACAGAAGAGTACAAGGTGGAATTTTGACTGGAGGGGAAATTTTTGTTGACTGCCTGGAAAAAGTTTTGAGAGAAATTTGGAGGAAGGTCGCATTAGCATTCTGAGAAGCATAAAAGATTTAAGAGTAGGCAAAAGGTAGAATCGGATGGGAAATAGGAAAAGTATAAAAACCGAAAGATTTGAAGATTGACTCTGATACAATTCTGAGAAATTCTAAATATCCAATCCAGTCGTGTAAATTGATTTTGAAAATGAAACTGAAAATAGCAAAAAAAAAATCTGTAAATTTATGTAACCTGTAAATTTCTTCTAAATCAGTCTGCTATCTGATTACACATCACATTTATGTACATATTGTCTAGCTAGCATATTTTCAAAACATCGTACAATGTAGTCATCAGAATGAAAATATTGAAAAACCTGAACAACTGAAATGCAAGACAGATGAGCCAGCTGATGGAAAAAATTAATGATCTAGCATTTATTTATGTGGTTTATTTTTAAACATTATTTTATATAATTCTTTTATTGTCCAACTTCCCATATCTGAAATCTTAGTGCTCCATTTGACTATGAGAGAATATCGGGGTGTATATATTGAGCTATGCCATGATTTTTTTTTTTTAAGATTTACAATTTGTTTCTGTTAATTAAATCACAATTAAGCCCAATTATCACAATTAAGCCCAAACAAGCAAACTATATTAAGGCTTTTATGCAGTGTGAGAACCCAGTCAGTCAACCAACTCCTTGGAAAGTTCCTATGGAAAGCCCAATTTGTCTTAGTGACACCTTCAGGCCACAAACTCATTTTGGAGAAGGCACCTTGCAATCTATCACAAATATATGCCATGCTTCCCTGCTACAGCCACCAGACACACACCTTAGCTTCTGGGGAAGCTTTGCAGACAGAGCAGGTGGGCGGAAGACTCACTGCTCAGAGTGAGTCTTAGATTTCTGGCTTTGCTGGGTTTCATTCCTGGAGAATGGCCTTAAGAAAAGGAGGCCCTGAAATGGAGATCAAAGCTAGGGAGTTTGCTCTAAGCAAGTAACAAAGGCCCCAGATAGTGTCTGGCTCCCAGGAGCATCACAATTAAAGAGAAGAGAAGAAAAGACAAGCAGCAATTGAAGTCTACAATGGGAAAGGCACAAGCAACCTGAGCTGGGGGGGTGTTGCCAGGAAATGGGAGATAGAATTGCTCCTAAAGGAGTTGGGCAATGTTCAGCCTTTCCCTCTCTCTCCAGCCTATATTTGCAGCTCCCATCCTGGCCTTGCATGGCAACTGGGAATGTAGCTGGCATTTTCAATGGCTTGGCTGTTGTGCTCTTTGCCAAGAGTCTGGCATAGCCGATGGAGTTAAAAAAAATGGGAATCCCTGACCTGTTTGTTTCTTAAGGCAAACCATAGATACGCAGGTAAATGATTTGTAATAAATTTGCCAATCTAGTGAATACACTGCCCCATGTGTCCCCCATTGCTTTTCATTATAAAGGGAAATTGTCAGATCAGGATATAGACATTTTGTGACCCTTCCAAAATTCATCATTCTTATACTAGAATAAAGAAAATTTATTATTTGCTAGTTATATTTATTGATGAGACAAATTTATATGACTGCCCAATTCTCACACAGGTGTTACAACTTTAAAAATCCACAACATAAAAACCATCCCCCTTTCAGGACAGCAACAATATTTTTTTAAAAAATCATATGGCACAACAAATTTATATAGTTTTAATCTATGATGTTCTGTAGTAACTCAAGGCAAATTATAGACTCACAGGGCTGAAAGAGACCTTAGAGGTCTTCTAATCTAACCCCCTGCTCAAGGCAGGAGCCTTATCCCAGCCAAATGGTTGCCCAGTCTATTTGTGAAAACCTCCAATGATGAAGCACCCACGACCACAGAAAACAAGCTATTCCACTGAGAACAATTAATGAAATAGGGAATTATTTTCAGTTTATTCTCACAAAATATATATATATGTATAATGAGGTAGGTTTATGCTGACAAAGTGTGTGGCTCATGTCTGTAGGTGGACTTTAATTTGGGTCTCCCCAGTCTTAATTCAACACTTGTACCAGTACACCCTATTGAATCTAAGCTACACAATGGCACATGGTCTTGGTACTAGCCTTAATACCTGTCCAAATGTATTTTTATTTAAAATGATTTAAAATTTGATATTAATATTGCAGTGCATACATTTAAAACATCTGCCAACCAAAATGAAAGTCAGAAAGTAAAGAAATGAATTTTGACCTGAAAATGAAGAGTTGGAATTGGGCAAAGAAATAGACAAAGGTATCTTTACTTGCTTATGGAAGGTGCTAAGCCAAAACCAGTCTCATGATATCTTACTATCTTGAGTTAACGTTGCAAAAGTGGTTTTAAACTATGGTTCAGGGCTTAGCATTGGGCAACTTTAGCATAGCAAAGTATTAACTTAGCAAAATGCATGGCCTCATCACATACTTAGATTTTTTTTACTTACCTACAAACTTTAAAATCATGCAGACTCTCATTCTAATATGTTTTTATATATTTGCATCATGCATATAGTTGCACACACATGTACATACATAAATAGGATGATTTATGATTGTGTCATAAGGTGGCCATCTTCAGTTGGCCGAAAAAGATAGAGAAGAGGACAAAGCCAGACTAATGATAGGTTGCTGCCACATTTGAAAACAAAGTACAGGAGCAATGGGTTGTTGAGTGTAGTCTAGAGTTAGATCACAGGACCAGCTACTGCCTAAATTAATAGCTAAAATTTCCTCTTAAGAAAACACGAATTAGTACTGAAAGCAGTTATACAGTAATACTTCATGGGCTTTATGCAACTAGGTCTCCAATAGAGCACTGAAAGCTGCTATTATGCTTGGAAATAACTTGGCAATTCTTGTTATCTGCCCCAAAGTTGCGACTCCCATGATTTCGTGTCCATGTAGGGTTTTTTTTTTTTCCCTGGCAATAGCATGGAAGTGGGTTATCATTGTCTTCTGGGTTGTTGTTTCTTCTGGGACATTGTTTCTTCTTTCCGGTCTAGCCTAATTGAAGTAGGCTGACCTTGGAAAGTTAAAGGGGGGTCAGACTCAGACCTTGTAATAACTTGAATTGATTTTGTATTATCAATTTGTATTTTTATTTTGCTCTTATTTCTACTGCTTTATGGTTGCAAACTGCCAGGAGTCCTTGGAATGAGAGAGAATGAAAGAAGGGTGATAGATTGCCATGAAGGTCCAGAGGCTGCAGGTTATACTGGGTATGTAAACTCATAAATAGTAAAGACTCTCTTGAGTAAATATCATTTTCATTTTTGATAGTGCCTTTTGACTCCCATGGACTCCTGTAAACATTCTCAGAAAATAAAAATGATGTGTGGTTGCATTCCTCACTCCAGGCTCAAAATAGGTTAAAAGAAAGATCTGGTAGGAAACAGCCTGCAATGATGCAGAAGCAGAAGAGTGTCTGGTAGTCTTTTAACTATGAGCCACGGTGGTGCAGTGATTAGAGTACAGTACTGCAGGCTACTTCTACTGACTGCTGGCTGCCTGCCTGCAATTTGGCAGTTCAAATCTCACCAGGCTCAAGGCTGACTCAGCCTTCCATCCTTCTGAGGTGGGTAAAATGAGGACCCAGATTGTTGGGGGCAATATGGTTTACTCTGTAAACCACTTAAGAGAGAGCTGTAAAGCACTGTAAGCAGTATATAAATCTAAGTGCTATTGCTATTTGCAACCTTTATGACAATCACTTCGTGAAAGCATCCATAATACAGGTAGTCCTTGATTTATGACCACAACTGAGCCCAAAATTTCTGTTGTTGGGTGAAACATTTGTTAAGTGAGTTTTGCTCCATTTTACGATCTTTCTTGTCACGGTTGTTAAATGAATCACTGCAATTGCTAAGCTAGTAACATGATTGTTAAGTGAACCTGGTTTCCCCACTGACTTTGTCACAAGGTCACAAGGTCACATGACCCCAGAACACTGCAACCGTCATAAATATGAGTCAGTTGCCAAGCATCTGAATTTTCCTCACATGATCCTGGGAATGCTGCAACAACCGTAAGTCTGAAAAACGGTCATAAGTCACTTTGTGCAGTGATGTTGTTACTTCAAACGGTCACTAAATGAACTGTGGTAAGTGAAAGACTACTTTTACGTTCTCAAAATGCCCATCAGTTCAAAATGTCAGGGGAAACAACACACCATTTATGAGGTTAAAAAGGTACCTTTGAAAGCATTTTGCAGAAATCAGCAAATGAAATGCTTCACTTCACATAATACTATCATCTCCCAATGCTTACGCATCAAGCTGTTGGTTAATTAAATACTAATTACATCACTGCATCATGGGCTATGAAGAAAGACAGGCTTGCTGGGGCTACTGTTACAATCAAGCCCATTTCTACTGAGCAGCATGTGAAGTAAGTGTGTATGTGTATACACACACACAATTTATATCCATGTTCTTTGATGAGCAGTAATGATTAAATATGAGAATCAGAGGGAACTGATTAAAGATTGGGAAGCCCAATACCAAATTCCACTCTAGTCATTAAAACTCCCTGGTTCTCTAAATAAGTAAGACACAAATCTTTAGAAGGATATCATTACCAGAAAAAGTATGGAAGGATTCATGCAATATGCTAAGCCATAATGTGATTTTTATTTGTATGTCCTGTCAACCCAGCCATTGTGGTTAGTAAATTATGAATATATCTTCATGCATCCAGCCAACTGTGATTTGTTCAATAAATCTGGGATAAGCATATTCTGTGCCTTCCTAGCATTCTAGGCTTGTTGAGATACATGATTTCTTGCACAGCTTTTTTTATTTGCTCTACTTATCAGCAGAGTAACTAAAGATTTATTTCCCCCCTCTCCTATTCCCTTATCCCTCTTTTAGCCTTTTTCCACAGTTTGTTGCACTTCTTCTACTTTATGAAGAGGCATTTATGAAACATTTCTTTAATTTTAATACAATTGAGGGTGGGAGAGGAAAATGTGTGGTCTAGGCCACCACTCACCCATGATCTTTCAAACCATCTTGGACTGTGTATGTGCCTGCTGTGTTCTCACATTGACATGGCCTTGTGTTTATATCTTGGAACACCTCCAAGAAACATGGTCTGAGATTGCCTGTGGCATTTCAAACCCTGGATGGCCCTGCTGGGAGCAGTGAGTGGATCAGGGATGCTTTTCATCCCTCTTTGGTCCTGCAAATGACTCCCTCGTGGTTTCCTCCAAGCCACCAACAGTGCAACCACACAAAAATCAAAACCTTTGGCTCCCATCCTCCATCACTGCTGCCTATCTAAGAATTGCCATGGAACCTGAGGGCAGGATTCATAAAATAGGAAGGAAAAGTCACTAGTGCTTTCTCCCTGTGGTGTCTGAGACACAGAGAATTCACAGCATCCAGCCAAACCACAAGAATGCCAAAGCATTTATGACAAGTACCCACAGAAAAAAAGGAGGAGGCAGAAATATCTAGAGGAGGAGGAGGAGGAGGAGGAGGAGGAGGAGGAGGAGGAGGAGGAGGAGGAGGAGGAGGCAGCATAGTTTATGCTTAGGAGGAACATCCAAAATGTTTGTGACTTGGGCATAATCAAAGAAGATAGCTGAGGATAATGTTCTTCTCAAAAAGATCATTACCAATACTCAAAATCCTGAGTGGGATCACAACTCAAACATATTGGCAAGTATTTGTACAATCTATCAAGGTATTTCTTTTCACCTGAGAGAGTTGTGCATGAGGAAAAAAGATAGAACTTCGATTGCACTCTCATGGCGACCATCTTGACTTGTTTGACTGTACTCTGTGGAGACCCCTCCTAACCTCACTGGCAGCCTTTCTTTTCAGCATGGAATCAAACCAATGGTGTGAAGGAAAGACAGAATAGTCCCAAGTGTGCTAAGATGAACAAGGGAAGAGGAAAACAAGAAGTTATGCTTATAACCTCACTGTGTACTGGCTAGTTAACTGAAGCCTCGGGAGAAAAGATCACGGAAGTGCCCAAGAAGAAGATTAAATGTTTCAGCAACAAAGAGGTTAATCCTTTGAAATCAGTAAAAGGTCAGAACATAGTCAATGAACTGCAGCTGGCTATAGTGAGTATCTCACTACGAATACATTGTTAATGAGTTGTAACAAGGAAGATGGGATGAGCATTTTTTCTCCGCACTGAGGAGAGAACGGGTTCAGACTTCAGAGCTGAATGTTGCAGGTCTGAAGTAAGCACCAGATGGAGCCTAAGTGGGTGGAGATATCTATTCCCCCTTCTCTTGTCTTTCTGACACCCTCTTCCTTTCTTAAGCTGGAAGAAAAAGCTGAGAGTTTTTATTGTATGCAGCATTTAAATTTCTCTGCCCTCGGTTCTAGAGTTGCAAGTTGCCCACATATATCCTCTCTTGTGAATTGGGTTTACAATCTAGGGGTGCTGTTAGATGCAGCTTGATCAATGTACTTTTGTGGTACAAAGCACCAACTGAATTCTCTAAGCAAGTTTTAGTGCTCCTGGGTAGTACACAGGTATAAGCACTCAGGTAACACCCTACCACAGGGGTGTCAAACTGGCGGCCCATGGCCGGATGCGTCACACACAGGCCATGCCCATCCCAGCTCCGCAAAGGGGAAAAATGTTGTGATATGTCACATGACGGCAATGTGATACCGCAAGTTTGACACCCGTGCCCGACCACATTCTATATGTAGTTGCCATTAAAGGCCTCTTGGAAAGCATGGTTTAAAATGTAATGGTTAGATTGCTTAGCTCAAGAATATAGACGCAGGGGTGTCAAACTGGCGGGCCAGATGGGTCATGTCCAGGCCACGCCCACCCGTTCCCCAAATGGGAAAAATGTCATGAAATGTCACGTGACGACAACATGATGCTGTGAGTTTGACACCTGTGATATAGAGCATTTCTTGCCATTTTCACAGCAGGCACATGAAATTCTATAGTCTTCATTTTTATAAAGAAAATGGGGCAGTTTTCAATGTATAGCCTTTAAATATTTTTCTGTCAGGCTTGACATAGTCACCATTTGTATTCCAATGATCCACTTTCAGCCATATTCACTGTAATCTTAATTGCCCAATGAATGCTTCCTTCCCAAATAGCTTTGTTAACATCTCCATCTGATTTCCTTTATTTAAGCCGGTTGCAAATTTTCCTACTTTGAGCCCATGCAAAGTTAATCAGTGCATTTCTAAAGTTTTCATGGTACTTTGATTTTCTTTTTCCATCCCATTAAATTAAGAAAGGATTTAGCCCATTCCATATTTTGTAATGTAAAGTAAGGAATATTACTTGCTTTCAATAATTATATCTATGGCAAACTTAAAGGAGATTTGAAATGCTACTTCCTAGTTCTGTTTGTTTTAGCATTCATCCATGTCTGTGCATGCTTTATTGCCTATTGTGATTTGATATATTCTTTTTGAAAGCCATTATGAGAAACATATTGGCTGGAAACAAAGGTAGCCTAGGTACATTGTATGAATGGCTAATTCTTCTACAGACTATGATTAGCCAATCTTCCAAAGTTGAATAAACATAATTTTTAATGATTGTCTAACAATGTAGGGCACATCTTCTATACTTTACCCTTTTTTATTTCACTGTTAAAAAATTTGCGAGAAATTAGGATAATTATTTTGGTGTCAAACTGATATAATGTATTGTGGACAATGTCTACCACCATCTGAAACAAATTCCTTGGACTGTGCAGTCCAGAAAATACCAAGAAACATATAGACTGAGTTGATATATTGCACTAACTCAAGATTTGCTTAATGATGGTTTATACTATCAATCACAATTGTCGGGGTCCAAATTCATGTTAACCTATAAAGTATTCATTATACACTGCAATGATTGCCCCCCACCCCCCAAAAAAGGCCACATTATGCCTTAGCACAAGGGTTGAATCCAGTTACAGATAGGTCTTCCACATTTTTTATTATGGTTCCCTGTACATCACCAATCACATTATATTCATATTAGCCTTTACACATCTCAAGGAACAATTAACTATGGTATCTTGATATAGTCATGAAAATCCTAGTAGCAGAATTTTTATAAAAGCTACTAAATATGCTTGACTATGGCAACACAGCTCAACCAAAAGCCTAACTCAAATGAACGGAAGGATTCTACTAATGCAGCTTTCTTCAACATGGTATCTCCAGGCTATATGAAGGTTGCAAGGCTGGGGGAAGTTATTCTAGAGCAAGGGTGTCAAACTCGTGTCGTCACAACGGCATGTATCAGGACTTTTTTCTCCTTTGCTAAACCGGGCGTGGAGGTGGCCAACATGTGATGCATTTGGCCCGCAGGGCGTGAGTTTGACAGTCCTGTTCTACAGCTAAAAACTACTACTGTCAAATGGTAAACTTATTATTTTATCTTGAGAGATGCATTAATGTACTAACTCAGTTTCTAATTGGTAGAAATAAGTTTTTCACTGAGCTTGTGTTACAACAATCAATTTTATCGTAATTTTGTTTTATCAGAATTTTAATTTTATTAATGCTATTTTTATTTTAATGGATAAATTTTACTTTGTCAGGTTAGAAAGCAGGGTCTAAGAACTGCAGGATTTGACCCCCTACAAGTAGAATAAATGAATAAATAAATCTAATGAAAAATGATACCCTAGGCTTGCTTTCTTCTGTTTTGTCTGCTGCCATTATCTTTATGCTCACGCATGAGAATAAAACCAATTTAACTGGGGAATCTGGTAGTCTCTAACTGATTCTATGTCTAAAACTATGAGAGTTGTATCTAAATAATAGCTGGCTAAGTAAATAAGTTTGATTATGTTGGAATCTGCTTTGGAGAATTTGTCCAAAAGTTCAGATAATTTCCTAGTCAAATTCCTTTATTTCACCTTTCCTTAATCTGACATTTATTCTGGAGAAACCCAGTCTATGTGGTTGCTAACTGACTTGATGGCATAATCTTCATGAGCTGCATCCTTCAGGCATCAACCAGTAGGAGCTTGTGGTAGTAGATATGCAGTGGATCAGATGTTACTCATGCCCAGAATTATGTCTTGAGTGAGAGGAATTACAGTTTGCAAAAACAATGCAAATGGGACTTCCCAGTAACAGGTACACAAAACCATATTGTCTGCAAAAAAAAAAAAAGACCAGTGACTATAAGAATAAGACTCTTTGTTGGTCTTATTTGAGCAGACTAAAGCTGCCTACCTGGAAAACAAGCAAGTGTGAGCTACTTCTGATTCACTCCAGCAAATCCTTCAGTCTTGCAAAATCCAGCCATTACAATAGCCCTACATCAGGGATAAACTCCAGCAGGTTCTGACAGATTCTGGAGAACTGGTAGCAGAAATTTTGAGTAGTTCGGAGAACCGGTGGTGGAAATTTTGAGTAGTTCGGAGAACTGGCAAATGCCACCTCTGGCTGGTCCCAGAGTGGGGTGGGAATTGAGATTTTGCAATATCCTTCCCCCAGGAGTGGGGAGGGAATGGGGATTTGCATATCCTTCTCCTGGAGTGGGGTGGGAATGGAGATTTTGCAGTATCCTTCCCTACCACACCCACCAAGCCACACCCACCAAGTCATGCCCACCAAGCTACACATGCCCACCAAGTCACACCCACAGAACTGTTAGTAAAAAAAAATTGGATTTCACCACTGCCCTACATACCATAAGCCCTAGTAACTTGCACATGTGAGGGCACATAGGCAAAACAAATTTGAATATCTCTGGGGACCTATATAATGCACTGCACATTTGTGGTAGGGATCAGCATGTACTTTGAACCTGTTTACATGCTTTACTACTAGTCAGAAAGAAATAGTACCAGTGAGAACAGGCTGCACAGGCTCAAATGCTCCTTCCAGTTCAATGATTTTACAATTCAGTGATACTAAATAGGTTTGAATTGGCTAAGCAGAGTTGCAGGTGTTTATTTGAGCAACAACTCAATGTATGAAGAAAAAAGAATATCAAGGATAAAAAGGTGAAGCATTGGAAGTAGTTTCCGTGAAATGCATGCAGATAAATCTCTTGGCTGGGTGCCTTTGTTACTTTGCTGACTGAACTTTTCCAGCCATTATGTGTTTATGTTTTTCTTTCTATTTAGAGAGGCTGTATTACTTTTGGTCACCTAATCTGAATCTCTGCTTAATATGTCTCTTTAAGTCTCAGTATGCTTTTAAATTAAATTTTCCAGGCACACCTGTCCCTGGATTG